>CM027122.1:980626-1368391 GCA_015476505.1 Urochloa ruziziensis
CGGTCCACCATGCCGCGCTCCTCCTCCTCCTCCTCCTCCTCCTCGTCCAACCCCTTCCACTCCCTCGCCTCCACCTTCCCCTTCCTCTCCTCCTCCCAATCCCCATCCCCAGCCACCACCTCCTCCCCGCCCTCGCCTGCGCTCCCAGCACAACCGCACCTCGCAGTCCCGCTCCTCCTCCCCGTCTCCTCTGCGTCCTCCTCATCCGAATCCCGCCGCGGCCCGGAGCCGCTGCCTGGCGCACGGATGGCAGGCGCAGGCGCGGGTGGCAGGCCGGGATGTGGGATTAAGGGCGGCGGCGCTGGCGGGGGACCCGCGTTCGTGGGGCAGGTGTTCACCATGCTCGACCCCTCTGGGAACGGGCTCATGGCCGTCACCACCCGCTTCGAGCTCCCGCGCTTCCTCACCAACAGGTACCCTAACACTTCCCAGCTGTTGATTTCCGCTGTGTAACTCTGGTACTACTCCAATTTGGCGATTGACCGCGTATCCGTAATTCCGAGGCTGTTGGCGATGGCTGGTTGAGACTAGATATTATGCCGATTGTGAATGTGTTAGCCTGTAGCTCTGTATCGGTGTGCACTGGAAATTACACACCGAGCCTTTTTGTCTTGCATAATAACCCTGGCAAAAATTTGAATCCAATTCGACTCAATTGTTTTGACGAGTGAGAATTTTGTGGTTTGGATGTAATCACGAGTTCATTAAGCAATGTGGGAAACTGGAACCAGGAATGTTACCATTCTACGCCTTGACAGCATGTTTCAGCATGGTGGTCAATGAGGATTCAGTGGTGTCTAACACTAGTTGTTTTCTGCGGATTGTTCATGCATGCATGAGGAATTAAGTGTTTGCAGTTTTGAGTGATTGCCTCCTAGTATATGTTATTTCATTTGAATGGACTGGTCTCGATTCTAGAGACTCGGGGAATGCGCTATTGAAAGCTTTACGTTTGAATGTTTTCGTGGATTGACTTGTCATTTGCTACATGGAGAATGGAGAGGACAAAATACTTGCTGTCCACTGTTACATATTATTGTATCATAGTCGACCTGATATTTTAGTCACTCCTGCTAATTGTTACATATTTAAATTTATTCTGTTGCAGGGCTCCTGCATGGTTCAAAAGGATTTTATCACCATTGAAGAAGAGCGATAATGGCCCAGTATTTAGGTTTTTTATGGATTTGAATGATGCAGGTACACGCGGTTATCAAACAAGTATTATGCTTATCTTCTCTGCTTGCTGCATTATGACCTGGGTAGTTATTTAATGTTTGTCCAGAGCATAGAAACTGTACAACTAGTTTATAGTATTTCATTTCTCTTATTTTTTCTGTATACAACTGAACCCTCTCAGCTAGCAGGCTGTAGTGAATTAAGATTTGCATCGGGATTCAGGGCTACCAGTTTTTTTGGGGCGCAAAAAAAAACAGACATAGAATAATAATTCCCTGAAGCCAATCCTTAGATCCAGATTTCTAGTTTAATAGGCTTCCTGAACCCTGAAACATGTATGATGGATGCTGAAATGTGCTGTGACTAGATCTGGCAACAGAAGAAACGTCCATGGTTGCCTACTAGGCAGGTCAAAACACTTTCACTTTGGTAATGTGATTTATAGGCTTCTTTTAATAGTGGTATCAGGTTGGTAATCTTATATCAAGAAATAATGCTTTGTTGCTTAGTAGCATTTACATGCATTAGTCATAAAATACTGCTCTCTAAAAGAACTCATATTTCTGGCCAATGCCTCCCTTTTTTTCATAAAAGGGCCCTACAGATCTATCTACAACTTATTTTAGTGGGAATTTGGAAATGTTTTTAGCTAACTTGGTTTATCATCTCCAGTATCCTATGTTAAGAGGCTAAATGTGCCAAGTGGCATGGTGGGAGCTTGTCGCCTTGATGTAGCATATGAACACTTCAAGGTTGGTTATGGTTATTTTCTTAAGAACAAAGTTTTTTGTTGTCATTTTTTAATCATAAGGCAGCTCTGACTTCTTTTAGCTCTGTTTGCATTGTATCAGTGCTAAGCTTTTGTGTCTAGGATTTCTTTATAGTTTATAGTATGGTAATGTACAATAATTGGTGCTCCTGTATGGGATCAAGTAACCTTCACCGTCAGAACTGTGATCGCCACATGATGGTGTTTGATTACAATGCACTAGGCTAGAGATGAAACCTAACTAGAGTTACTGTTGATGAGATTGTATATGTAGTTGCCTCTTGATGTTAGACTAAAGTTGACTGGAGTCTGTACACTAAATTTGCTTTGGCCACCAATGTACGACGACGATAGGCTGATAGTCATCCTACACAGCAAATGAATAAATGCTCTTTTGCAAAGAACTATAAGGCTGTGTGATTTTTTGTTCTTTGAATTGTTAGCTAAACTTCTACTGTATCATATCTTACATGCAACTTAGCTACATTTTCTATTAATGCTAACAGATACAGCCTTTCATGTTGACTCTTAAGTTAGTGGTTTGTTCTAAATTTTCTATTAATTCTTTTATTTAGTTTCTCATATTCGTCTATGTAAGTATGTATGATCTACTCTCAGTGTGTTCTGTTGCCTGTTGGTAACATAAAGATTATTGTTGATGTGCAGGAAAAGCCTCACATGTTCCAGTTTGTTCCAAATGAAAAGCAGGTTTGTGCTAAAATTTCTCAGATCTACCTACAACTTAAAGCATATCATTGAAGATTATATTTGTATCCCTTTTAGGTAAAGGCTGCCAATAAGCTGTTGAAATCACTTCCACAAAGGGGCAGAAGGAAAAGACTTGGTGGTGTCCCTGTTTTTAGTGCTCAAAACATAAATATTGCAGTGGCAACAAACGATGGAATTAGATGGTATGGACCTTCCTGATGCTTCCTTGATTATTTCTATAAACACTACATATCTTCTTTTGGTGTTTTTATTAGCATGTCAAAGATGTATAGTTATCTTTTTGTGTTTACTATTTATGGTGTGTACCAATTATTCTGTTAAGTACAGGGAAAAAACCGGGTGTATGTTTTGATGCCCTAAAAGTGTCAATGCAAACCTAACATGAATTCTTTTGCTCAATGTCAGGTACACACCATACTTTTTTGATAAAAACGTGTTGGACAATATTCTTGAAGCTTCAATGGATCAACATTTCCATTCAATAATGCAAAATCGGCATACACAACGTAGAAGGGATATCGTTGATGATAGTTTAACATCGGAAATAATTGAAGAAAGTGCCGATAGCTTGCTTGAACCCCCAGAGGTAATATAATCATTTTTTGACATTAGATGTCTTCTTGTTTTTTCTTGGGATAGATGTCTTGAATCAAGTTTATGGGCTCATATTATGAGGTACTTTTGATTTAGGTGCAAGAATTGATGAATGAGATTGGTCCATCTGGAATACCATTGAATGTTGTAACAAAAGCTGCAGAAATTCAGCTTCTTGATGTTGTTGATAAAGTACTTCTAGGAAATAAATGGTTGAGAAAAGCTGCCGGCATACAACCACAGTTCCCTTACGTTGTTGATTCATTTGAAGAAAGGTGCAATGCCATGCTAGTCTTATCTCTTGTTTCAAATTTTCGCAGAACTTTTTCTTCAGTAGTGTAGGGAGATTAAACTTATCAAGAAGGGTTAGATGTTTTTTTTAATTAATTTTTTCACTCTGAATTGTGCATACCCAGTTACCACCAAAATTATCTTGCATATGGGGAATAAGTTTCATGTCATAAGGAAAACATTCTCCTGTCAATATCATTTATTGCTCATTTTCTTTTTGCATGTAGTCTGCTGAGCATGGAATCACCATCTATGGCACAACAGATAAATTATCAGAAATACCAAGCCTTGTAGGTTCAGTTGATGGCCTGTAAAGTACTCCCTCCGTATCAAAATACTTGTCGCCATTGACTTTTTTTGCAAACTTTGACCATTCGTCTTATTCAAAAAATTATTGTAAATATATGAAAAGATAAGTCAAACTTAAAATTCATTTGATGATAAAGTAGGTCATAAATAAAATAAAAGATATTTGTATAATTTTTTGAATAAAACGAATGGTCAAACGTTGCGAAAAATGTCAATGACGACAAATATTTCGATACGGAGGTAGCACATATATGTAGATAGCTAGTTACTAATTTAGCCTTGATAGGTGGAACAGTGGTTAATCTTCATCTTAGAGAACAACCAATTGAACCATTACCTTTGTTGTAATAGTACACACTAAACTGGCTATTTGATCGGTATCGGTTTACTTTACCTTTGGCTCTCCATTGTGAACCATCTATCATCTATGTTTATATTTTGCTCACTTTTTTTTCAGAACTGCTGTTTCAATTGCCAACATAGCTACTACCAGCAGCTTTACTGCTTCAAAGGATGATAGCTGCTACCAAAATGACCAGCAATCTCAATCTTCAGATCCAAGAATTGACAACTCCAGAAGTCACAGTAACCAAGACCAAGACCAGGATCAATTTCACTTTCCATTTAGCAATCTGCTTCCAAATTTATGGCCAGGGCATGACAGAAAGTTTAAAGAACAAGAAAGCGACGGCAAATTTAGCAGGTTTGTTTAGATGATGCTCCTAACCGCTTCTCGGTTCTCTGTTTTGTCATGCACAAATGCATTCGCTATGTAGCCAATGTGTTTTGGATATTTCATGATCTTTGTGGAGTTCCTTTTCAATTTTCGCTTGGTAATGTGCCAGATGTGACTTCAACAATTTAGAACCAAAATAAAATTTGACATTATAATCCATCAGCTGCTTTGTTTATGTGGGTATGTACAATGATTGCTTATCAGCATATTGAAGTCATCTTATTTTTCTGACCAGATATGATGCTGACATGAACGCTGATTTACAAGCAAATCCTCTGCTCCCAAAAATCACCATGGTTGGCATCTCAATGGGTGAAGGTGGACAGATGAGCAAGGCCAGCTTAAAGAAGACAATGGAAGACTTGACAAAAGAATTGGAGCAAACGAGTGAAAAAAATACCTTCGGTGATGAGAAAGACCCACTTTTTGTTGCCAACGTTGGTGACTACTCAAGGATAACAAAGATTAGTTCTACATGAAGCTTATCGACGAACAGCAGGAGCGATCTGTACATACTGAAGTTCTAATCAAGTCTACTGGGTTCATGTTGATATTGATCTCAGAGGGCCCTACTGATATAGTAATGTAATTGGCAGAGTCCACAGTTCATGTTGATACTGATCTTAGAGGTCAGGGCCCTACTGATATACTGATGTAAATTGGAGGAAGCCAGCAGAACATGTGCTCATTCCATTGTTGACAGTTCTGTCTTCAGGAGGCAATCCAATGTCAGCATGCACATTCCGTTGCCAACAGTTCTGACTTCAGAAGGCAATCCAATGTCAGCAAGCAGATTCCATTGTGGACAGTTATGACTTCATGAGGCAATCCAGCGTCCGCTGAATGGCACAAGACGAATTTAGCCAGTGAATAGTATGGCTATTACTATGCTATTTAGAATTTTGGAGATGCTTGTGAATAGAAAAGTATAATTTGTTCTCATTTGGTATGTATACAAACATGCAACAAGGTCTTGAAATAACATATGTTAGATGTATTCCGTTGCGGATACCCAGTTTGATTTTTTCGGGCACATACATTTTTGTACATCAAATTCTCAATATCAACTTTGCGTTTTGTCCCAGCGTAAGCTATTGGGCCTCAATTGTTGTAGAACGTACTAAACGTTGCACTTTATTTGTTTTGTTCGTTTCCAGCTGGTTGACGTATGGCAGAGAACATTGGAAGCTAAGTGTCAACCGCAGAAGATAACCCCAGTGTCCTGTGTGAGTTTAACAGATTGCTCCATAGCATTCTACTGCAATACCTAACATGAAAACATTCAGGTCTGTCCAGGTGCAATAGCTTATGCTTATTCAAATGCAGAGATACAGATACCCGTTGTCGTTCTACGACACTGAAAGGGTCCCCGGCTTCAGTTTGCACCTGCATGCAGTTTGGCAATATTGCGAACTAATACTGAACATAATTGTGCTAGGCAAGCTATCAATCTGCCCTTACATTCTCTAGCTTAGATCTTGTGTTGTTGCAGAAAACAGCTGACAATCAACTATTTCTCTTTTGGTCCTCCCTCTGTCCCACTGTTTTCAGCAGCTGCCGCTGCAGCATCTGCAGCGTCACTCAAACCCATCTTCTGTAGCGCATTCGCAAAGCCGTCAACATCCGTGGGAGTTATTTTATATGGTGTGTAGCTTGGACCGGGGAATGTCCGAGTTTCAACTTCTTTCTTATACTCTGATAAAGCCTTGTTGATGACATTGCCCACATTGCCAAATTGTTTGCAGAATTTTGGTGTGACCTGAGGTGGAGCAGAAGTACACACTGAGCATATGAAATTGTACCTAGTAATAGAGAAAAGTTGCTTAGGAGCAGCTAAAAATAGTACTTGCCTTTGCATGATGTGGATGCTGCATCATCCCCAGCAAGTCATGGTAGACCAACACCTGCACAGAAAATTTGTGGATATCAGGGTTTCATGTAAAAAAACTGCTATGCATCTGCAGATATTGTAACCGCCTGTGCTGTTGTATGATAAACAAAGGCATTTGGTACATGCTGTGCAAACAAATGTATCAGAACAATAGGGATTAAAGTTATCAAGTGACTATACTTGGGCAGTTCAATTGTAGCACAATACATTCAGATGAAGGACACCATGGTTATTTCCTATTTTATGAAAGGACAAGCATGCCATCTGTACACTTTTTGAGGGAATTTATGTATGCACTGATAAAATTATCAAATAACTAGTATAGTGAAGAGGACAAACAAACCTGCCCACTACAGAATGGTCCAGCCCCTATGCCAATGGTTGGGATTTGCAATGCTGACGTTGCAGCAGCTGCCACTGGAGCAGGCACACACTCCAACACAACGGAGAAGCAACCAGCCTCCTGCAAAGCCAGTGCTGTCTCCACAACCTACACAAGCAGAACACCATGACTTGAAACCTATCAATCAGTCAGCACTCAGCACTCCAACACGTAGCAAACTTAGGGCGAAAACATGGAGAGTGAGAAGCAGCAAACCTTTACAGCACTATCAACTGTCCTCCCTTGAGGCCTAAATCCACCGAGCACACTAATAGCTTGTGGTGTGAGGCCAACATGCCCCATGACAGCAATCCCAGCCTCCACAATAGCCTTAGCTGCACTGATCCTCGATGGCGCACCCCCTTCTAGCTTGATTGCATCCATTCCACCTTCTTTTAGCACCCTTACTGCTGAATCAACAGCCTAAAATAGAATGAAGATACTATCAATATGCCTCGTGCATATGCACTTGTGCATGCAGGTCAATAGCACTTGACATTCTGAATCAAATAGAAGTGTTGTCGCTGAACTTGCAATGTTTGATGCATAGTTTTTATATGAAATTTTGTGACGGCAGTAGCTATGATGATTTTTTTAGCACACTAAAAGATATTATTCTACCAGAGAGCCCCCATCAACCTTCTGAACAGAACCGATCAAATCGACAGAGATGCACACATGATACAAGCATACTGCAAAGCAAGATTTTCCTATCCAAATTCAACAAGCACTACATTTCCCCTACAATGAAACTGAACGCAAGGTTATAGTACAAGCAAAGATGCTGCAATCGGCCAAGAACGCAATAGTCCAAGTGCTGCATTGCGACAGCAATTAATCCCCATCGCGGGTCGAAATATCTTATCCAACTTGGGGGAGGAGAAAGAGGGGGGACGCGCGCGACGTGTGGGCGCGTACCTGCGCGGCGGAGGACTCGTAACACCCAAACGGGAGGTCCCCGACGAGGAGCGGCCGCGTTGCGCCCCTGGCGACGGCGCGGCAGTGCTCGAGCATGAGGTCGAGCGAGATGGGGAGCGTGGTGTCGTGGCCGTGGACGACCATGGCGGCGGAGTCCCCGACGAGGCAGACATCGATGCCCGCGGAGTCGACGTGGACCGCCGATGGGTAGTCGTAGGCGGTGACGACAGTGATGGGCTCCCCGCGGCGGTGCTTGCCGCGGAGCGTGGTCACCGTCACGCGCCGCGCCGCCGAGGACTCCTGCGGGCGCGGGCCCCCGTAGACGGTCGACTCCGGCACGTTGCTCAGCAGCCGCCGCGCCAGCTGCCGGACGGGGAGGGACCGCCGCATCGTGTCCTGGTGGTGCGAAGCGGCGGCGCGCGCGTGCGCGGGAGGCTTGGTTGGTAGGTGGGGGGAGCGGATGGAGACGGGAGAGGATTTGGAGAGTTGTGTGCGTTGGGACTTGGGAGACGGGAAAAATGGCTGGATTTCGGTCTGCCACCGTAACGAATGACGCGGAACGCCAGCTCCGTAAACCCAAACATTTTTTTCATAAATCAAAGCAAACATTTTTAAATTCAAACAAACCTTTTAGAGCAAGTATTATGGTGGGCGAATAGCCTGCTTAGTCAGCGTATAAGATGAGGTGGAGAAAAGAGAAAGAGAAAGATTCTCTTGGCGAGCGACTCGCGCTGCGCCCGCGCACAGCCGGCGTATACGTTTTTTATTTGCATGCTTGGGCTTCCATTGGTTGACAAAGGTGCGGATGATTAAAGGCTGCTGGACCCCACCATCACAAGCCCAGCATGTTGGATGACCTGGCACGCCATACGCCCGCAAGCTGCCGTTTCTATAAGCCTTGCTCTTATAGGCGCTCTCGAGTAGGCTCCGGGTGAAATTGATTATAGAAACTTGCATTTGATTACTCGATTCACTACTCCATTTAACATGGAAAATATTATGTAATTTGAAACTCACTTAGAGTTAACGTAAAGTGTAAGCGGGATGTAAGAGTTGCTACATCAGATTTATGGTGATCCGAAGAGAGAAGCGGGTTGTAAGCTTGTAGCCCGCTCTCAGCCGGGTGTAACACGGACTCCAGTAAAAATAGTGAGAGAATGAGAGAGGAGTGGTGAACCAAACATTAATGTTACAACCACACGTAAAGCCTATTATATGAATGAGCTATTAAGTTGGCTTAGAATGGCATGGCAACATCGTACAGCTAGCAGCTGGCTAAATTATTAGTTTTGCTCTTAATAGGCTACGATCACAACATGTCATGTTATGCCTATGAACTTGAGTTCTAGCTTTGCCAAGACTATATGATAAGAGAATAATTTTGATGGCGCGCCCTGAATGAAGCGCGATGAGGCAGACTTGCACAGATGTGCTATTGGCCCTTTTTTTTTTTTTTTGCTTGCATCATGTCTTATTTTGGTGGATGCATAAGACGAGTTAATTTGCATTGGCCGTTGTAGCAGGAATTTGATTGTTATGTGATTGGTTCTTCCTCTCCTTTTTGATATAAACTGATTGCTTCTTCATCTCACGTTGAGTCATTGGGATTTTTTTTAGAAACACAGGGTTGAAGTTTATTAGAAAAATATGAGAAAGTTTACATCAAGCCTCTTGTCAAGGCACCCCTGCAATTAAAACAAATTACAGTGAAGCCCAATATCAGTGGTGCTCCCGATGGTCTTCGCCATCGTCAACCATTTCAGCCGTTCGGTTTTCTTGCACCTCCCGCAATGAAGAAGTGAACCGAGAATGGAGCTCAAGGCCGATTCCTGTCTGGACGAAGAGAACTAACAGTTTGAAACGCCAATAAGTTGAGCGCCGAAATGGTTGGGGGCAGAGGCCAGAGCGGATGGGCAGCAGGATGCAGAATTCTCATCGACGTACTAGAGTTAAGGGAAACGAAGGCAGAACACCGACAAATTAAAATACAGCATGCTGAATCCTTGCTTGATTCATCAACAATTTTAATGGCGATGACACTTGGGATTGCAAGTGCTACAGTGGCGCCTACACTCGTCTAGTGTTAGATGGCAATACTCTCTGCGGCTGTCATCCGGGCAACAGTAGCAAAATTCATCGAAGTAGCTGCACAACACCTTAGCGCAAAAAACTAAAGTGACTTTTCTCTCGTGTAACGATGTGGAGCTGACGATGGTCGTGGCAATAGAACTCTTATCATCATCCAGTAGTAGCTGATGATGGCGACCTGCAATATTGTTTGTATTCATCAATCTATTTTACTGCAAGAGTTATCAAAGAACAAACTCTATCGCAAGAAAGAAAGAAAGAACAAACTGCATTACCAAGGACAGTAAGATAGTCTATTCATTCCTCCTGCTATAATCTAATAATAAGACGAGATAATAATAAGCACGTCGCACGCATACGTACATTGCGCAGGTAATGCGATGGACCCCAAAAGCATAGCGAACAGGAACATGGCCATTGTGATGTTGTCGTCCCTCATATTGGAGGAGGTTTGGATGCTGCTCAGTGCTCAACACTCCCCTCCAACCACTCTTCATATATATATAGCGGTAGAACAAATTAACCAGCTGCCCAACACTCTGTTACATATGGCCTCGCTCATGAGTGCCTGACAAATGTTCTCGTGCTGACTTATTATGGGCGATCACGTACAGCTTGCAACGACGCTGCACGCTATGAACTTCCATACACGGGCAACACACTGTTTAATGCTTTACAGTTTCTGTTGATCAACAGCCGTCAATATATAATTTAGCTTTAAGTTGGTCCGTTTTAGTCGCATGCCTCCTGCATGACAATACTATATGACAACATGCCGATGTTTAATTTGCATGATCACAATTTACAAGATCTCTATCTTTACCCCAGATTATTCTGGTGTCACCACTGGGGCGACATGCTTGATAATGACCGCTTGTGCAAGCCGTATCTGGGTGGGGACAGGCTACATACACCTCGCGCGCGGGTTCTGTGAGAGCTGTGCGGGCTGGCCGCGATGCGTCGAAAGCATTTGCTAAACGCGTCATGCATGCAACCACCAAACAACGTCCTGTTGCCAAGCCAGTGCCCAGTAAGTATTAGCTCCGTTCGGTTTAGCCGACGCGGTTGTACGTACATGCTCATAATTAAACTAAACTCCATGTCAAATTGATTTAGGGCCTGTTTAGGCCCTGTTTGGCATAGCTTTTGCTCTACCAAGATCAACTCCACTCCTAGACTCCAGCTGGAGCAAGCTCTACATGGAGCAAGAGCAGCCTAAAAGGGGTGTTTGGCTAACAGGCTGCTCCAAACTCCAGAAATGAAGATTTTAAGGGTAGATTGCCATTTTTGCCCCACTCGTGGGTCCCACGTGTCATCCACCCTAACATCTCTGTTTTTATCTTCTTTGCGACGGCGGTCAGGGCAAGGCACGGCTGGGCTCGGCGGGGAGGACAGGGGGCGGTGCGCGGCGGCTGGGCAGGCGCCGGCGGCGGGGAAGGCGGGGGCGACGGAGCTGGGCACGACGGGGAGGGCAGGGGCGGCGGCGGCGGCTAGGCAGGCGCGCGTCGGCGGGGAGAGCAGGGGGCGGCAAAGGTTGGGCACAGCAGGGAGGGCAAGGGCGGCGGCGGCGGCAGCTAGGCAGGCGGCGCCGGCGGGGAGATCCGGGGGCGGCGGAGGCTGGGCTCGGCGGGGAGGGCAGGGAGCAGCGGCGGCAGTTGAGCAGGCGGCGCCGTCGGGAGGGGTGGCGCCGGCGGGGAGAGGAGGGGCGACGAAGGCTGGGCACGGCGGGGAGAGCTTGGGGCGGCGGCGGAATGTGTCGAGGGCGAGGAAGAAGGAAGCGAAACTGATCGAACCGTTTTTTTTGTGTAACCAGGGGCAGTGGTGGGTAATTACCTACAAACTCCATGACTAGGTTCATATTTGGAGTTTCTGGAGTTCCAAACGAGGTACTCCACCAAAATGAACTAGAGCTCTCTAAACTCCATGGAGTTGGGCTGCTCTTGGAGTTGGTGGAGTTGGGGTGTTTGGGTAGAAAAGTGGATGGAGTTGGTAGAGTTTTGCTCTGGAGCCATGCCAAACAGGGCCTTAGTTGAGATGAAAATGGTGAAAAAGACGAAAACTTTTTGCATTGCGCCACGTAGACAGACAGAAGAAATGAACTGACGCAGCACGTTCTCTAGGTGAAAACTTTTTGCGTTTTGAATGGAACTAAACTGGTGTCGTTGTTTGGTGTCAACGGACAAGTTATTTATTGGGATTGCACGCTGGTTCTCGATGGTTAGTGGATTTGACATGAGGGGTTATACTGGTTCGAGCTACCCTGAGGTATAGAGGTCTTTTACGGTACACAATACTACCTTGTACTACCGTTTGGAAAGGACTCGTATGTAATAAAAAAGGACCTATTTCGAAAGATCCGACGGCTGAAATTGATTCTGTACTACCGGTTTTTTACGGTAGTATGGGTAGTATTCATAGGTAGTATAGATAGTATAAGGGTAAGATTGGAAACAAAAACATAATATTTTTGTAATAAATGAAATCAAATATATGAAATGTTATATAGCCTAATCTAACGCTATTATATTCATTTGTCACTATCACAGACTCGACTCCACTATCACAAATTACCTTTTTACCCACATCAAAAAACCGATTATACTACCATACTACCAGTACGTAGTATTGTGTACTGTAAAAGACCTAGAGGTATAATACCCTACGGCCAGTTCGTAGTTCGTGTTGCTCTACTAGGAGTTTGTAGTAGGGGGTTACAAACAGACGAGAGAGGAAGGAAGGTTTCCAAGTCTCTGGAGAAAGAAAGGAAGAATTGATGAACTCGGTGTGCCCGTACGAGAGGGTGTGTGCGCGCGTGGGTGCGAATGGAGTCGATTCGGTGGGCTGGCGAAGTGGTGAAGTGGCCGGCCCCCACGAAGGGGATGGTACCTTTCCTTTTGTATCTTAAGAGAAGGCACCGTACAGTGTGGGGAAAAAGCAAAGAAAAGGTAGCTCCGCCTGAAGGGGTGTCCGGTACCGTCGTACTGGTCTTGTGGGTCCCTGTCTGTCATGATCGCCAGGATCGAGGGTGCCACCTCATCATGCCGCTGTCGTGTGCAGTGAACATCGTAATCCTACAGTGGCGTTCGGTAATCCCACAGTGTCGCCGTTAGCTATCTGCCAGCCGCACTCCTATGCGTCAGCGAGGGGGGAGGCTACACCGTTGCTAGGTGGCGGTGCTCCGTGCGCCGCCCGTGCCATGCGCTGGCATGTTTCAGGGTGTCTCCTCCGGCGGCTACGGCTTTGACCATGCGATGGCTTGGGCCGTAAGGCCGGGCAGACACGGGCCTGGCGATATGACGTTGCTTAGCCAACGTCACCCAACCCCGCAGAGGTCGAGCGAGGCGGAGTTTGTACACATCCCCCTTTGCAGGGTCGGATGCGTCCTGCTACGTGTCAATGACGCCACCCGGCCCTGCGGGGGGTCGGGCGAGGCGGAGTTCCTGCTCGGTCCCCTTCGCGGGGCCGGGCGCGTCGGATCTTGTCTTTCTGACATCCTCTGATCCCAGTGGGGCCAGACAAGGAGGTTGATTCATATCAGATCTCTCGTGGGACCCAGACGCATTCGAATACGCCTCGGAGATACGATCTGGCCCCTCCGTGGGACCGGGCGATGTATGACGCGGGGTGCCCTCATAACCCTTCTCTAATGATGCTCATGAGGTACCCCTAATATTGGTATCCGTCAACTGGCCCATCCGGTAACCCTATGTACACTCAACTTTTCTTAAAGTTCTCGAAACCCTTAACCCTTGCCCCAAATTGGAAAACTAATAAATGCATGTACTAGTAAAAAAATGGAATTAAAGTTTAGTTAAGTTTTTGTTTTGATTTTTTAAACACAAAATATATTTATTTCAAATATTTAGGTGTGTTAGGATATAGAAACCCCATAGTGTGATTACTTTTCTAGAGGTTGAAAAATGCAATAACTTTTTTGGTAATACTACTATATAACTCAGGCATCCAGCGATGGAGAAAATAATGAACATTCAACACCTATTGCAAAACGAGTGGATTGATGTTGCTACTATTGTATATGTATGTTTCGTGGTGTATGTTGCATGAAACGTGAGGTTCATGTTGATGACATAGACAATTTTTATACATGTTTTTTTCATGTTGTAAGAGATGGTTTCTAAAATTGCAGTAGTGAACTTTCAATGTTGGGACGAAGCTCATCGGACGTGCAGGTGCTAGTAAGTCCATAACCTTTTAAGTCTTACTAAAAGTGAACTCGTAAACTACAATAACTTTGTTACCCTTATTAAGCACATCCCTGAAAATAGAATTTAACTCACATGCTTCAAAGTTCTAAAATGGACTTTGTTTATTTTAATAATATGAATTAGACACACGGATATCATAGCATTATCAAAGTCTCAGATGATTCTACTGTTCAAATGCTAGATTTGTTAGTTCATTGTGCTTGGGCACATGACATGATGCAAGATAGTAAATGAGATTCTCCTCTCAATGAAAAACGTGCTAAGGTACGGTTGCAAAAAAAAAAGGTAAATGAGATAGGTTTTGATCTTTTCTTTTTTGAATGAGAGATATTTTAACCTTTGTTGTATGTCCACTATAATACAATCCACAACCCACCAAGTGGGCCTCTATCTATGTGTGCAAATTACTAATTTATTCTTACGCGTAGATGCGATTCTTTTTTACCAGATAGCATGCCTTCCTTATACTATAAGTATTGATTTCACTGTTTTATTGCTATGGGTACCTTTTCCCACCACTAGAGTAGGTAGCATGCCTTCCTTTCATTCAGTACTGTAAAATTTTCTTGTACATCTACATATATAAAAAAATACTAGTTTAAGAAAAATCTACACATACTAATTTAAGAAATAAATGTAGTCGCCTTGTTTAGCTTTTCCATTGTGTGGTAACTTAATATGTCCCTTACAAACCTTCAACCAAGTTATCAGTATTTTAGATAGTTCTCCAATGCAATTTGGTTCTTTGCACCTTCAGCTATAATTTATCTTATGCTAAAAATGATCTAAGTTTATGCAACCTGCACATGTGCAAAAAATAAAATATTAAAAAATATGTTAAACTTTGCCATATTTTTCCAACGATATTATAGCATTGTTAAATGCAAATAGTATATCCACGGTTGGTTGCACATTTGTCCTGTTGTAATAGTATATTATGCATTATGTTAGATCACCCACTATTTATAGCATATCCTAATTCTCAAATGTGTATATAACATCGTATTAATATTCAAATCATATTCGCATTGGATTAAACTTTAAAGATGCATACACTTGTTTATTTATCCTTTTTTATTTGGACAAATATATTATATTAATCGATATGTTTCAATTAGCTAGAAACTTATATAGTTGTTCAACTCATTCTGACGTCTAGCACATGTCATGACCGTCTGTTCTACTATAGCATGGCGACAAAACTTTGGGCACAAAACGGCTTGTCTTACCCCTGACAACGTATTTTCCACCGAGAGATGCTTTGGCGGTCACCTATGGCATGCTAACATGTGACCCTTTTATGGAGTAACCACATTTGTGCTTTGTCCATTTGTTCCGTTGTTGTAGCCAAAAAAATATATTGATGATCATGTTGTCAATCTTGCTATCGATGAAAATTGAATGTTTATCATGACTGGAGGAAAGATATGATATATGGAGGTCCATGAAATACCTAGTCTGGGGCCAGCTGTCTTTATGTACACTTTGATCGATGAGATGGACACACATTGAGCATTTGAATATCAAGTTATCTTTAAGAAAATATGGGTAGATGAGACTTACACGACAGTTGGGCGGTCGCAAGGCAAGGTCACATACCATTTCTTTTATTGACTCGAAGAACTATGGCGTCCTCTACTTGTTTCATGGTTCTTCACTCTTTGCCTTAAGATGTGCGCACAAGGCGAGTACTACATAGATGTCAATGTCTAGTGGATCTATTTATCGAGAAATTCAAGTCCTCCTACTTCATCATTTCTTAGGAATTGGCTCTACCTGCGGTATATTCTTATTGACTTCATATAGTATGCTTTGTTGCTCAAACTTTTTTTTATCTCAGCATGCACTTTTCTTCCTAACACAGCTAGTATAAGTGTCTTTTCAATATATAGACAGTTTTTGAGAAGAATGGCAAAATCAGATAGTTGGGACTTTAGTCATATTTTTTTTATTTCTTGAGAGGCATATTGATGCTATTAAAGTGATATAGTTGCATGCAAATAGTATTATATGCATCAAAGGTCTATTTTTTAAAAGTTCTAAACTTGTCGTTGTTCATTTAATATTAGATTAAATCATTAAAAGTGTATGTTTTCTATTTCTAGAATGGAACTTTGCTAAGCAACTACTGAAGTGAGGACCTTTTCTCAACATAGCTATTGATAAGTAAGAGTGTAATATTGGTTGAAACTGTAGCTTTAGGGGTTTTTTACATGTTGTGAAAAACGTGTTAGCTTGTTTAATTGCTTGAATACAATCATGTCCTTGCTATAGAATGAAGCTTTGCTTGTTTAATTTAGTATTTTTTTCTTTACTGCCATTTTATGATTATTTTCCTTTTTTTTTCTCTCTTGCGCATCTGACATAAAAAGAATGTTGAATTGTGGTTGCAAGAATTCCTATATAAGATATTAACTAACTACAATGAGGTGTAGTTAGTTAATTGTGGTTGCAAGACACCCTGAACTTATTACATTTTACATATTATTTATGCTGGTGGTAAACACAACAAAAACAAAAACAAGGCAACAAATTTATTTGATGAATGTTTTTTGGAGTTCGGACAATGCACTTCTTCATAAGCATGTACCACAGAGCATGTCATTACGCTAAGTAAATTAATCATTAAACTGCTGCTCGTGCAGTCAAGACGCCATTGGTGTTCATCTCCTGCGGCTTTCTGCCTGCTAACTTCTCTGAATAATTGTCGGCGGCGGCCGCCGCAGCTGCCGCAGGCCCATCGAAGCCCATCCTCTGCAGCACGTTCGCGAAGGCGTCGGCGTCCTCGGAAGACATCTTGTACGGCGTGTAGATGGCGTCCGGGAAAGACCGGGCCTCCACTTCCTCCCTGTACTCGGTAAGCGCCTTGCTGATGACGGCGCCGACGTTGGCAAACTGCTTGCAGAATTTCGGCGTGACCTTGGAGTGAGCTGGGCTCTGAAACATTCCTAGCAGGTCATGGTAGACTAAGACCTGCAATAGACAGTGATGGTAGTACGGTTGGCATGAGCTGACGGTACGGTGGTGAACAAAATAAATCAAAGCACGTGAGGAATGAAACATAGTGATGAGTCAGAGGACTTGAAGAATGTAAAGAGATGGAGACCTGTCCACTGCACAGAGGTCCAGCTCCGATGCCAATGGTTGGGATCTGCAGTGCTGTGGTGGCAGCTGCGGCTACCGGAGCCGGCACGCACTCGAGGACGACGGCGAAGCAGCCGGCGTCCTGCAAGGCCAGCGCCGCCTCCACAACCTTGAGAGCACTGTCCACCGTCTTCCCCTGCGCTCGGAACCCGCCGAGCGCGCTGATCGCCTGCGGAGTGAGCCCGACATGGCCCATCGCGGCTATCCCGGCCTCCACGATCGCCTTCGCCGCGCTCACTCTCGACGGCGCGCCGCCTTCCATCTTGACAACGTCCACTCCGCCTTGCTTCACCAGCCTCACCGCCGATTCCACAGCCTACAAACAAACAAGTGGGAAATTTACATGGGAGATCCGTGTGGATTGATTGCAATTGATGGTGCATTTTTTTTTTGTGGGATAGGATTGATGGTGCAATTTAATTTATTAGTCTTGGGGAATGAATGCAAGCTAAGACAGGTACTTGAGCGGGCGAGGACTCGTAGGAGCCGAAGGGGAGGTCGCCGACGATGAGCGGCCGCGGCGCGCCGCGCACGACGGCGCGGCAGTGCTCGAGCATGAGGTCGAGCGAGATGGGGAGGGTGTTGTCGTGGCCGTGCGCGACCATGGCGGCGGAGTCCCCCACGAGGATGAGGTCGATCCCGGCGGAGTCCACGTGCACCGCCGACGAGTAGTCGTACGCGGTGACCATGGTGATGGGCTCGCCGCGGCGGTGCTTCCCGCGCAGCGTCGCCAGCGTCACGGGCCGCGCCGGCGGCGCCGCCTCTTGATGACCCGGCCGGGCGGCGCCGCCGCCACCGTAGACGGCCGCCTCCGGGGCGTGGCTCAGAAGCCGCCACGAAGGCGGCAGGTGCCGGAAGCTCTGCCGCAGCGGCCGAATAATCGTGCCGCCGGCGATCCTGGCGTGTGCGTGTGCCGGTTGGGGAGAGATCGGTGCAAGAGCTGCGCGTTGCATGGTGCCTAGCTAGGTGATTGGCAACTGAGCTTTCGGATCTGATTTGACAAGGACACCACCAGACAGCTAGCTACCTTGATTGGGAATGGAGGGGCAGTAGCGGTACGATGTATATATAGGAGCCTGATGAGGCTTTGTACGTGTTGGTGTCACGCACTGTTGTAAAATCACCCGGCCAGTTGGCTGTAGGGTTCCACCAAGACGCGCGAAAAGGACAGCACTGTTCAAATCTAAAGTAAAATAAGCACAGGCGTGAGAAATGCAGAGTGTGACTTTTGGAGTTTTATACAAATGGTGGAAATAATTGATGTTCATATTTCAGGATTTGCAAATGAGAAAAGTGAATCTTTTACTTCAGTATACAAATCACACTAACATACATATGAATAAGACAACTTGTTTATTCTCTAACAATATGCGTATCTCTAAAAATAATTGATCCCATCGGGAACCAATATTGTTACCCCCAATCATTCTCAATTTCACCCAGTTGATACTTTGATAGTGTGTTGTAAATCTGTAGCAGTCAAAGTGGATCAATTAACCAATCACCTAGTATACAGGACAATCACAAGTTTGAAAAAATAATTAAAAATTAGGAATTGTTAATGGGAGGTGCAAATATCGATGAATCAAGTATTAGTATATATAGTAAGTTGTTGTGTGTACGTTGTCATGTTTGTGTAAAAAGGCTGACGGTTTTCATGAATCGGGTTAAGAAATATTGGTCAGCTTGTTACGAAAAACCGAATAAGACACAGTTTTAACATAAATTAAGGAAACGTGAGAAATGCATAGGTGGGTGACATTCTTTATTTCTTACTTAGTCTTTAGCTTCCACTCTTGTTTTTTGAGTTTCTCTATGTAGAGTTTTGGAGTCTAAATACTCATTGTAATGTTGGCTGTATACATTCACTCTTTGGATGTAGTAGGCCGGATTGTATCCTTCATCTAAAAAAAGGTGGCATTCCAATAAGTTTATAAATGAGAGAAGGAAGTATCAAATTTCAAGGTCAGTAAATCAGGTAAGTGAATCTTTATCATTAGATTAAAGGATCTCAGAAGATCAATCCGTGTGTGGTTGTTACTGTTTCTTACCTACTAATGATATCGCTTGAGATTAGTCATTGAACCGATTTTGTGGTCATGCCAATGGAGAACTAGTTAATATAACTAATTACCCCAAATTATCTATGCGATTTCATAAATAATGAGCATATATCTCGACTTGGCCGGCCGGGCTAGGTTATTTGCTTATTTGCCAAGAGCATTTGGCAAGCTCACATGCATGTATATTTTTGTACTCTTACAATACATAGACCGATAGTTAACCCGCTGGCTTTAGTTCAAAGAAGAGTAGTAGGAGCTAGTGCTTTCTAGCTTCCAATCTACGTACGTACTACCTAGAAATGACTGGTTGCTTCCAATCCTGGCACGCATTTACGTAGATGAACGTAATTAACGGGGGAAATGACTAGTGTGGTTAAACAGTAGTGGGACCTCGAAACTGCTCGATCGAGGCGCATGCATGCATATGGCCGTGCATGCATGTGCGCCTCGTCGGCACAAGATCTAGCAGTACGTCCGTCTGCAGCAATCAAATGCATGCAAGTTGGTGCCGCCAGCCCGTTCTATCCCATTTCCATGCTTGATGTCGGCGATGCTGTATTGCTGTATATGGAATGGCTGGCTAGATTTAGTATGTGGGGATTGTTGGGATGCATCTGCAGAGGCCGATCGAGCAGGAGGTAGCAGAGTTGGTGACGTGACGATATGGGCCTGCCTGCCTGCATGCCCATAGTGGATCTTCTGATTCTGCATTTGTTTAATATAACAACACACGGTACATGGTGATTGGTGAAGCCTCCAGTAGCGCCAGGCAGGCAGCCCGTCGCCGTCACGCGGCCGGGAGCTTTACGTACAGAGATGGATGATGGCGCGCCCCCACGAGCGATTTGATACGATCCCGGCCGGGCGATCTCCTGATTCATGACGACGACTCCCTAGCTAGCTCGATCGGAACCAAATGCTGCCGCAATAATGGTGCTGGGGCGTGCGCTGCAGCGTACACAATGAACAAAAGGAGCAAAGCCCAAGTGGCATGAGCATATAGTGAGCATGTATGTCACGGTTCGCAGTTTCACCCAGGCACGACGTACAAAGGCTGCCAAGATACACGCACCCGTCCGCCATGCGCTAGCTGCAGATGGCAGCAAAACCGACAATGAGATCGAGATAAGCCTGATTGCACATTTTTCTTTTCATAGATGCACAGTCGTTGCCCCCTAGATAATTTTAGCCGCGGCACAAAATTAAAAGATGCTATCCTAGATCGACCCGCACGTGTTCAGCTGAGATTTACAGACTGGCACCACGTCCTTTCTTAACTCAACGGAACGAGTTTTAATTTACTGCCAAATTTTCTCGGATATCAAACCAAACGTCGCCTGATTTGTATACAATCTTTATAACAAGATGCATATATGTGCTTGAAAATGTCCCTAGCTTCACACATCCTGCTGCCGGCCACCATGATGAAATCCTACTTGTATCCAGCCATCCCCTGCCATCACGAGACAGCCAGAATCTGGTATCACAATAGCTCTGACCGGCCTAGGAAAAATATAATGCCATGAAAACAGTGAATTTCTTAGTTTTGCAAGTAGCCTGACCTGCTACCATTAATCCATTATTATTATGACACCTGCAAAGTACCCGAATCAGAGAAGATAAACTTAAATACTTGCACAACAACATGAAGTTCTGTGCACATGCGTTAGGCCGTTTACTAGAAACGGAATGGATGACAGAAAAAATAGACCTCACATTCACAGAGAAGGAACTGATGATGTCCTTGTCAAGCATGTAAATAACAAAAGTCAGAATTTCATTCCCTGATATATATATATTTCACAGTTGTAATATCTGAAACTTGGCAATTTTTCCTTATTTATTATTAGATTATAATATCCGAAACTTGTGCAATACACATTATTTTACTTGCCCCAAAGCGACGGTCGGTACAAAGAACACACGGTACTACTGACATTCAGGTGACACCATCGACCAGAAATTCAGAAGACGGAGGAGAGCGTGGGGAGCTTGAGCTCGCCGGACTTGGTGAGCGGGAGCGTGAGGTTCCCAACGACAGGGAGGTCGACGGTGAGCCCGACGCGCATCTCGTAGTCGATGTCCCAGTCGCTCCCCGCGTCCCTGACGAGGCTGACGAGGAAGTCGTAGGGCACCTTGACGGGGACGTCGAGGCGGGTGGTGTCCTTGGCCGTGAGGGACCCCGGGTCGGGCATCTTCCCGGACGCCACCTCCCGCCCCGCGCTCCTCAGCGAGTAGCTGATCTCGCACACCGGGATCGCGTGCGAGTAGGGGTTGCGCACGTCGATGCGGCTCGACAGGGTGGCGCCGTCCCGGCCCACGTGGCCCACCGACAAGTCGGCCAGCTCCGCCTCCGGCTTCTCCACCTTGGCTACCTTGTCGGCCACGAACCCCTTCGCCTTGTCCACAAGCTTCGCCATTGCTTGCTGCTAATCTCCGATGGCTTGCTTGGCTTGGCTTGGCTAGCCGCTGCTACCCGATCGAGATGCATGATATAGGGAGGCCATGGCCTCTAGGTGGATGCCACGTCGGGGGCTAGCGTGTTGGGTGCGTGGCAGCACGGGATGAGTCCCCGACTAGAGACCATGATGACTAGGCCGGCGCGTGGATTCTTTTTATTCTCTTTGCGTACCTGATGACCGACGAGGCTGTGGTCCGGAGGTTTCGGACGGCCGGACGGACGGCTTAAGTTGCAAAAAAAAAGAGAAGCAAGTCGACGACCATTCTAGCTTATTTCATCACCGCTTAAATATGAGAGTACGAGGTGTTAAAACAAGATTCGACCAAAAACAAAACGATTGTTCCTCCTCAGTCTTTTTTCATCTCCGAATGACTAGCCGGAGAATGGTGGTTATCGACGGGCACGTCCCTATCACTACGGCTAAATTCTAAAATAAATAAAAAAAAAGCGTCAGAAAGGCCTGGGCCTAATCCTTGGACCAGCCCACGTTTGTTCGTGGACGGACGGACTCTTCAAAAAAGTAAGCCTCAGCCCGCCGCACTCCACTGGGAGGGATCTAGGACCGGCCCATCTCTGACTGCCAGAGCTGCCTCCGATCTCTCTTCCTCGTCTACTCCCTCCCGGCCGGAGATCCGCCCCGCCTCGCACTCGCACCCTCCGCCGCAGATCCACCCCACCGGCGATGCAGTTCTTCGGCGGGTCGTCGCTGACGTCCGTCGCGCCGGAGGCGAGCCCGGCCCCGGCGGCGCCCCCCGGCACGGGCACGGGCGCCAACGCGCAGGTGCTCTACGTCTTCAACCGCAACGGCGTCTGCCTGCTCTACCGCGAGTGGCACCGCCCGCTCCGCACCCTCGACCCCACCCAGGACCACAAGCTCATGTTCGGCCTCCTCTTCTCGCTCCGATCATTCACTGCCAAGATCGACCCGACCACGTGAGTCCTGCGTTTCACTCTTCCAGTCCTCTCCCTTCGCATCCGTTTTGACAGAATCGTGCGAGCTATTCAATTGATAATGAGGGCTGAGCTATTCAATTGATAATGAGGACTGAGGCGGCCACTGGTAAATATGATTTTGCATCGACCGTAGTTGAATCCCTCGTCAAGGCCAATGAATGACCCTTTTTTTTCCTTGAAATGAGTCCTCCCCCTTTGCACCGTCTGCTTGTCAAGAGAATTCCTGTAAGAGTTAGATCCCGTTTCAGGGCCATTGATCATTTTTTACAAGTGAGTAAATTTTCAATTATCGTCCAGGCAGTGATCCTCGCAGCTGCTCTGTCAACAGGTGCTAGTAGAATTTACCTCCATCTCATATAAATTCGATGTGTTTAGCACACGATCATAGCGATAAAAAGCAGGCCTGTCATTTCCCCCTTTTCATCTATGTGTGCATAGAGCTTCTTTCCAGTTTATAAAAGCTTACAATTCAAAGTCTGAGTTTTCGTGGGTTCTTAGCGGATTACAAAATTCTGTGCATACAACTCAGCATGAGATGGAAAAAAGATAAAAGTGTAGAAGGTGATAGGGTGCCTAAATGTAGCCATTGAGAATTCATTCTGATTCCCAATTTGCTTGTGAAATTCTCTATTTTCATTACAGTTGCATTCATCTCGGGTTGTATATTTACCAAATTGCACTGGCTGACTGATGCAAGATTTATAGTGAACAGTAAAACAAATTATCGCAGCAATTTGTACGGAAAACCTGAGAGTAAAACTAAGTACGTTTTGTGTGTTTGATACGCCTAATTCACTTATTTTCCTCTGATGTTTTACATATCAAATGCAGGGCTGAAAAGGGTAATCTTGGGGTGCCACTACTGCCAGGTCAAGGCTGTTCATTTTATAGCTTCAAGACAAACACCTACAAACTGAACTTCATGGAGAGCCCTTCTGGTATAAAGGTTAGTGTTGCCCATTTTATCGCCCTCTGTTGCCTTCTTAAATAATTCGGTTCGTCCATTAAAATTTATGTGTGTTGGGCCGGATGGAGAGATCTTAAAATCTGAATTGATGGTTACAGCGACTTGCAACTAGACTATAGTTTTAGGGTGCCAGATACCATGCGTTCGGTCTTCTTGTGTGCCAACTATTATTTTAGCTTTATCGTCATTTAGTCCTGTTGGTATTGGCCTATCAGGAAAGCTGTTGAGAGCGTGAGATTGGTCACGTTAGGTTACAATTTTCAAGGATGTGTAACAAGTCCGGTGCAGCATCATATGAGCAAGTCTGTCATATCTTTCTTATAAAGTAAATATACACAAACACAACAATATTTATATGCAGTACATCTGTGAAAAGTTCATTTTCACTTCCTTTGGTACTAGTACTGAGTCGATGGCATAGCATTTCACTTCTTGTCTTAAATACTACAACCTTATTTTTATGCTGCCCCATTCAACTTGACAAACGCTATTTAAAATTTGGTCCATTTATTTAGCATCGTGGTTCTCAAGCAGATATGCGTACAATACCCTTTCTCCAAAGCTATACTTGATCACTAACTCTACCATATTGGTGTAGCTTATTCTAATCACACATCCAAGGACTGGTGATCAGCGAGATTCACTGAAGCACATCTACAATCTGTACGTGGAATATGTTGTAAAAAATCCTCTGTACGCCCCTGGCACACCAATCAAGTAAGTTTTACTGGTTAATGGATCTTTTTACTGCACGGTTAGCTAGAATATTATAGTTCTTAGAAGGGCAGGGTTCTTTTGTCAGAGTACTTGTGAAAGGGCATCATTTGCTCCATAAATCATATTTGAGCAACAACTCAAGCAATCAGCTGACACTGTGCAGACATAAGTGCATAACTTTTTTGGGAGGCATATGGATGCTGCAAGTAAGATACCATGATAGATGTAGCTAGCAGCTGGGCTTAGATCTTTTAACACCTAGTTCTCAAACTTTGAAACATACTGAAATTTGTGAATCCGAGCTTAAGAATTCAAAGGAAGTGTCAAGTGCGACGATGGCAGTCCGTAATATGTTGTACTGCTCGTTTATTTATTCACATGTCCATTAAATTGCTGTTTTTAGAACATTATTGCTTCCATTAACCATTGTGTCGAACATGTTCATCCAAGCAGATGAGCATTTTATAAGCTATTTCCCTAATTCTTGCTGATACATAAATTGTAATGCCATTTTTAACTGAGGATAATAGTCTTGTACGGGACATGAAATCTGAATAATTTTTTTGTTGTAAGATGATACCTGTACGCAACCAACTTCAGGCTTAGTAGTCAGTAGCTGCTTGTCCCTGTTTATCCCAGTTCACTAGTTTCCTGAATCTTGAGCATCTCTTATGTGCAGGTGTGAACTTTTCAATAAACATCTCGATCAATATGTGAGAACATTAATTTGATATCGCCGAGGTATTTTCTATCCTTTTTAGTTTTGCACAGTGCCTCAAATAGTAGTTCTGTAAACCATTGGAATGATGTACCTGTAATATCTGTATGAATGTTTGACAATCTTTTCATGTGATTACTTGGGTCTCTGTGCTCTTAAATGTCCTGATTACCACATTTCAGATGCTCGTCACATGCCTCTTTTTATCTGGAAAAACGAGCTTTAAATTTTTAGTCACATACTTATTACTAATTAAATGTCCATTTGCAGACTTGGGGCGGTGCTAAAATGTGTCACATGTTCTTTAGCTTGGTGGTTTCACCATGCTGTTTGATCACTGCCTCTCAAGGGTGATAGAGATTTTTCTGGTGGAAGAATCTGTGGTGTTTGTGTTTCCACCAGGCTTCCACAGTCGTACCTTGTATTTAGCATAGAACAAAAAACCGGACCGGATATCGAACCGGTCAGGCTACTGGTTCAATGGTTTGCCGGTCCAACAAGTGGTTCACTGGTCCAACCAGTGGTTCATTATTTATTAGTAAAACTTATGATTTGTATGAGAAATATATATGTTTTCTTACCTAAACATCAAACTAATCACTGGTTTGATAAAAAAACCACCGGTTCAACCGGTCACTGGTTCACTGGTTCAACACAAAACCGGCCGGTTCGACATAAAACCGGCCGGTTCAACCGGTTCAATTGCATGACCGGTCTTTTGACTGAACCGAACCAGTCCGGTCACCGGTTCACGGTTTTTCCGGTCGGACCACTGGTCCGGTCCGGTTTTTTGTTCTAGGGTATTTAGATGGTACCAAAAGCTGCTGCCTTGTTGTATGCCAACTTCAATTTGATACAACACTCTTGTAGATTACTTGTTTGATCATGAGGATGCCCTCAAGGTGGGAACTGTATTGTCGCTTTTGTTGTGATGTGTCGTTCTTCAGATGATCAATCCATGAGTTACCATGCCACTGTTGAGGTTTTCCTCTTCAGTTGCTTATCAGATACTACATAGTGGTTGTTTGAGCCGGTCGCCTTGTCAGATGCAATCAAACTAGGGTGAAAAATTAACAAATGCATAAAACAATTTCAGGTCATATTCCCAAGTTACCATAGCACTGTCTCGTACTCGTGTTCCTTCCACAGCTTGGGCGTTGCCAGTTCACGACAGCCGTCCAAACAATCTTCACCTGCAGGCTGCAACTCATAACAGCCCAGCTCGCGAGTACATTCCTCCTCACCATGACCTAGAATAAGCTCGGCGTATTCAGCTTCACGGTCATCACCGTCACAGATACAAACACCCAGCACCAGGTCTTCATCCAGTGCCCAGTGGGACAGACACTACCGAGCGTCCGACGATCTCGATGTCCTCGTTCCCACTTCCCAGTAGTCCAAGAAGTCACCTCGCCAGTGAAGTGAGATAATGTCGGCCCCTTCAGAATGTCCTCTTTCACCATGCTGTTTGATCACTAATCAAATGTCCACGGCGAATGGAACTGGCGTGTACACCATCTACACTGTAGTCAGATAACTTTTTGCTGATCGAATCGTGGGTTGGCCGTCATGGTGGCTGGTGTTGTGTTGCAGCAAACCTTTGCTGAAAAAAAAACATTGTCTATCACCGAAAGAGCTCGGTTTGGGCCAGTCAAAGTCAATGTATCCTCTTGCACAGGGATTATTCATGGGGGAGGCATGTAAAAAAATAGGAAAAAAGTCCATTTTTGACCATCTAACTCTTGCCTCAGTTTGGTTTTGGCCATCAAACTCCAGAACCGGATATCTTTAGCCATCCAACTATCAAAACCGTTCAAATTTGGCCATCGGACTGTTTTGATGGGTGGTTTCAATTTTTTTAATTTACAATTTAGTCCTTAGATCTTAAAATGATTATTACTTTTTGCTCGTACCTCTGATTTAGGTGATTCTTGCGGTCACGCATTCATAACGGTGAGCTTTATCTTTTAAAATGTTATTTATACTATTTTATCACTATTTCTTATATTATTCTTATGTTGTTGTGTATAAACAACAATATAAGAAAAGTAAAACAAACATTTACGAAATAATATGTCCATGATTTTAAAAAATAAAGCTCATCGTTACGAACGTATGACCACAAGAATCACTTAAATCCGAGATACGAGAAAAAAATAGTAATCATTTTAAGATCCAAGGACTATTTTGTCCTTGGATCTTAAAATGATTACTATTTTTAGTCCTTGAATCTTAAAATGATCACTATTTTTTTCTTGTATCTCTGATTTAAGTGATTCTAGTGGTCATGTGTTCGTAACAATGAGCTTTATCTTTTAAAATGTTGTTCATATTATTTTGTAATTGTTTGTTTTGTTTTTCTTATATTATTGTTTATACACAACAACATAAGAATAATATAACAAATAGTGATAACATAGTATAAATAACATTTTAAAATATAAAGCTCACTGTTATGAATGTGTGACCGCAAGAATCACCTAAATCAGAGGTACGAGCAAAAAGTAATAATCATTTTAAGATCTAAGGACTAAATTGTAAATTAAAAAAATTGAAACCACCCATCAAAACAGCCCGATGGCCAAATTTGAACGGTTTTGATAGTTGAATGGCTAAAGGTATCCGGTTTTGGAGTTCGATGGCCAAAACCAAACTAAAGCAAGAGTTGGATGGTCAAAAATGGACTTTTCTAAAAAAATGACATAAAAGGCATGTAAAGCGAGGGAGGATGCAGAGGAAGCAGCAGAGTACAGTTCGGCCTTTCATCTCTGAATTCTAAAGGAAAGAAAGAGAGTGGTTGTGAGCAAAAGGCAAATGCTGACACAAGGTGCGCGCCTGCAACGTAAATCTAAGACAAGTTGCAAGCTTGCTAGGTCAGCATCATTCACAAACCTGAAGAATCTTACTGACTAATGATCGGATCGAAGGAGCTTTATTATTGGTTGGATGGTGGTGAACCAAATCCGAATCTGCAGCTGCAGCTGCAGAGATGAAGACCACAGCTCCCGGTGAAAATCAAGTTGGAATCTACCGATCAATTCTGATGCAATTGCCATAAGTACGTGACATTCTGATATGAACTTTACGAGACATTGGGTACAGACAAGTGTAGTTTTAGATATTGACATGGCTGAACGTAACTCTGACACTGAAAGAAGCATAAACGCGGGATAACCAGAATGGTCGCATCCTTAACAACAAGCAAGCACTAGCTGCAGTAGCAGTAGTATCCAAATTCCAAAGCTCTAGTTGGAGAGTAGCGTGCCGACCTGGATAAGTGACCACACCAGACGCAAAAGGATGCCAAGAAACCATAGAAAAAGGTGGGACAAGAGCATGACCAGGCCTTGACAGTGAAAGAAGAATGTGTTTGATTAATATGTGGAGATCTGCATCTCAGCAACTAGTGGCTGCAGTGGAACTGTGCCAACATCCAGCTCCAGGCCAAACCGACCTGAGAACAATACGTGCAAAATTGCTGAGAATTACTTATCTTCTGGTAAAATTTTAAATTTGCCCAAATCGAATGTCGATATTAACAGGGTGAAAACAAATTCCGCCATCCGGTTCCCCTTTTTCTAAATTTATCCGTTTTCAGGTCAAATCCTAACTTAGGATGAAAACAAAAATTGAATTCAAAAAATGTTTCTCCCCTCGGTCGTTTTCGTTCAACGAAAGCATGCCGGGCAGCCCAAACACCTCCGAGCCCAGCCCAATAATGGTGGGATTTAGAGGGTAAGGCCCCAACCCCCCATCCCGTCGCACCGTGCCTTCGTCCCACCCCGCCCTCCGCCGCGCGGCGCCCGCCGTGTCTCCTCCTTCCTCCAGCCATCGCCACGGGCGAGACGCCAGACCATCACGCGCGCGGAGCCGCGGACGCGCCGCTGCGCGCCCCGGCCTCCAAGCACGCCGTGCCCCACCCCCTCCTCAAAGCCCGTCTGTGAGCTTCCGCCTGGTGGCTCTTGATTTGCGACAAGCCGATGATGTTGCCCAGCGGAGAAGCTCCATCTGGATCCATGTCCCTGCGCCAAGGCCACTTTGTCATGGAGCCGCCGCCGGCACCTGCTGTCAACGCCAACACCTCTAGTGCAGGTACGTCTTGTGACCGAGACTTTGCAATTAGGGTAGCAAACAAATACAGATCAAGCTCGTTTTCTTTTTACCCGTGACAGAGCTTGGGAATTGGACAGTAAAATGAATTTCATGTTACCTCTTGATAATTCCTGAAGGCATACCGTTATTTATGGCTGAACAGTGCTACAAATTATAGAGGATAGCTAATGGAGATCTTGTCTCTTTGAACTAAATCATGGACAGTTGGGATTGGGCACTAGTTGGTAGACATGTGGTATGCTGTGGAAGTGTGTGTATATACTACCTTACTAAAATTTATGCTGTACAGTCTAGTTTTAGTGCACAGATGCAAGTGGATCTCTGATTCATTGAACCAACTGTTTCTATGTTATTACTGCATATTGTGAATAATAAGTAGGAAGTAGCCACAATCATCAGGTTGATAAGAATGAGATTGAAATTTATTAGAAGGAATAGAATCACAGGCTGAAATTAATGTTAACATGAATAAAATGCGTGTTCTGACAGACTATGAGTTGTTGAGTTCTTTATTGCTGTATAAATGGCACTCAAAGCCATAAGGGCCATACAATATACAATGACCTAGTTCGACTATGATGAGGTATTAATCCTACTCTGACGATTTAATGTTATAACTTCTAAGGAAAACTTCTATTGTGAATGCATCCATATCCAGCAGTTTTTTTCCTTTTTTGGCTGGTTGGACACAAGCAAATAGCAATAAAAATTGGCGTTATCTTCTTTACAGAAGAAAAAAGGAAAGCAGAAGTCTCTTCAGATGAGAAATTCACATGACCCAACCATACAGCCTTAGTGACTTGTCCTCTTTTAAGAGTTTAAATTTGTGGATAATCTTAGTAATTCTGTCCGTCCTCCTGTTGTCTTTAGTTATTATCTTTATCAGCATCAAGCAAGATAGTTTGATTGTCTCAATGCTGCTCCTGTCTTCCTGTCCCTCCAATACCCAAATAGTACACCAGAGTATACCTGACGCCTTGTTTGTTCTCTGACTCTGTTTCTTGTTGCTTTGTCTTGTACCATATCACCTTATGTTAGTTGACCTTATTTTGAAATCTTCCCATGCAGATGACACTAGATTTGATGCATCGCAATATGCTTTTTTTGGCAACAATGTGCTGGAGGAGGTTGAACTAGGTGGATTGGAAGATGATAATGACAGTGATGCTGCTTTCATCGGACTCAATGATGTAGAACACCCACTTTCTTCTCAAGGGAATGCACTAGAGGTAGTGCTATTCTGAACACCAGAGATTTAATGTTAATGTCTGAGTTAATATAAGTAACCTTTAGCTATTTGTTCCATCCTGGATAAGTGCTACACCGAATATAACTGTTATGCCTTTGTACAATTTTGGGAAATGATAAATTTCTTATAGCACTGTGAAGATACTGTGTAGCATAATGGTAGGGGAAGAAAAAACCAAATGTTTTCAGAAGTGAGAAGATTGCAAATAGAGTACACTCTTATGACATGCATTTGTTTTTATTTTATTCTTGTTGTCCTTTATTAGTTCAGAGTAGGAACCTTGTAAGGTGCAGTTTTAGTCGTATAAGCATTTTACACAGGAAAGAAAACCAAATGTTTTCAGAAGATTGCAAATAGAATACACTTGTGTGGCATGCATTTGTGTTCTGTTATTCTGTTAAGTTTGTTCAGAACATGAATCTTGTAAGGTGCAGTTTAGTCATATAAGCATTTTACGCAAAGCATGCTAACATAATATTATAAAATGAACTGCCTCTCTAACAGATAGACTCATATGCTCCCATATAAAGTCAGACTGATGCTTGGTCGGTTTGTACTGAACTTAAAAGGAAAAATGAAGCCCTGTGGCTTGTATTCTTTGTATTTGCTTCTTACCTAGACTCTACTTGTTTTCAGGTCGAAGATAGTTTATTCTCAGATGTTGATGATCTTGCAAATACATTCTCAAAGGTTATCTTTCCCTGAAAACTTGAAGTTTCTTTACTGTAACATTTAGTGCGAACTCGTTTTCCTTATCTGTGTTTTTTTAGGGAAAATCTTGTTTATATTACATTGAACATATCTTTTTATAAGAGCTGATGCAGTGGTTTATTTGCATCCAGAAATTGAGGGAACGAAGTTTGTCGCGTCAATCTTTTTAGTCTTCTTTTTTGTACAATGAGTCATAACTTAAGTGTATTGTCTCCTGTGTACCTGAAGCATGGATTACAAATTCAAGCAAAATGTACTATCTGAAATTCTGCTTTACCAACCTTTAAATTGGAAGGTTGTTTTGCTATAAGTTATCTGAAACATAGGATCTAGCGTGCGCCTTAATGATTTACCTGGTGTACAACTGCTGTTCAAAGTTCAAATGAAATTCTAATGAAAAGAAAAAAAAATTCCATTGTTGCATTTTGGAATCTCTTCCTTTGTTGTTGATTTTGCTATATTGATATGTACTGCTTCAGGTTCCTCTAATATGCATACATGATGGCACAAACAAAGAATCATAAAATTACTGCAAAGTTTTTCGAAAAAAAAATTACTGCAGAATATTCATCTCATATGGGTTACATGTTCTGTTGACTGTTATATAACAGTACATTGCACGCGTATGTTCTTTAAACTATCTGTATATGTACCATGCCATTTTTATTTGATTTTATGTGCACTTCGCTTTCAGCTAAGAAGAGATGTCAACCTACCAAAGCATATTGGAATAAATAGCCTGGGCATTCCTTTTTCAAGAGAAAGTGAGTTGTTCTATTCTGGATAATAATCCATACAATTTTTTTGCTTTCTTTCAATATAATAATACTTCATTCAGGAACTCCAATTATTTTATCTTACCAAGGAAAGTATTTGAATATCTTACATAGTACTACACCAAAGTTCATGTATATGTTATGTTGGACTGCTATATCTGCAAACCCATTTCCTTTGTTCTAATGTGATATTTTATCACACTGGTAGGTTCTGCTGCTGCTGACTGGACTCCGGAATTTGAATCCCCACTCTGGCCCAATCAATATGGGTTTGATGCGAGGCAAGGGCAGGATGGCAATGACCGGTGGCCTCAACAACATCATTCTTCTCACTTTGTTGATTCCAGGTTGCAGAGAACATCCTCATCTCCTCAGCAGCAGGAACAACACAATTATAACGAACCTGTTCTTGCACCAAGGTCATCTCCTTTGCACCGGACATCCTCATACCCACACAACGAACCTCAGTACAATCCTGCTGAAGCCATTCCTGCTCCAAATGCACCATATAATTCACAGCATCCACCTGGTGGACCACCTAATTCATTGCCTGGTCAGCCGCATCAGATGAACATGCCATCTTTCAATGAATTTCAGATGCATATGTCTGCACAAAGCGATGCCCCATTCTCCCAGTTTCCTCGTAGAGGGACACCTCCAGACCCATTAATTGGTGGAAGCCTGGGTCGTACGGTTTCAACAGGCTTCACAACTAACAGCAGCGGACCAAAAAATCATATGCTGAATAATGGACAGGTTCCTGGGGAAATTGCCAGTATCATCCCAAATTCAATGCCGAACCATCTACAACGACCAAATGCATTCATGCCCCCTCAAATGCTGCCGATGCACAAACAGCATGGCATGCTCCCAATTCAGCAATATCCGCAACACTTATCAAGAACTCAGGCACATATGTTTGCCCCCCAGCATCCACCACAAATGATTAATAGGTTTGATAATTTTGGGACGCCTGAGTTCAGCGATCCAAGAGCAAGATCATCAGTGCACCATGGAAGGCAAGGTCACCATTTTCCTTTTCAAGGCTCTGAATTTGGTATTGTGAGGATGGGTAATGGGAGGCCAAGGTTTAGATCCAAGTATATGTCCACCCAAGAACTTGAAAACATTTCAAGAATACAGCATGCTGCCACTCACATAAATGATCCATATATCGATGATTATTACCATCAAGCTTGTCTGGCCAGAAGATCTGTGGATGTAAGGTTGAAGCACCACTTCTTCCCAACCTTGATTTTGGATCCATCTTCTCGTGCACGTGGCAAGGATGAGCCACATGCATACCTTAAGGTCGATGCCCTTGGAAGACTGCCATTTTCTTCCATCCGGAGGCCGCGTCCACTTCTTGATGTTGAACCAGCTTCGACAACTGATGATAACACCCTTGTTTCAAAGTCTCTTGATCAGGAACCTATGCTAGCTGCTAGGATCACAATTGAGGATGGCCTCTCCCTACTACTCGATATCGATGATATCGATCGCTTGCTTCAATTTAACCAGCAGCAAGATGGTGGTTTACAACTTAGAAACAGAAGGCAGTCTCTGCTTGGTCAGCTAGCAGAATCACTGCAGTTGGTCGATCCGCTTGGTCCAAATAAGAATACACTTTTGTCAGCAAATGATGATTTGGTATTTTTTCGCATTGTTTCTCTACCCAAGGGTCGGAAACTACTTTCACGCTATATCAACCTCATGGTTCCTGGTAGTGATCTTGCGCGGATAGCTTGCATGGCAGTGTTCCGGCATCTGAGGTTTGTGTTTGGCAATTTGCCCTCAGATGGTGGCTCAGCTGAGACAGTAACTAAACTAGCCAATGCTGTAGCTGCATGCATTCGTGGGATGGACTTAAGCGGCCTCAGTGCTTGTCTTGCAGCAATTGTGTGCTCGTCAGAGCATCCACCTCTTCGACCCCTTGGATATGCTGCTGGCGATGGTGCCACTGTGATCATAAAGTCTGTTCTGGATAGAGCAACAGAACTTCTCACTGAGCAGCTTGCTGCGTCAAATTACAGCGTTCCAAACCGAGCCCTATGGCAAGCATCGTTTAATGCTTTCTTTGGCCTGCTTACAAAGTACTGCATAAGTAAATTTGACAGCCTAGTTCATACAGTGCACTCTGCAACAGCGGTAAGAAGGGAACTGCCAATTGAGCTTCTGCGTGCCAGTCTTCCTCATACAGATGAGCAGCAGCGCAGACTATTACTTGAGTTTGCCCAACGGTCCATGCCTGTAACTGACCATGGTTCTCAAAGGGCTCCTGGCGGAACCATGGCATCTGAAACAGTCCCAAGTTAAGGTGGTAAGCAAATGTAAGTTGAAGCATTGGATGCAGTTTTCATTCTATGGTCCAATGAATTGAACATTCTTTGTGTCTACCCCACCAGAAGAGAGGTTGTGACCCATAAGAAGCACAAGCTACAACTGAGCTGGGTGGAGTATGGAGCATCCTAGTTGGTAATCAGGATGTATGTCCGAGGTTCGAATTGATTACTCCCTTAGCTACAGTATTTTATTTGCGTTGTTGTATCACACCACCAGTTGAATTAGCAGGATAGTTTCCTTCTGGAGGGCTGTGTTTTGTTGTCCATGGGTGGGAACTGAACTCCTGCTATTTCAAGGTTAGCAGCTGTACAGGTTGTTCCTTGAAGGCAATGCCCTATACCAAGGAAGTGTTTCAAGCTGTAATTGTTTTCGTTCGCAATAGTTGTTAGAGGCTTGCAAGATCCTTATTTCGCTTTGCAAGATACTGGAGATTTTATGCTCTTGCAAATACCCACAACCCATTGTTGGGAACACCTGTACACTAGCGAATGCTTGGAATTGGTCTTTGGTCCTGTAACCCTCTCAAGATTGCTGTTTTTTCACTTAAATTGGTATGATTGAATACATTAGTTTGTGAAGCTGCCAAGTTTGTAATGTGCTCGTTGAATTGAATTCCGTATAAATCCTTGTCATTGAGGATATTTCTTCCGGTATTTAGCACAATTCCGGTATTCAGAAATTAGCATATTGAGCATTATTTTGTGTGTCGCACAACCTGCTTAGCAACCGTCGTCAGATACAGCAATTTGGAAAGATGAATTTAGGGGAGGAGACAGCACAGAATAATGTCAATGCGGCGGCTCTGGCTGCCCCTACCGATCCCAACATTGTACTTGCTGCTAAATTGCACTTCTTGCAAAATGGCGATCAACGTTGTTTTTGCTTTGATATTGATCAATGTAAAATTCTTGTCCGAGTATGCTGGATAGCATATATGCTGTGTCGCTGTTCAGATTCTTCTCTTCAGATGGCTGCGACAGATCCTAGCTGGTTTGTATCGCTCACCTTGCCATGCAAGGTGCAGTTAAACAAACCGGACCAAATGCTGCCACTGCATACATACACTGAAGCAGAGAGCGAAAAATCAGTGGTCCGACAGAGAGGTGTGTTCAGTACATGGAGTCACTCTCCTGAAACCTACGGAGTACTACTATACTTTAGTTCTTTTTTTGAAAATTAGTAATATACTTCAGTGCGACATGATGTACAACAGAGTTAGCAGAAACATTGTTCTCTGTGCTGTCCTCTGCATGTTTTCTTCCACCGATGCCATGCTCCTTCCATCCTGCGAAAGAGTACTCCATACGTTTTGCACGGGGGTAGCTGCATGTTCTGTGGGCCGTAAGAACAAGACGTGGACACCAGACGTCCTTCACAATACTAGTGTTACACAACACTCGACTCAGCTGCTTCTTGAACCGAGGGCACTCGATGTCTTGCGTAGATTGCAAGACTAGCCCCAATTCAAGATTGCACCAAATCTACCGAATCTTCCTACTCTTTTTGAACTAAGTAATCTTCGTCTTCCTACTCGAAGGCAATGCTAAATTGCTAAATAATGCATGTACTAGTTACTGCTACAGTCTGCAGTTTGTCCAGGTACAGTGCCATGCATTTCATCAGCCTCGTGTTACTGTAAACTTGCAACCCTTTTGAGTTTTTCTCGTGGATAAGCTGCTGTTTCCCATAGCGATAGGCGTCCGTGAACGATGTGCCATGCCATTTGCTCTGTGGCCTATCGAGTTGCTGGGTCCGTGCTGCTGCTGGTATGCTGCCGGGGAAGGGAGAGCGGACACGAGGCACGGGACATGTGTGCCCGTGTGTCACTGCAGCGATCTGGGCAGCACGCGGCGAGCACAGACAGAGACAGGCTCTGCCCTGCACTGCAGACGGCAGCCAGCGGCCGACGACAAGCGCACGAAAAGGGTACTACGGCTGCACATGGTTCTGAAGATTGAAGTGAATCTTCACTTCACATCTACAGCGTCTTGCTTGCTTGTGCGTCCATCTCTATTTTCTGTTCTTTTTACTATCCCAGTATGAGACGTACTCGTACTCGTACGTACTGTATTTGGGTAGTCGAAGCAGTTCTAATCGGGCAAGTGATGCAGGGGCTTAGCTGGAGCTGTTAGGCCTTGTCTTTATCTGCAGCACTTGTTAATTCGACGTGCAAACGCATGGTAGTACGAGCTTATCAGCGCAGTAAGATAAGTAGCAGACAGCAGTTGTATTAGAAATAGCTAGTTTTGGTGCCAATGCCAGGTAAGGATCCGAGGGAGACAGGAACTCACCCGGATCCAGCACGTTGGCAAGATCTCTGAATCCAATAGAAAAAAAAAAAACGATCATCGTTCATCAATGCTGCTATTTGCTGTGCTCCGGTGCTTGAGTGAGTACATTATTTCCAAGAGATTGTAGTCTACCACATGAGAGAGACTTGACGATCTCGCTCCAAATATTGTACTGTAGCTGCTCTACTGAACGGTGCTGAGCTCAGCGGAGAGATTCCCGTCCATCCATCCTCCGTCGATCGTCCTTCCATGTGCTGTCACTGCCGAGACTTCACGTGTATAGTATTCCAGTCACTGGCGACCCGGTCCCCCGAATCCGAATGCATGCCCTCCACGGCTCCACCTACTCTACATTATCCGGAAATAAATTGGGTGGGCACGGGGCGCACCGTGGCCACCGTACGCACCCAGTCCCTATATTTCTACGACGTGGGCCTGAGCGAGGGAGAAAAGGAATGCACTTGTTTCTTTAGACAGTGAATTCTCCTTCAATACTACTCAGGCCCACGTTGCAGAGACACAGGGGCGGGGGTGCGCACGGTGGCCACGGTGCGCACCATGCGCACCCAATTTGTTCCACATTATCCGGCAGTGGACACAAAAAAGAAAATCCACATCAGTTCCTTCTGCCTCCTCAACTGTAAGGTTTTTAATTGACAACAGCCAGTCGCTATTCCATTTTATTCACTATAAATTTTAAAATGAAAATGGTCTATAAAAAAATCCAGCTGTCGCAAACAAAGTGTTGGCAGATATGGCAAACAAATTTTTAGAAATGGCAGTGTTTGTGGCCACAGTCGCTTCTGGAGGAGGACGACGACCGGCTGTGAACTGTGCGTCTGTGCGCATCGAAGGCATGAAGCACAGGAAGAAAGCAAAGCATGCCTGAGCAAACAAGGCAAGGTCTGCATCTCGCACATGGCGATGCTGTCCTCGCGCACGTACAGGTACATATACAGCGACTGCGCCACGGAAAGCTGCGGGGGCACAAACACACAGCAGCGTCTAGGCCAACACTTGCTGCGGCCCGGCGGGCCCTCGTGGCAACAGTTGGGCGATGTTTCAGCTGCAGCCAACTTGAGCGACGACGAGCAGCGATGCGGTTTCGTTGCCTTCCATCGGTGTGGAAAAAACGAAATACAGTACGTACTAGAGCTGTATGTTCTGCTAGATACAGACATACAGTACTTTGGTACAGTAATTCTGGTGAAAGAGCGAGCAGCAACGCAACACAGCACTCACTTGACAGATGGGGGGTATCTATCCAGTCTCTAGAGACAAATCCAGGACCCTGGGACCCTCTTGAAATCATGAGTAGCATTGGAGCTAGCAAAGCGTCGCCATCAGATAAAATCGCCGTCAATCACAGCACAGGGACTGCCATGTTTTGTGCTACCAAGTACTACAGTGTATTTTTTGGCCGCGTTTAGATTGTTTCGCGAAAAAATTTACAGTATGTCGGACACACATTTGAAGTATTAAATATAGACTAATTACAAAACTAATTACAGAGTATGTCAGTTCATCGCAAGACGAACCTAATGAGTCTAATTAATCCGTCATTAGCACATGTTTACTGTAGCAATTTATTGTCTAATCATGATCTAACTAGGCTCATTAGATTCGTCTCGCGAAGTACACTCCATCCATATAATAGGTTATTTTTTCGACTACATTTAATATGCCATGCATGTGAGGGAACATACTCGAAAAAAATTTCACAAAACATCTAAACACGGCCAAAGGCTAGTACTGTATTCCACAGGATCAGAGCAGACAGACAGACGACGGTAGAGGCCGGCGTAGAGCTGCCCAGGCTTGCACCGAAAGTAGCAGCATGTAGAGGAGTACAGGGTACTGGAGTAGCAAGTACAGTATCTACCTAGAGACGTTCGTGCCAGTGCCACATGAAAACAGTCACCGATGTAGATGTATACATCCAACACAGGTGGATCGTGGTACAGCCGTGTTCAGGCCATGAACGTAACGGGACGGAACAGGTGAAGCTGATCGAAGAAGATACGACGATCTGCAGCAGGCGCGCGCGTAGGACAAAAGACCCGGCGCCCCCCCTGCGTTGACTCCCTTGCGAGTTGCGATGCGCGGGGCGGCGGGCGGTTTGATTTGTTTACGACCAGCTGCCTGGGACTGGGAGTATCCATCCACAGAATCAGCGCCAGCTCTCCATTGATGCGCCATCAGGCAGGCATCACGCACGCTGCATACTAGCAATAATCGACCTGGTCCTAACGAGGGAGTATATATTCGGTGTCGGCATTGGCGCTTCCTGTCATTAGCATCGCCGCTGTTCCTAGCCAACGTGACGCCAATATCTATCCCGGCCGCTGTCGATCGCCTCGCCGGGGTCCTGACCGGGCGCTGCTCTCACGGTCATGGACCATCGCAATTATACGCGGCGCTGCTGTGCCTGTGAGTGGTTCCGGAGCGGATTGCAGCAAACAGAATGTGGCGCCAAGTGCTTGCTAATCAATCAGGTGCGGCGCGGAGAGCGACGGGCACGGGCCCGTGGAGCCGGCGATGCGTGTGGCCACAGGCCACGCACACGTAGAGACACAGAGCAGGAGGAGACCATGGTGCGCGGCGGTCGCAAGGGTGGCTTCCGGGTTTTTTTTTTTTTTTTTTTTTTTTTTTTTTTTTTTTTTTGAAAGATTGTGGCTTCCGGTTTCAATTTCAATCTTGTACTGCCGCTTGGATTGTGCGAGGGCACTGGGGAGCAATTTGCTGTTGCCATAGATCATAGATGGATGGCGCATTACGCCAGGGCTAGTACTGCCGGTGCCGGATTACGTATACTACTCCTAGATCTGAACAAGTCAGTCAATGCGCGCTCTGCAATCTTGCCGGATTTATGAACCTCACACCATCACCACGCACCAGAAAGGAAGGAAAACGCCGTCACGCAGCAGGCACGGCTGACGCAGTGCACCAGGCGCTGTGTGCTGCGCGTGAACGCACAATCTCGCCTGTGTTGGACGACGGAAGTGGGAGGCAACACAAAGGCAGCTCAGCCACGCCATGGCCGTATGCACCCGGTGCGCTGCGCCCACGGGACAGGAGAGAACAAGACGAGACCCCCTACTAGCCTTTCGCGGCGACCGAGGCTGCCGCTGCTCGGGTCCGGGTCCGGCCGCCGAGCCACGCCAGAACAAGAGTGCCGTGCCGAGCCCGCGCCGCGGCCGGCCAAGAGACAACAACAAGGCTACTAGCAGACGATGGACGTCCGAGGTGACGGAAAGCCACGCGCTGCGGCCCTAAAGACCGGCACATTTCTCTGCCCGGGCGCGGACAAATTTGTCACCGGGAAAAGCAAGCGCAAATGTTTTCCTTGCTGCTCCCTCCTCCGACGTCCTCAAGGCAGTTTGAGCCCAGTGTTACGTCGCACGACCACAGGGCATCAACGCCTTCCATTAAGGAACAAAGGAGGAGCAATTTACTAGAAAGCGACTTCACATTGCCTGCTGATGATGCCCCGTTTTTTACACACACACAACACGATGCATGCTGACAACCTCCACCAGCAGCGTAGAGTACACTATCATCATCCAACTTGGCGGCGAGATCATGCAAGTAGGTACTGTACACGCTAGTAGGAGCTTTTTACTAGCTTAGCGCGGCCCTAAAGACAAATCTTTTGAGAGCCACGTCAGGACAAAGCCGAGCAGCACACACATGCACGAACGCTTGTTTAATCCTCACCATCAGCAGGATAATAGCACCCATACCTACCCACGCTAATAGCCTAATACTACCACTAGAGTACGGCGATGTTCGTCTTCGCATCACGCGCCGTCCCTGGTGTCGCCTGCCCGGCCCCCGTCCCCCGCCGTCATGGACCGCAGCTGCAGCAGCGGCGACTCAGACCCTACGCTTTTGTTTGCATCCACACGACCACACAGAGATGCCATTAGCCACGCTACAGTACTGCTTAACCATCATAGGGTTGAGGCTAGGCTGCTGCTGTGTCGCTGGGAGGTGGGGCCACCGTCTCCGCCTCCGTACCTTTGGACGACGCGTTGAAGGAGCGCTTGCAGTGGGCGATGGCGCTCTGGATGCCGTCCTGCACCTGCAGCAGCGAGTCGTCCCGCCGCTGCGCCTGCGCGTGCGCTCCCGCCGCCGCCCCGCCTCCACCAAGCGGCGCCGCCGCCACGGCCGACGACGCCGACCGGCTCTTGCCCAGCCGCTTGCACACCTGCTTCAGCCCGGCCGGCACGCTCGCCCGCGGCGCGCGCACGCCGCAGGCCACAACCACCGGCTGCGGCGCCGTCGGGGTCGCCGCCGGAGCCTGCGCCGGCGGCGACGGGGCTGCGGGGAGGTCGGGCTCCGCGTCCGTCTCCTCGCCCTCGCTCGCGCCGCCGCCGGGGAAGCGGAGGCGCTCGCCGTAGCGGCGGGAGACCTTCACGTACAGCGGCTTGATCTTGCTGCTCAGGAACTTGAGCACCACCTCCTTCGCGAACCGCCGCTCCTCGGCGCTGATTGCCGACGCGTCCTGCGGCTGCTGCTGCTGCGCCGCCGCCGGCGCCTGGGTCGGGCGGTCCGCGCAGGTTCCGGCGTCGGAGGTGCGCGAGCTGTTGTCGCGGGTGAACAGCGACACGAGCGGCGGCGCCTCGTCCACGCGGAACTTTATCAGGAACCGGCTCGCCTGCTGCTTCGGCGGTGCCGGCGCGCCGCCGCCGCTATTGCCGTCCGCCGGAGCGGCGGCCTTGGGCTTCCTCAGCTTCAGCAGCAGGACGCGGAACTTGGTCGCCGGCCGGAGCATCGACGCCGGCGGCGGAAGAGCCGGAGCAGCGACATCGGCCGCCGCCTCCGCCGCCGCGCCGTCCTTGCCCTCGCCGGACTCCACGGCGGCGGCCGGCGTGGCGACCGCGTCCACGGCCACGACCTCGCCGCCGCCGGGCGCGGCGTCGTCGCCGGCGACGGCGAAGTTGAACTCCACCCGCTCCTCCTCGGCATCGGACGCGGCGCTCTCGTCGCCGGGCACCGCGAACTCCAGGTCGAAGAAGGACGCGTCGTCGTCGACGTCCCCGCCGCCAGCTCCGCCGCCGCCGCCGTCCTCGCACGCCGACGCGGCTATGGTCGTCGCGGCCACGGGCGCGCGCTGGGCGCTGGCGACCACGCCGCCGCGCAGGTACTTGAGGAAGCTGAAGGACTCCATGGCGCACAAGCAAGCACCACAGCAGCACAGCGACAGAGCTCTCTAGCTCACTTCTCCCCAGCCACTTCCTGCTCACTTCACACTCTACTTGACTCTCTCAACGCTCAAAAAAAGACTCTTTTTTGGGAGAGCCTTTTGAGGAGGACGAGAGAGGAGTGAGGAGATTTGCAGAAGGTCGGGGTGGTGGCGTTGCAGCCATCAATGACAAATAGATGAGCAGCAGGGGTGGGGTTGGACGGGGAGGGCGGCTTCGGCTTTGGATGCGATGGGGTCCCTGCCGTGCCGGGCTTCAGTGCACTGCTGAGACCGTGCGGCTCCCGTGATCTCCTCTCTCGTATCGCCATGGATTTGAATTCAACCATTTTTTTCTAGCAACCAAACGCACCCCAAGCTTCACTCCCTCGTCCGAAATTCTAAATTCAGTTTTCCTGCAGGTCAACAAAACTCCGAAACCTGTTGGCAACAGCCTGGGGGATAGATCAGTTCAAGTTTTTTTCAGATTTCGCAAAAGCAAAGCTCCAAATTCGGTTGCCTCCAGACGTGTAAGCGGTGTAACGCACGCACGCATTGGATCGCATGGACGTGGCAAACCAAGCAGCGCGGTGGGTTCTGCTTCTGCACACGTTTGGCATCAACTGTTTGGTGCGTGCGTGCTCTGCTCTGCTGGGTTTTGGTTTTTCGTCTTTCTGTTTGTTGGCCCTTTTCGCTGGATGCAGCAGGCAGTAACTGAGCAGCAGCGGACCACCGGCAAGTGCTGGTAAATGGCGTAAAGAATTATTTACCCCTGGTATAATAAAACTGAAAGTCAGCAGATCAAGTGAGATCCCGTTCTGGATATATGCAAACGAGAGAACTGGCCTCGGAATGCGTTTGGTCGAGGAGCCGAGTGAACAATGCTGTCCGTCCTGCGTGCGTCGGGCCATCATCCCTCCATCCCTGCATGATCTCAATCTCGTACTGCGTTGCGCCATTTCGAACCTGGGTGACAAAGCTTGGCCGTGTTTAGTTGCCAAAAAAATTTTCAAAAAAGAATCTTGCATGCATGAAGCGCTAACCGTAGACGAAAAAATAATTCATTACATGGATGGTACTCCCTCCGTTCCAAAATAGATGTCATTCTCGCTTCTCGAGAAGTCAACATTTTCAAAATACCGGCAGTTATATATTAAAATATATAAATATTTATGCTAAGTAATTAGTATCATTGGAAAGATCTTTAAGTCTAGTTTTTTAACAAATTTATTTGGAGATGAAAATGTTGCACGTTTTTTCTACAAATCTAGTCAAAGTTGAGAAAGTTTGACCGGCACGCATCCCATAACGTCGTCTATTTTGGAACGGAGGGAGTACGCTATTACAAGCTCGTTAGCTTGAAGATCATCATGCTGTTGTGAGTGCTGACCGGAACACGATGTGCTGCTGTTGAGGTCTGCCTGTCAGTCTAGCGCAAACACCGGCCAACGCTGGGACTTGTGGCACTGATGAAGACTTGATCGGTAGATCATTTGGGCCGTGTTTTTCCCGAAAACATTTCGTGAAAAGATTTCATGTTTTGATTTTACCGATTTAGGAGTAGTAAACGTAGACGAAAAAAGTGGAAAGTTATATGGATAGATTGGAAATCTCGAGACGAATCTAACGATGGTAATTAAAAGGTAATTAATCCATAATTAGCGGATGGTTACTGTAGCATTACTGTTGCAAAACATGGATTAAGTAGGCTCATTAGATTTGTCTCGCGATTTACAGCCTATCTATATAGCTTATCACATTTTTCGTCTACATTTAATACTCCATGCATCTAAGATTCTCCTTTGATGTGATGGGTGAAAAAATTTCGGGAAGGAACTAAACACGGGCTTGGTATGAACGGGGAATGCACATTACAATAGCCTTCTCTGTCTTTGCAATCATTATTTTGGTCTTAATAGTAATTTATCGTATCTTCACTCTTTATACTGCGTGCTAAAGCGCCATTCTTTTTTGCACTCGATTCTGAAAGACACTGCAGCGTATAGAATCGTGCATGGGAAGTCAAAGTCACATACAGAATTACTGAGCGCGCAAACTATTATAAGTTGATCATGTGGTTTGCAAAGATGTCTGTTTCTTGCAATAGTGGCAGTGGAGTGAACTTGTTCTATGCTGGTGAAAGAGCAAACCATGTTCTTTTCTTCTTTGATTTGCATGGTCTTACGGTGCTAGATGCCACCATGATGTTACGATAGGGACGACACTGCATTGCATAATAAAGATTATCAGTTCTCAATTCGGCAAAGTTGTTCCACCACGAAGTTAATTTGTAGTGGCTGCTACTTCAGAAGTTAATATAGTTTTATTGAACCTTTTTGGTTGGGCCTTGGCCAAAATCTAGTGACACCGTTTGTGACATATGGCAAATAGGTGGATACAGATTGTGCAAAAGACATTTGTCAAAGAGGGAGGAGAGTCGATGGCGCCAAATCAGGTGGCTAGAGAGATCATGTCCTTCTTCAACTGCAACAGTTTCACTGTAATCAGACCGCGGCGAGGTTATCATGTAAGTAGCACATGGTGTTGAATCTAGTACAACAAAACTTAATTTGTTTGTTAACATAAATGTTGCTGCGAATTTGAAGTTTTGAGTTTTAACTCATAGTAATCTTTACTGTAGCATTAGAAACAACACAACTTTGTTATTGATATGTCAAATTGGTTATTATTTGTGTCCCTAAGAAAGTTGTACCAATTCTCTTTACAAGCAAAGGGTGAATCATTCATGATTTGCATATACATGAGCATACCCTATTTTGGTTGAACTTAACGTTCCTTCTGCGTAAAATGCAACGATCTGACAATAAATGATATAAATTTTGCGAGGTTATAGTTTTTTTAAAAACTTAAAGTATACTCCCTCTGTCCCTCTTTGTTTGTCGTTGGGCAAAAAAACACTATCCAATGCAAAGAGCAAATGACCCTGACACCCCTATTGCTGCAAAGAGTAGAAGCTGAACGCGTGGTTGTGAGACCACGGGGGAGAGGATGGGTAGGCAGGCAACAGGCTCATGATGTGGTAGAGGTAGCTCCCTTGGTAGCCAACGGCGGTTAGCTTCAGCGACCAATAAACAGGGACGGAGAGAGTATGCTATAAATGTTTTTATACTTATATTATATAATATGATATAGATCTTGCTTTGTAGTTAGGTCCTTCCTTTCGGTGCCAATATAATGCATCCTTGTCTATTGCTCTAGCATAAGATGATATTTTCTTCTATTTTTTTACTTTTAAATTTTTGTTTTACGTGCATGTTACTATTAGGATATCAAAGTATTGTTTCTGTAACACATGACAACGCCATTGGCATAAATATAGTAAAAAATATCCCAATAATATAAGATTGGATCAGCTATATTTTCTATTCAGACTATAAATGTAACTCAAAAATCTATAGTGAAGGATAAAAAAAATCTATATTAAAGGGTCATCCAGGTTACCAATCGTGCACTTTGTCGCGATGAGTCAAGTGCAGTATTAAATTCATTTCAAACTTTGACGTTAGTTTATTTTAGAACTGTTACATCTTCTATTCTTTTTTCTTGTAAGAATCGTTGAAAACTGAAAACATTATGCTAATTATGCTAAGCTCGTAGAGACACGTATTTTTTAAAACCCGCTTTAGCTAGCGGCGGCACGGGCCACCGTCCCACGGTCCCATCGACCCAGCCTGGCCCAGCAAAGAGATAGCGGCGCTGCTATATCGGCCCAGGTGCCAAGCCATGGGCTGCGGGCTGCCAAATCATCGTCGAGGCCACAGCAACATGATGTCAGGCCCATTACACAGAGGCGATACGGGGCCACCAGTCAGCCACGTCCCCTCTTTGTCTCCCTCTCCTCTGCTCCCCGCCTTCCTCGCCGTCGCCGATCCCGTGCGGCGAGCTTGCCAACCACAAGCAGCAGCCATGGCGGCCGCGCTCCTTCGCCGCGCGCTGCACCTCCGCCGATTCCTCCCGTCGCCGTCTCCCTCGCCCGCACTCCCCGCGGCCTCCGCCCGCCGCCTGCTCTCCGCGTTCACCACCTCCCAGCAGAACGCCGCCACCACCACCGTCGACCTCTCCTCCGACGAGAGCCGCCGCCGCCTGCTCAACAGGTGCGTTCCCGTTCCCGGGTATCCTCTGTTGGTTTCTCGCTTGAGATTTTGTTTGCCCCCGTTCGTTGAGGTGACTGGTGGCCGGTGGCTCTGCAGGCTGGTGTACCGGAGCAAGCAGCGGGGGTTTCTGGAGCTGGACCTGGTGCTGGGGACCTGGGTGGAGCAGCACGTCCACTCCATGGACGAGTCCAACATCCGCGCCCTCCTGCAAGTGCTCGATCTCGTAAGTTCTCCTTCCTGTAGCCGACCAAATCCCCTCCCATGTGCCTACCGTGTTATCTATTGCCTCAGCGATCTAAGAATCAGAGGTAGTTTAGATAAGGGGAAATCAAGGATTTGGGGGAAGATTTGCAAAGGGAACATGGGAACGGAAAGGGACAGGTTAGAACAAGGACGCCTGTTCGAATTTTTGGTTGATGAACTTGCTGATGGCTGCTTGCTCTACATTGTAGCGTATCCCCCTTCCAAGTTATTTTCTCCAGCGCTCTAGTCTTAATTTTGTCGTCTGGTAGTTCTTCGGTGCCATCTTGTTATTTTTTTGGGGAGGAAGTAGATCAATCAGTTAGACAATTAGTATGGGTTGATTACTGAGTAATCTGGTATGCAGTGTGATGCTGAACTATGTTCCTTTTTCCCCTGATATATATTAGCAACATTAGCAGCGATATTTTCTCATCTCAGCAGAAATTGCTTGTAAAATTTGTACAATCAACCCTTCTTCAAGAGTTTGGAAAGCAACTTGATTTTAGATGGTCCAATCAAGTTGAAGGTCTTCAATTTTTGAAGAAAAATTTGAAGTCACTTTCTTTGAGACGAATGTCTCTTCAGGCTAAATATTCTTATTGGGAGCACAATGAGTTGTGGTTGGTGATGTCAAATTATATATATGATCTATTTGTTCTAAAGAGTTCTGTGTGTTCTTTGAGTGGGCTCTCTTATGTTTTTTAGGGGAAAATAAAAGCTTCTATATGTCGCATGATTATAGGAACTCCTATATATGTACATAAGAAAAGTTTCTATATTAATAATGGGTTCGTAATGAGTCGTGTTTACTAAGCTTTAATTAAAATGATCAGTTCTTAAAACCAGATAGTTTTGTGCTTGATCTTGCTTAGAGAAACATAGCTCTCTGTGAATTCAGTGTCTGTGCGCACTATGCTAAAAGAGGAAAACAAAGCCTTGGGATTGGGGTGGGCGGGATAGGCATAATGGCATAGTTTGCAAATCTCATGTACTGACTTGTAGCGTTAGCATTGACACAAATTCCACTCCATAAGCTTTTGGATATTATGTGTAGACTCAGGAGTCGAGTCATTTTAAAAATCAGTTCCAGAGACTGACTGTGATCCCTCTGGTCCTGAAGTCATCGAAGGATTCCTTTTATCAAATACTATTTAAAATTTGTATGTAGTATTAATTGTGGGACTTCTGATTCATCAGGAAAACCCAGATTTGTGGAAATGGCTTACTGGTCAGGAGCAGCCACCAGAGGATCTGAATTCTAATCCGGTATTGACATACAACAACCGTTATTCTGCTACTTTATTTTCTAGGAACGAATGCTTCTTGACTTGACATTTCATGATCAAATAGGTGTTCACTGCCATCAAGTCTAAGGTCACAGATAACCTGACTAAGCATGCCTCTCCTGAGACCCGTTCAACACCAGGTCAGCCATGGGTGAGAGGATGGGATGACATAAAGAAAGGCAAAGATGCACCAAAGTATGGAAATCAGTGAAGAGGTGCTTGAAACAGGGGTGACACTTTTATGACCTAAATAAGGCCCTGTCTCATTTCTCTTGCATACGGTTCTGGTCTAGAATAAATTAAACCATGTTTGGCATGTGTGTGTGACGTGTGTGACCATTTGTTGAAGTGATCTGGAGAATTAGTTTGTAGCTGTGGATTTGTGCTAATATGCTCTGTATATTTTCATACCCTAGTGACAACCACTGACTGGCTCTCCTGCTCCTGGCAGTTTCTGGGCCAGGTTCTTTACCTCCACTGTTCTCTGCTGTAAATGTGTTTGTATAACATATCTCAATATCTGTCGGCGGCAAATTGGCATTGGTCAAGGTCAAGCATTTGGATTCAAGTGCCATTGTCAGAAAGTCCGTAACATTTTCCTGGGAAATTGCATAATAGCCCCCCCTATGTCACTTTGGTTGTAAAAGCCCCTGGTATTGGTACCAGGTTTGATTGCTCTGCATTTTCTGAAGGCTATTAAGCTATATTATAATTGGCAGTTTATGTCAAGAATAATTTCTATGTGCATCGAGGCAAATCCCGACTGGTGAGTAGTCTTATATGTTGTATAGCTTGTTGTGACTTGAATGGTGCTAAAATAGATCAGACTCATTTGTTTTTTTTTTTGTTAAGTACCGAGTGGTATTCTAAACTGATATCTATGGCCAAGTGCAGTTTACAGTGCAACAGTATAAGAACTGAAATTTCTAATGATGTCTTTTTTCGTTTTGAATATTATAGGTCTCTAAAGGGATTATTGGAGTTTTTTTAAGAACGTGCAAAGCATGTTTTTCATTATGAAGAATAGTAATGCAGTGTTTTTTTTTTCTTTTGAAGCAACGAATGGAGTGTTTATACAACAGAGATTACAGCAACTATAGGGGAGTATTTGAGTTTAGTATATATGTGCATTGTATAAGAAATGAATAATGTAGTTTCTGCTGTGATAGTTACAAAGTATTGATTTTATCAGATATCAGATATCGATAAAGCAGTTTTGCATAATGATAATTCTTATCAAAAGACCAATTGGGCTATCTAGAGTAGTTACTGATTAATCAAAACATGAATAGGATTATTTTTTCAGAACAAAGGTTTCTGACAAAATTTGCCACGACTAGATTGTTTACGGTGCAATGGAAACTATAGTCTTGTCCATGTTAATCCAACGCTGTACAGTTCACCTATTCCACTTCTCATCCATTGTAAAAAGGACTATATCATTCTTATTTACAAACAAATGAAAGAATAACACAGCCTGTATTTTCGATTATCATATCATACACCAGAAAAACTGCACAAAAGTTTGGACAGACACGACGGGCCTTGCAGCTTGAAATCTTGCGAATGAATGTCTACCTATATTTGTTCAAATCTATACCAATCTAAAAAGAACATTGGAGATTCGCGACCGGTGAAGCGGTGTCACAGCCTTAAACACCCCCTCCTGCAAAAAACAGCGCCTGCAGGTGGGCCTACATCCCCATGTCCCCACGTTTCCTTCCCAAAAACCGTTCCCCCTCCCCCACTATTCCCCTCCCCCAAACGGCCAAACCGATGCTCATTGTGGGCACAACCTGCCGCCGCCCGCGCCTGCCCCTGTGCCTCCTCCCCCTCCTCTGCTCTCCGGCCATCCATCTCCCCTTCCCCTTGCTAACCCCAACTTCCCCTCCCGCTCGCCTCCGTCTCGCTCGCAGGCAGCACAAAGGGTTGGTTCCGGTGCGGCCATCCAGTTTCGCGCACAGCCCGTCGAGCATCTAGAGTGGAGGACCATCCCGAAATGTAGTCCAAACGACAGGTAGTACTCAACCCATTCATTGCCCGTGTCTACCCCGAAGAGCAACATGAGGATGAGATCGATGGCCAAAACCATGGCAACGGGCGCCATGTAATACCCAGGAAATTCTTACAAATAGTTTTTGATCAGCCGCTTTGAATAGAGGGGAAAAAATGACTTTTTGAGTGGTAGCTCGGATGGACGATTGGAGACTATAGATGCATAGAGCTCAACGAGACGAATCCATTTTACTATCCATACTTTACATTCGGACGCCAGATGAATGAGTACTAACTGGATGGTGTTTGTATGTTTTGAAAAGAAATAGAAACCTACGAGCAGGGTTTTTCTTACCGTTCGCAACCGGGCCGGTTCCCGCGAAAACCAGTGTAACCGGTGGTGACCGGTTTGACGAAAACCGTTACTGTTAATCGAAAAAACCGTTACTGTTAATCGAAAACCGGTACGGTAGATCCAAAAACTGCTCCGGCTAACCGCTACCCGTTCTCACCGGTTTCTAGGGGCGGTTCCGAAAAAAAAAAACCCTGCCTACGAGACCCTTTAAACCGTGACCTTTATGGCAATTAGGATCACGAGTCGGTTTCCCTTTTTTCCTCTCCCTTGACCAGGGGTGTGCGCTCTCTTACTCCTTCCACAAGCGACTCCTTCCATCCCCAATCTCAGTGGGAGTTCCTTTTTTTTTTTGACCACCTCAGTGAGACAATCCTTTAGTTTGGTTGCAATCAGGTTTCCACCATACTTTGGCACTCAATCAAAACCAATATAATACATGGAAAAACATCACAGCTGCACAAAAGGTTCAGAACAACAAGGTGTCAATATAACACGAAGATTTGTCAGTACCAAATGAACATATAGTAGTATCTACTATGTTTGGAACAACATGCATAGTAAATATAGTATATATCTGATCGGCAATCTGACATTGAGTCATGACCGATACAACATGAATCCAAAGGCAAAGCATAATAAGTAGCCCTCCTTGAAATAAAATAAAATTTAGGACCAATAAAAGGCATCTCCAGTCAATTCAGCAACGGTGGAATGCTAGTGTTAATCACACTGGTAAAAGGCTATATCCTCAACAAAGCACAGCCACAGATGCTCCCTCGACAATGTGTCATTGGCGAACCCGGACGCCAGGTTGGTCTATCGCTTGTGACATTCAATATATCAACATCAGACAGTGGCTTGATGCACTGGTTTCTCGGACCTGGTCCAATCACTCCTCCAACCAGATATATGCTGTCGCCGAGACCAATCATGCCAAAGCCGATCCTGCTTTGGAATTCAGATGCACAAGACACCATCTTATCAGGGAAGTTCTCCCCACGTTGCTTCATAATACAGCTATTGCTCAGCACATAGAGCTCTCCACCAACCATCGCCATTGGCCCTTGCAGCCAGGAGAAATCCTCAACAGCCCAATGACTGCCACCATCTTCCAGAATCTGCACTGTTGAAAGACCTTTATGCAATACATGCATCTTACCCTTGATGACAAGTCCAGAACATGCAGAGCTGTGCGCCTGACGAAGGTCAGGTAGAGGCACCCACATGTCAGCTTCAGGGTCATAGATCTCAGCCTTTGATATAGATTTGCGGCAATTTGTGAAGCCCCCTGCAACGATTATTTTACCATCCAATGCACAACAAGCAAACATCGCTCGAGCCACAAGCATTGGAGCTCTTTGGGACCACACTCGGTGTAGTGGATCATAAGACCAGACCTCATTGCTCGCAAAGATCGTGTCATGGTCTCCAGTAAGTGGATCAACTCGATCACTGCCACCACCAATTACATAGAGCTTGCCAGAAACTGACGCCACTCCAAAGCGGGCTATGTTCCTAATCTGAGATGGCATGACAGGGAGAGTTATCCACTTGTCCTGTAGGGGGTCATAAAGTTGCCACATGTTTTCTGGTTCAAATGCCAACACACATAACAGTTCTTCTGTCGCACCAATCTGATTCCGTATCTTGAGAAGTTCACCACTGTGAACTGATGCTCTCCAAGAGCGGCAAACCAGCTGAAGCATGGGATGGAACAAGAATGGGACCCGTGCAAGGCATTGGAGAGCGACTTCATTAGGGAGACCATCAAGTAAGGTTGATGCCATTGTGCACTCAATCAGAGATGATCATACACAGCAATAAAGCAACAGTACTTCTGAAGCCTGGAAATAATAAAACATAAAGTCAAATGTACTGTATAGGGAAAAAAGGCATTGTAGATTAAAATATAACAAGATATTCAACTAAATGCTACAACTGAAACTGACAGGTGGATGGTAAATAAATTATATAAAAAAGTAGTTCAAACAAAGGCATCAAACAAAGAGTTAACAAAAATCAGTTTAACTGAGGGTCACAACATAGCAGAGCTATTCTCCTTTAATATGTGTTACTGCAAACAGAGAATCGTGAAGAGTTATAAGAAACATATTGTAGTTCATACAGACATAGAACTACTTATTTGTAAATCTACATTGACAACAAAAGAATCAGAATAATCTTCAGTTAAGCTATCTAACAGCTTTGTCTTCCTTAAATTTCTAAGCAAGCAACCACTACAAATGTTCGACAATGGATATAGCTTTACGAAAATAGAAAGAAAAAAATGTTAGCATACAACCACTATAAATGTTTGACAATGGATATAGCTTCAAGAAAACAGAACTCATCGGTAATCAGGTTGAAACAGAAGCTCCACAAAGGACGTGGTAGAGCAAATTGTAACTAAACGGCTTGTAAGTTTTTACACATTCGGATAGAGGCATATTTTTTTATGGTCTATTGGGTGCTGTATTCAGTCTGTAGATATGCTCCAAGACATATGGTGCATTGCTATTCAACTTGTTAGTATATGGAACAACTGGAAAAGAAAAGGCTACACGAAACAAGCCCACATATATGTTTCAATGGAGAATAATAACCACTGGAAAACAAGCTCCACCTCTTTATTTAACAGAAGGGAGCAACTAAAAAGGGTATAAAATGCTAGGTTTACCACTTTAATGAAAATTTCCATTTAAATCAAACTGTGTTCTAAATGCAAAATATCACAAAGGAAACTGTGCATAGATGAAATAGAAGGTGTATAGATTAGTACAATTAGACATTAGCTATGCCTGCCAATGTCAATAAAACAGGGCTAAAAAGGAACAATAAAACTACATGAAGGCCACTTTTTACCACGTCTTATGCTCAATAGTAATCCCTAATCCAATCTACAGAATTCAATGCCAAGATATTCATGACTAATCAAATATACCAAAATCCAAACATTATTGAACCAAGCTATAATCACAAGGAAAGATAGCTCAAGAAATAAGAGGGTGAAAGGGATTTCATGCTTAAAACCAATATTGACTGCCGTCCAATGCATGCACAATGTAAATATGATTCAGAATTTTGTAGGGCCCGTCATTATGTATTTAGTTTCCATTATATTAGATCAAAGGAACAGAGCAAACACACTCCCTGAGGTACAGGAAAAATGTGGATTTTTTTTTCCTCTAGCTGGCTGGCCATTCTTGCTGACAGAGAACTACAACAGTATATGGGTAACCTACGGTCCTACCTATTTACACAGGGACAACCATTATTCTCCCATCATTCAAACAATCCATTAATTGGAGTATCCAATTGAAATTCGACAAGCCATACATCCTAAAGAATAGACATACTGATTAATGCAGCTTATCCTTCCATTGTTCAAAACAATTCATAGAATCTAAATGGACACGCTCCTAAATTCTCCACCACAACCACAAATTCGATAGCACTAAACAAGCCATAAATCCTAAACTCGTGAAAGAAGAAATTTGAAGACATGGGAGTTATCCCAGCCAGTTTCAGAAACAATTTGATATCGGCCTACCCCGTGGAGTTTACCAAGACCGATTCTGAGTGGGGGTGAAGAAGAAGCACGCAATCGAACCGAAATGAACCGAAATGGACGAATTCGGTTCGCACGCCGCAGCAGACAGCGGCGAGAGAGAGAAGGAATATTCGGATTGGATTTCTCGTAGGAGAAGGAACGATCACCGAGAACAAGAATCACTAGCAATCCGCAAGGAAATATAGGGTTCCTTACCAGGAATCCGCAAGGATGGACATACCTGAGTTGGGCGGAGCGCGCGGTCGAGCTCTACTCTGATGTGACCGCTGAATCTCGCCGCCGCCGCTTGCACCCACGCCTGCCCTCTCGACGAAGTGCCCCGCTACTCTGGCCGCCGGATCCTGCCTCCTTCTCTCCCCCACCTCCGACGGCCTCGGATCTTGGGGGACAACCCGCGTTCTCCAGGGCGGCGGCGGCCGGGCACGTGGGCGGACTCGACGGCGGCGGCCACCACTCGGCTTCCCCAATCCCCAGCGCGGATCTGAAGGACGAGACGCCGGCGAAGCAACTGGGGCCCGGCGGATCCCAGCGGCGGAGGTGCGTACGGAACCGAGGCAGGTGTAGTGTCCCAATCTCCAGGAAGATAGCTTAAATTGAGATAACTAGAACGATTTGGGGAAGAACGAGAAGAGGGGATGGGAAGGAGCAGAGAGAGAAGTTCAGGCAGGGAGTTCACGTTTCATTTCTTCGATGCCCAGCCAAACAGCTGTTCTGGTGGCACTTGGGCCAGACTCGCGCGCGCGCACACACTAATGACGGCCCATGGCCCAAACCAAAGACACTAATTACTCCTCACGGGTGTCAAATAATTTGTATACTACCAGGTGATTAGTTGATTACTCCACACTTGGTTGATTAGAGGATTGAGGGAATACCTTACCAAGTCAGCAATTTTGCTAATGTAATATTAAATATAATGCCATGAAACTCCTCAGTAAAAAGAAGGGACCGGACAAGAAATCCTCATGATTAGTTTTTTTTTTGAAGGGCACAAACACTGCCGGGAGTTCCCCACGGCACTAATCCTCATGATTAGTTGTGGTCGGGATGAAGTTGATGGAACGGACTTCTTACATTAATTATTATTAAGACCAATACCTCTACACAAAGTAGAATTAATGACTGTAAGAAAATAATAAGCTAATATAGCTCATGTTTTTGCTCATATGGCTATATAATACAATAGTCATGTTTTCGGTTATTCAACTAAGTAATTTTCCACAAGAGAAGGACTTATTAATTTTCCGCAAGAGAAGAAGATGACTATTCATCAACTAAGCCACGCCGCGAACTGCTTGACTAGCCTTGCGCCCCTGCGGGGTGGTCCAGCACATGGTGTCGTTGCCTGCGACGAGGTCGGGTCGTTATACACGTCGGCGGCGCGTAGGAGGCGTCCCCGCGAGACGCTGAACATGAGCATCTCGTGCTCATTGTTGCTGTGCTGGTGGCAGCTTTTGGTGCTGAAACACGACTACACGAGCAATGGTAAACATGACGGCGCCCTGCTTCTCATCGTCGCTACCATATCGTCGTCTTCTTCTCCGATCCTTAGGCTGCTGAGATCGAGATCGATGTGGATTAAGCCGATCGTGCTGTTGCAATTGCTCGCACGGTCCAAGCACAGCGGTGATGTCGGTCGGTGAAGGTAAATAAAAAAAGGACAGCGGCTGAAACGAGAGTACAGAATTTACGAATTTCTCGCTGATAGTGATAGATACCAAGCGGCCCCACAGAGAATCGTCTCGGCCTTCGCTAATCGCCAATCAAACGGCAAAAAGATTCCGATTACTGTGGTTGAGGGCCCCCAGTCCAGCAGAAAAGCTGAGTGGTGCAGGTGTGACGGGGTGCCCTCCACGTTGATTCCGCCAACCCTTTTCATGGTTTAACGGCTGGCCCTCTTCCCTTCCTCTTTTCTGCTACACCTACCAGTCCTCGTGCACCCCAACGTGTGCCTTGAGACAAATAAGGTGATTTATGCGAGCGTTTCTACTAAAGCATGCTCCAAACAAAAAGAGGTCTCAAGTATAGTTTGCTAACAATAAAATGCATTTATAATTCATAAGTTGGCAATCCATCTTATTTATGTCCATAACACTTTGGTAAATATCCAATCAAAAAATATTTTAGTAAATACCACTAGGACGAAAAGGAGACTCAAGTAGTTTGATAACAATAAAATGCATTTATAATTTATAGAAACTGCAATCCTTCTTATATATGCACACGACATTTTAGTAAATACCACTAGGTAGGACATGCTCGGACTATAATAGTAGCATGATGCGGTGAAACATCTCACTTTCATCTGCACACGTTTTTGGTGAAGATCAACTCTGCTGAAAATAGAGCTTTCATTTCACAGAAAATTATATAAAAGTTAAATTGCTATTCGTGAAAAACTTTTGCCCACCTGTAAGTACTACTATGGCTCGCTAAATGAGATACGCGGGACCAGATGCCTTTCCCCATTCAAAGTCCAAATTCCGTGTACACCAAGCGCTACTCTGTAGTACTGTACGTACAGTACTCCTGTAACTGGAAGACCACCGAAAGCGAGAGGCACCGTCCAGCGAAGTCGTCCAGCGCAAACCATCCCCACTCAACCCCTTCCCACCGTCCAATCCGAATCTGACGCCCCTGATTTCCCCGCAAGCCCTAAACCCTCCCGCCGCTATATAAAACCCCAGCGCACGAATCGGACCAGACCAGATCTCCCCCATTTCTCCCTCCCCTTTCGCATCCCACGCTCCTCCGCCTTTTCCCGTGTCCCCCGGAGCATCGCGAGCGAGCGAGCATGGCGGAGCAGCCGCACGCGGAAGGCGGCGCGAGCCCCAAGCACGAGACCCTGATGGAGAAGCTCGCCGACAAGCTCCACGTCGGCGGCAAGGGTGACTCCTCCTCGTCGTCCTCGGACTCCGACAACGACGAGCGCCCCCGGCCCTCGGCGCCCCCCGCACCCGCCGCCGAGGTCAAACCCTCCTTCTCCGACTCCGCCGCCACCGCGGCCGCCGAGGCCAAGTCCAAGGTGTTCCGCCTCTTCGGCCGCGAGCAGCCCATCCACAAGGCGCTCGGTGGAGGCAAACGTATGGCTCTGTTCCACGCTCTGAATGCTGCTGCTGCTGCTGCTTTTTTATGGTTTTGACTTAGAAATTGGTAGATCGGATCTGGTTGCGGGGGATCTGGACGGGCCTGAGGCCTTGGGTCGCGGGCTAGATCTGATAGGTTACGTTTTTCTCGAGTGGAAGTAGGGTTTAAGTAAGGAACGGTTTGTTTAGACTTTAGATCGGTGGGTGCAGAGTATCAGATTGGGGGGCTTGGTTGACTGATGGACTCGGCCAGTATGTGCCGATGAGGCGACTCTGGCTTCAAATTCGATCAATGCAGGTTGATTGCGCACTGGTACATGGTCTGATCTGAATGATTTCACACTTTACACCCCCTCCGATTGTGTAAACATGTCACTGTTGAGCTTGCCTAGACCTGGTATTACAGTTTTTTTTTTTTTTGAAATGTCGGGTCAGGTAACGAGTAACATGAACACTGATTGCGTTAGTTCCAGTAATGGTAGGATTGGCTATTGCATCTGTAACTGCTTACATAGTATGTAGACGACACTGTCAGTCACTGAATTGATATGGTATCTTGTTTAACATGATGCAAATCACTTGCTTATGAAGGTGTTATATGTTCTTGTATGAGGTTCAATAGTGTATGGGCCTTTGGGTTGCTTTGCATTAAGGTGCTGAAAAGAAATGAAGTTTGTTTGGAAATCAATCAATCAACTGGTTTATTTCACATTATGTTTGTCTAAAACAAAAGACTTGTCTAACACAAAAGGCCACCTTCCCTTAGAGAGGCTGCGTGTGTGTTACACTGTTTCTTTGCACCTGGTTATACCTTGTTAAATATTACTCTATATGATAATATCTTTTTGCACTGTGTATTTACACCTGGCTAAATATTGTGATACTATCTAATTGCACTGTGTTTTTGCACCTGATTACCTTAGCTTAAACAAATGACAACCAGAGCATTCTTTACTTGCAAATATTTTTCTTTGTCAAGTTAATTGTCTGGCAATTGAGGTGTAATGGGAATAGCTTGACCTGAATTCCTGACTATGGTGATTGTGGTGTAATTGGAATTGGTTGACCTGAATTCCTGATACTACTGTAACTGCCATGTTCATTGCTGCTCTGTATTTTGCAGCTGCTGATGTATTCCTGTGGAGGAACAGGAACATCTCTGCTGGAGTACTTGGTGGTGCCACTGCAATCTGGATCCTCTTTGAATGCCTTGGCTACCATCTTCTGACTTTTGTTTGCCATGGTCTCATATTCTCTCTTGGTGTTCTCTTTCTCTGGTCTAACGCCTCCTCATTCATCAACAAGTAAGATTTCATCTTAGTATGATATACTGCACAAGCTTGTAAAAAATACAAAGTTTGTTCATTGCAAGTTACATGGATGTAGAGTTGTTTAATAATGTGAATCATGTCTTTTATTTCAGGTCTCCCCCACGGATCCCAGAGGTGATCATTCCTGAAGATCTGGTTGTCAACATTGCACTATCTACTCGTTATGAGATCAACAGGGCCTTTGCCAATCTTCGCCATATTGCTCTTGGGCGGGACATAAAGAAGTTCCTTATGGTACGTCTACCATGTGGCCTGTGCTGATCAATGGTTGCTATAGACAAACGTATTGGTCTCATTTATCTTTCTGGCAATTTGTAGGTGATTGCTGGGCTTTGGTTGCTTTCTGTTCTTGGTAGCTGCTGCAACTTCTTGACCTTGGTTTACATTGGTAAGAGATCCAAGTAGCTCAAAGAGAACCTTGTTTCTTAACACCTCTTTTCATCTACTTGCCTGACACTGAATCCTCTTCTTTGATTGTGCAAAACAGTGTTTGTGGTGCTGCACACAGTCCCTGTCCTCTACGAGAAGTATGAGGATCAGATCGACTCATACGGCGAGAAGGGGTGGGTCGAAGTTAAGAAGCAGTATGCTGTGTTTGATGAGAAGGTTCTGAGCAAAGTGCCAAGAGGCCCTGCGAAAGACAAGAAGCACTAGACACACAAGTGATTCGGTGTTGCTCTCGGTAGGGAATGCTAGCAAGTGGTTCGAGTTTCTCGGGAGGCATCATGACTCCCTTTTTGTGGTACGAGCACAGACATATGCCACCTATCGCCTTGTGTTGTTACGGCTGCCTTGTTTGGTCTGATGGGAGTAGCCGTATAGCTTTGCCCTACGACAGTGATGCAGATGCAGCATACGATTTTCTTGTACTGCTGTTTGATTTTGATCTGTGTTGTAAGATGTTGCGCGCGCGCTGTACCCGTGGTGCTGTTTTTGCTACTTATATGGATGCAGTTTGGAGTTTGATGATATTTATGGACACTTGCTGAGCTTTGATACCATCTACTCAATTTTACGATGATTGTGGTGAAAAAGGCTTGTTGCTTGTTCTTGTACTGTTACTGCTCGGTTGGGATGTGGTACCCATTGCTTTTGTTGTGTTTCTTCGGCTTGTTGGGATATCTGGGAATTTAGATTTCTACTTCGATTCCTTGACAGTTTCTTATCTGTCAGGGTTATGGTTATTGAGGTGTGTTGTGGTTCTTCAGGTTCAGGGCTTATTAATCAGGCTACGCATATTCTCTCGCTGTAGGAACCGAGCAAGAAGTTGCCGGACAGTTTGGTTCAAACGTTCCTGCTCGGAACGTCTGGCTGCCAATATCTCTCTTCGTAGGCTATGTTGTCACAGGTCCTTGCATTCTTCTTTCCTGGATGGGGTTGCTCTACGTAGCGTGGAACCAAGTCCAATAGCCCATCAAGGCCACACTAATGATGATGATATATATGTGTACTAAGGGCACGCGCCTGCAGTCGACCACGATCATCCTTCCAAGGAGTCCGCCGCCGTCGAGTCGAGGTATTTATTCCTATTCTTCCTCCCGCGCTGATGCACCTCGCTTAGTTCTGGCTCTTGGTCTTGGACTTAGGCTTCGCTTGCTGGCTCTTGACAAGCATCGCACTGTTGCTCGCTATTCAGGTTTGGTTGCCCCGATCGTTCTGGATCTGAAATTCTGATAGATAGACACTACTTGAGATCGTAGGCAGATTTGAGCTGTGGTATCAAGGATCCATATGCAAGTAGCGTTGTACTGGACTTGCTGCATCTAGCCGGATCTTTGGTTTTGGCAATGTTTGTAGTCGATGACATCCTGGAGTAATAATATTGGACAAATTGCACAAGTGCCCTCGTTCTGAACTGCATATGCACGTTTACCGTTCTTTTTTTAACTTTGCACGTTTGCCTCTATTTTTTCAACCTGAACTGTCCATTTGCCCTCGTTTATCCACGTCGTGAGCAGAAGCAGCGTTGACAGGTTAAACTCAAAATAAAAAACAGATTGGAAAAGAGAAAAGGATAGAAAGGACATTTTTACCCCCTTGCCCCTCATCCTCAGCTCTAATCCCGTGAGGCATCCATGACCCATCACCTAAGGTTCCAATCTCAGTCTACCTTTCTCACGCCGGCGCGACCAGTCTAGGACTAGGTACATTGCTTGCACAGGCCTGATCTATTGGGACCAGGGCACAAAGTTTTGTTCCTTCTTTTGTTAACCATGGTTCTCACTGTTTTCTGATATTCTGTCATGCCCTTTCAAGCTAAAGGACAGAGTAGCGATGCTTATTGTGAAACTGGATCTCTCTTACTTGGATAAGGTGGTGCTGCTGGAGACGCCGAAGGGTTTTGTCCTCTTCAATGTTAAACATAAGATATTAAATGCACCTAAGGCACACACCAATCCAAACTGTCCTTACATGTCATTGACTGAAAATATACTCTTCCTTACGATGCTTCACTTCATTATTGCAGAATGTGTGGTCGTGGTTTGCCCATAGAGCAACAGCTGAGCATGTCGGTATTTCTGCATCTACCATGCTTTTGTTAGTTGTTCATCTGGTTGTCTTCTATTGTTTTCATTGCACATAGGATTGATTATAATACACATGTGCACTAGCTTTAATTTTCCAGTTTGCTTTGCTATCAATGTCATCACAGAGTTTACAACTCAAAAGTACAGCAAGTTGAATTCAAATTATCTTATATTACAAAATTAAAATGATAGTAAAGCATTTGGCATTATAAAATATCAATTGTGAAAATATTAAGGACTACTGTATTTCATCTTTGGCTTATTGTTGTCAACCATATTCCTTGACAGTTCTATCTAATACGGTGCGGTTACTGTTCTTACCAGGTTAGCTTTTTGGTTGACTACATAAAGGTTGATGACAAGTCTGTTGTCTGGCGTAGCGATGGTCCTGGTAAAGAGCTTTCTGAATGGATCTGGAAATATTGCAGAAATGAAAAAGAGTTGATTGTTGGGATGAAAAGCTTAAAGGTGTCATCAAATCCAATATGGTCAGCCAGTGTCTTTAGTTTAATTGGATTTCACTTTTCATTAATCCGGACTTTTCATTAATCCGGTTTGAATTATCCATAACCTTCTTTTCTTTCTTATTAGAAAAAAGTCATGTTGTTCGACAACAATTATGTTGCCAAAGAACTGGTATGGGGGGTTCAAGAATGTTCTGTCGGGTCGTTTATACCAAGAAAGAGACAACATCACTCCTGAGTATCTTCTCCCAGTTTCTGAAGGATTAAAAGAATCCATCAGTAAATTTGGAATCAATGTCCCTAGACAAGCAGTAAGAATTGAACTTTCTTGTCGTGTACAGTTTAATGCACTTCTTTCACACTCACCGCTGAGTCCTGTTGTCCCATCTGTGATGACATTGTCTAATTCAAAAGTTTACATATTCTGAGTACAGCTTGATATTTTGTTGGTTTATACCACTTTTTTTAGATCTTGTTGGCAGATACCGCTTTGAATAGTTTTGCACTCTGCGGCCTTGTGTTGGTCTGATTGTGTTCTTGTCTATCCAATCCAGATCAATGCGGTATTTATTGGCAATGCTGGTTCTTTGCATCGATGTCATGTACTGGTATATCATCTTGGCAAGGATCTGCGTAAGGCATGTGACAAGCTTGTTCATGGTATTGGCGGAATGATTGAAGATAACTTGCTGTATGCAAAAGTTATGGCTAAGATTCTGATCCCTAAACTGGTGAAAGATTGGGAGTTCTCAATGGTAGATGAATCCATCTCTATATAAATTAATATCTGCACTAAAAAATATGGAATGTTATGCTAGTCATTGATAGAATAACTTTTTTTTTTGTTTCATATAGAGCTTTCCGTCTGACATGGTACTGAAGCTACAGAAGGCAGCTGCTGCAGCGGATGATGCCCGCAAACAGATTGATTATTACACCATGTATCGTACAATACGGCGCTGCCTTATTGACCTTGAGCGTCTCCCACAATTGAAAACTAAGTTGCTTCAGGGGCTCAAGGCGTATGCTGATAAACGTTCCAAGCAACAGGAGTTACAGATTACTGGAAAGAGGTACCACACTGATGTAGGTGGTGCCGCTGAGACAAGCCGTGGAGCTGCTGAAGATTCCCCACATGCTAGTTCGGAGGGCTATAAGAAGGCTAGGCCAGTTGAGGTGTGAGATTGCGCTAGATTAGTGCAGAGAATTATGGTGCACATCAGCAATGACTATTTATGTGTTGCCTTGTTATCTTGGACGCCACTACAGCGTTGCTAGTGTGTATGTTTGCACCTAGTCGTTCTGTAGCACGTTGCTAGTTTTCAGCTAATCTCTATTTGAACTTGGTCGCCTCTCTAGCGCGTTGCTGGTTTCAGTTTATCTCTATCTGAACTTAATCCTATCTAATGTTTTAGCGAACTCAGTCATTGTCCGTTCATTTGATGTTATGTATTATTTGATCATTTTCAATTTGTCTTTGCTCGTTTTGAAAAAAAAAATCAGTTTTTTTTTCTTTTTTAAAAAAGTCTTTACCTGGGATGGAACTACGATGTACAATACTGGCGCTGGGGAACTTCTCCGAACATGCATGCTCTGGAATACATTTGCCCTACATTCAGCGCAACGGAATGTTGTCCTGATGTACTGAGTCGATTGTGCCGCAGCGACGGCCGCCACTCCTCCCGGCAGCGGCAGAGAGGGGTCGCCGTCGCCTCCGCCTCCTTCCTTGTCCTCCACTCGTACACCTCGCCGGCCCGCCATATATATACGGTCTGGTCGACATACGGGTATTTTGCATTGTACCGTGCGACATGGCACTTACGATAGATGTATTATTTATTTGTCCGTTTCAGCTGCACTGGACCACGAGATCTCCCGTTGTTAGGTTCATTGGTGCGTGCATCGACCCAGGAAGTGTATGCTCTTGCATGCAAAAAGATGTCGATGGGAAGCAGCCCGAATGCATGTCTGGTCACTGTCCCGGGCACACGTACATATGCATGATTGATCTGTATTCAGCCTTCCCGTGCATGAACTTGGATACAGATCAATCATAGTTGGACTCTGTTTACTTAGAAGTGGACTCTGTTTTGTTACTCCATCAATATATGTATGCCGCAGTGTCTAAATCAATATAGCCTGTGCTAGTGCATTGCATCGATGTGATGTACTGTTAGAACATTACAGAAAGAGGCTGCCTGAGATATGTGACCCGCTTGTCCCTGGTGTTGGTGAAATTGTCAATGGTGACGCTCTCTATGCAGAAGTTGTGGCAGATTCTGACCCCCGGGCTGGCGCAAGATTGGAATCCCTTCGAGGTACTCCCTCCGTTCCAAAATATAAGTCATTCCAACTTTCTTGGAGAGTCAAACTATTTTATCTTTGACCAAAATTATAGAGATGAATTCAAATATTTATGATACCAAATAGATATACTATGAAAATATATCTAATGTAGAATCTAATGGTACTTATTTCATATCATAAATGTTAGTACTTTATTGTAAAAATTTGGTCAAAGTTGAGAAAGTTTGACTCTCCAAGAAAGTTGGAATGACTTATATTTAGGAACGGAGGGAGTAGATGAATTCATATCTGCATTAATTAGTATTTGCTGCAATTTATTGTGGAATAGTATCCATTAGTGGTATTGATTGATGAAACAAAAATGTTTTATGAAATTCGATACAGAGGTTATCGGATGATGTGGTAGAGAGGATAAAGGCTATAGATGCTGCAGCAGACGTTAAAAAAAAAGATGCTGCAGCAGACAATACAAGATAAATGATTGACGAGGATTTGTATTGTCTTATATATGGCGTCGCTCGTGACGTTAGGAACTTCCCAGGATATAGAACAGATTTTGTGAAGAAAGCGAGGTCTGCTGGTGCTAATGCTAATAGTGTGTGTGTGTGAAGAAAGCGAGGGCTGTTGAGGACGCTGCTGCTGATGGCGTGGGAAAGAAAGAGCAGTGGGGTGATGCCGTGATGGTGAAGCAATGAGGTGAAGGGTGCTTATTGCTGTGAAGTCTGGTTATCGGCAATTAAAAAGTTATGTATTCGCGGCTCAGCTCTAAGCTTGCCCGAGCTAGCTCTACAAAGACCCACACTCGAACCATTTCGCGGCTGACCATAACCTTTGCAAAAGCATTATGTGAACAGGCAAACACAAAGAAAAAAACAGAACAATCTGCGCCGCAGATTACATTATTGGTGTAATACAACAACCAGCACAGGCAAACTGGAATTTAAAGTGGAGATAGAACTGCTCTTCCTTGTTCTACAACAGAAACAGGCTTTTATGGCCTGATTTCTTGTCCCCTAGCACTCCCCGTTTCTCCTCACGTAGTTATACATGTTCGGCCTATTTCCTCATGGCTGTTTTGTGATCTACTCTACTCTTTCAAATTATGTCCATACATTCTGCGTGTGGCATTCAGATTGCTCAGAGGAAGTATGTCAATTGCTCCTTCTTTCTGGACCCGCCTTCGCCATACAACTCGTTCCATTGCCTCAGCTCACTCATTATGGCGCCCTCAGCAGCAAAACTTGCAGCCACCTGCATTTGAGAGTTTAGGGGTATTAACAATTTTGAACTTGAAGGTACCAGTTGTTCAGTTTCATGTTGACAAGTGCGATGCCCTGCAATCTTTCTCCTTTCGAAATCAACTCGAATTAGATAAAACATTGACTCACCTGGTTCTTTGCTTCCTTCAAATCTGTCATGTTTAGTGGCCTTAGAATGATTGGCTCCTCCTTTTCTTTCTTCTTTGTAGCATCCGACGGAGTTCCTGCTTTTTCACGCTTCAGCTTCTCCTGAAAATATTGAGAACAAAGGTTACATAGTGAATTCACACAATTCCTCATGAATTAAAAGCTTAAGTGTGTAGTGATCTCATTACCAGCTCCTTCTTCCTTTCTCTCTGTATCAGCTCCCTCACAGGGCGATATGCTGCCGTGGTGCATAAATTCTGTTACAGAGCAATGTGAGTGAAGGGAGGAGTTTTTCCTTTCATTTTTTTTTTGGTGCTGATGACATGCTTTAATGTCTCATGATACTGCACTGACCTTAAGATCACTACCACTATATCCTTCTGTCATAGTCGCTAGCTCCTTAAAGTCCAGCCCTTCATCAACTTTCTCCTTTGATAAAAGCCGCCTCATAATCAGTTCTCGGCTTTCCATTGACGGCAGACCCACCATAATTCTGTTAAAGAACGAGAACACACCTTAGGTACAGAACACTGGAATGGTTCTGTTAGAAATTCAAGGATAGGCAAACATAACTACTTCATCGCAGGGAAAAGATACAGACCTCCTCTCGAACCTACGAATGATAGCTTCATCAAGATCGAAAGGCCGGTTAGTTGCAGCAAGAACAAGAATTCTCTGATCTGGTCTTGACAAGAGTCCATCCCAATGTGTCATGAACTCATTCTTGATCTTCCTCATTGCCTCATGCTCCCCAGCTCTGTTCCGCTGCCCAAGCATGCTATCAACTTCGTCAACGAAAATGATAGTCGGCGATACTTTGGCAGCTAATGTGAACAATGCGCGGACATTCTTTTCGTCTTCCCCAAACCACTTTGAAGTGATAGTCGACATTGACACATTTATAAAACTTGCTTGAGCTTCATTTGCTATAGCCTTGGCCAGCATTGTCTTTCCGGTTCCTGGAGGGCCGAAAAGTAATATACCTCTGCAAGGCTTAAGAAGCCCCCCTTTGAAGAGGTCAGGCCGTCGAAGAGGCAGCATGACAAGTTCGTGAAGGGATTCTTTGATATCATCCAAGGCACCAATATCATCAAATGAGACTCCAATTTCATTAGCGGGTATCACTTCCGGTCTGATACGCTTTTCAAACTCATTATCTGGTGGCATTTCCTGATAGCAAAAAAGAAATACAGATTGGTAAATTAGTTTCTGGAGATATCACACGATAGCATAGACAAGACAATAATAATAATACATTACTACTTATTCAAAGATGCAACCAAAAATGTTATTACCGGTGCTTTTGCAGCTGGAGCTGGACTATCCTTCTTCTCTGGTGCTGTTTTACTCTCAACTGCAGGAGCAGGGGCAGCAGCAGCAGCTGGGGCGGCAGAAGCGGCAGCAGGAGGGCGTACTGGTGGCAGCAAAGTTGCAGGTTTTGCTTCTGATTTTGCAGCAGTAGCAGTTCTTTTTTCAGCAGCCTATATATTTGAGGTATGATATGTGAATACATAAATTTTATAAATGTTTCTTATAGACAAGTAAACTAGAATACTAGGGACAAATTAGGTATCTTTGTTTAAGAAAATAAGGTAAGCCAAAGAGTACTCAAACCTATCCAATTTGCTAAGTTTTAAATGGTAAAAGATTTTAAATAGTCCAACATATCAATCCAGACGCCAGCTGCATCGTTCTTAGTAACAATCCAAATTGCAAGAGTTTACAGTACCTAGATCCTACTCAGTATTTTTTACATTAGTTACTTAGAAAAAGTTATTATACTATCAGTACAAACCTAGCAGCCTTCCAAGAAATGTAGGCAAACCAGATAACAAAACCTCGCAAGGTAGAATTAAGAGTTTTATCATCATGTGTATATTTAGTAGTGTGCATCTGTAATATAAATCATTACAAGATCATTCACAGCGATATCTTTTCATCATGTGTATTTAGTGGTGCATGTATGTAATTTAAGTAAGAATAATCAACTTGGAGGAGCGTCCATGGAACAAACCTTCAAGGCATCACAAGTCGCTTCAAGCTTCAAGCTGTCCTTATCACTCATCTTGTTCTCTTGAAAAATTTCCAATGCATGAGACAAGCTGTGCCATGAAAGAGTCACAAACCGAGGAAGAAATGTAAAGACCAACAAACAACTATACCAATATGCTAACTACCTCTTTGCAGATATAACTAATTTTCCATTTCGGTACTCCGGTTCTTTGTTATTCATCAAGTGATATGAAACTGCAGATACCACAATCTCCTCTATATACTTACTAACACCTATTGTATCAGAGAGGCATATTGAGCCTAAATCATCACACTCGAGGTCATTTTCTGCAAGGACTTCCAAAATATGATTCCGGTTATCTTGAAACTGAATCATCTTCATGTCTTCTTCTAATTGCGAGTTCCAACTTACGAGGTGGTTTTCGTTTTCAGGTGGCTTGATTTCAATATTATATGGGAATAAAACAGTAAGTCTGTCGTCCAACTCCTCATCAAAGTCCATATCTACAATCCTTGATCCGAGGACTAGCACTGGCCCTTCAAGCTTGTTTAGTAATTTTTCAAACAGAAGATACATTTTTGGGGACTTGTGAAGAAACTTCTCAACATCTCTTATGTAGAGTACAATTGGATACTTTTTAGAGACTGAATGCAGAACCTTGTACAGTGCTTGTACTAAAATTTTCTCATCAAAAGTCCAGCTGCTAGCACGTCTGAGAGGAGCTGCATTATTTATCACACACGATCATGAGAACAGAAAAGGTGCATAATTTAGCAGCAACTCAATAAAAAATTACGAAGGTAACTACTCCTGTAAAATTTGTATGTTTTCTCAATATTCATTCAATTAGGAGTAGCATACTCTTCTTAGTTTATTTTTCAACTATTTGCACATGCAGTGTTACCTGCAGAAAAAACACTTGATGTCCAAGGCCCTGTTTAGATGTTTCGCGAAATTTTTTTCAAGTATGTTCCCTCACATGCATGGCATATTAAATGTAGTCGAAAAAAATAACCCATTATATGGATGGAGTGTACTTCGCGAGACGAATCTAATGAGCCTAGTTAGGTCGTGATTAGACAATAAATTGCTACAGTAAACATGTGCTAATGACGGATTAATTAGACTCGTTAGGTTCGTCTTGCGATTTACTGACAGAATCTGTAATTAGTTTTGTAATTAGTCTATATTTAATACTTCAAATGTGTGCCCGACATGCTCGAAAAAAATTTCGCGTTTGATCTGAACAGGGCCCAAGTATATTTGTTCATTTTTCAAGTTATAACATTGAATATATAAGGTAGTAAAATTAACGAGGTCAAAAAATGACAAAATAAACTGTCTCTAATCAATCTGTTTTTTACAACCCTGATATCGGATCAAAAAATTCTACCTTGCAGGTCATAAATTAATACCCCACCCACTATTTGACATGCTAAGCACGCAAGCAGCTCCGTGCTACAAAATGCTATTAAGATATACACATATGGTAATGTAATCAAAGAGCAATTTTCTTCAAGAAAAAAACAAGGAGGCCCAGTTTAATGCTAACATAGTGTTTCAGCGAGCTCATAAAGGATAAACACTACAAGTAAGGATTTTATTTAGGGACACGACTTCAGTCCTATGCGACTATAAGTATTTCAAAAGAACATCTTATGACCTGTATTAGTTGAAGGACCTTGCGATGCCAGGCTACTCATATCGGATGAAGTAGATGCATTTCTTCTGAGCTTTGGTAAGTTGCTCATACTTTCAGAACTCCTGGAAAATTCCATAGGGTAGAGCATATAAAAACAGTGAATGAATTTAGTCAGTATTAAGCTCAGTAGAGCCTACTTTTTATTTCCAAGAAATAAATTAAGGCTTAACTTTTTCAGACCTTAATTTCACATCCGTCATGCTGCTTTGTCTACGTATAGTTCCTGCAACAAAAGCCAAGGAAATTAATAAATATACAGCTAAATTTATAAAGTAAAAGACCAACATTTCAGTCACTGCGTTCTTCAGTCTATACATGCAATTGAACAGATTCATAATGAAAGAGAAGAAGAATATTTGCACTAACAGGCAGAACAAATTGAAGTCAACTGATTTAAAGAATTTTTCCTAAAACTGATCTATGGAAGTTTAAATATTCAGAATAATGAAATACAACACTGATTTGAGATATGCAGATTCAGTTCAAAAGTTCTGAGCATCAAGCAAAATGTTGCAGAATAATGAAGAGCTGAACAGTATTTACTAAATGCTCAAATGACCTTTTGGTTGCTCCTTTTGTGGAAGGATTGAAAGAGATCCTAGCAATCCAGTCACACGTTCAAGCGTTGTCTCAGATATGGATCTTTTAAACGGCTGACAAGAAGAAAATGCTCCAGTTAGAAATTAGTCAAGGATGGCACAATCTGTGAGGAGCTGAAAGCGATCAAGCTTGGCAATGATACGCAGACATAGCACACGGGCTATTTCCATTAGTACTTACATCCGAAGGCTGGTGCTATGGGAATGTGACACAATGGAAGTAACCACAGAGTGCTTAAAGGTCTTACCTGCTCTGTGCTGCCACCAGTGCCATATTTGCTATGGATCTGTAAGGAAGGATGCTGCATTAGAACTTCCAATAAGTTTTGGGTACAAACGGGAAAATGTGGCAGCCAGACTCACTTTTATAAGAAAATCTGTAGGGTCCAACAGGAGCAATTTTGCTTGGAAATAGTGGGCAAGCGCCTTGGCGAGCATTTGCTGGTAAAGCTCTTCAAGCAGGAACTTGGTCTTAACTTAGTCTGAAGCAGAAATAAATAAAATGATTGAACAACGGTTCGCTTTCGCAGTGAAGGTAATTACCTGCAGGGCCTGACAACAGAATCGCACGACTAGCTGGAGCAAGATTCCGGGTGTACTTGGAGATGTCTGCTTGCTTCAAGTGAACGTACGCGGCGCTTGTAAGCACAACACGTGTTTGCTCACTGCAAATTGGAATCGTGGGTGAAGGGGGGAAAAACACGGAGGAAATTAGAAGATGAAATGAAAATGAAAAATGTGATGCACCCCAAAGGGGGGAAACAGAGCGCACTGCGTGTGCAACCTATCATTTATTTATGCAGTAATATCACTAGCTAGTGAATTGCTCTGCTGGTGCTATCCATACTTGTAGAAATCAACCATGTTTAAACGGTTATAAGGGGGGACATTTTTTTTTAGAAAAATGGCATAACTGTTCATAGTTTTTTTTTTAAAAAAAACGGGAGCCCATTTTCGTTTCGTGGCAGCCGTTTAACTAATTACACGGAGCCAACTGCGAGATCTGTTTGTTTATATTTGAAATTGATCCGGTAGAATTGATCTGGGTCAGTGTGTTGAGCGACAGCGCCTAGACACTGAAGATCACACGCACGTTTCCCTCCACTTTTCCTTGTTTTCCAGAAAAAGAATATGCACATCATCTGTATGCATGTCTCGTTCGTTATATACTTATATGCATGAGCAAATCACATAAGAAAGGGAATAAAAAGAAAACGCGTCGAAAAAGAGAGATCCCAATCCCAAGCAAGGTGACGTACGAAGCAGGTCGAGCAGAGTTTTGGCAAAAGAGACTGTGAAGCGACATGCGTACTAAAAATATAGATCCTGGTTTTGGTTGGTGCAGAATCGATGGTGATGATGATGAAGCAATAAGCAGTTGCACGAACCTGAGGTAGTAGGGGAACTCGTCGAAGGTGGCCTTGCTGTCGGCGCCGTCGACGAGGAGGCGTCGGAGCTCCTGCTCGACGCGCTCGACGGTGACCCCGTCCCGCGACGAGCCCGAGCGTGCGCCGGCCCACGGCGCGGACGCCAGGCCCAGCCCCACGCCGACGCCGATCCCGATCCCCAGCGCCGACATCACCACGCTCTTGCCCTCCATGGCAACGACGATCCGGGCAACGACGAGGAGGCACGACGCTGCGCGCGCAACCTTGCTAGGTGTGCGGGGGAGAGGACGGGGCTGGCGGGCTTGCTAAAATTAAGCGAGAGGGAGAAATCAGGTGGCGCGCGCGGCGGCAAGGGAACGGGTGGTGCGGCCTCGGCGAGGCGAGATGGAATGGAAGGGGAAGCGCGAGTGGCGGGCGGGTGCTCTGCTCGTTGCCGCGGCGGCAGCTGGCGAGGCTGGCTGGCAGGCTTCTCGGCCCTTCGATTCCTCCCCCTCTGCGCTCGGCTCGGCGAGATGATGATGGTGCAAATGATGCAATGGGGCGGCGGCACGCGGCCCGCGTACGTGTGACACGGGCGATACACGCGTACGTACCGCCCTGCAGAGCAGAGCACATAAAAATGGAGGGCGATAGGATAGGCTCTGCTGCTGCACGCGGGCTTCTTCCGCGCCGGCAGGGCGGCAGGACTGCGGTATTCTTCCGCCCGGGCCCTCTGGATTTTCTGGAATCACGAATAAGGTGCCGAGGCGGAGGCGGAGGCGTCGTGCCATTTCCCTGCGGCCGGGTCAGTAATTTACGTTTGTGATTTGTGTCTGCCTGAGCATGTATGATGATGCCAATGAGTACTAGTAAAATGTGCTAGCCGTCAGGTAAAAGGAGGATGCGCGCCTCGGCACAATGCATCATCTCTGGCCACGCCGTCAGCCAACGCCAAAACTAACTTATCCTTGTGCAGGCAGGCAGGCAGGCTCGGGACTTGCACCGTCGTCACCCTCGGCCAAAACCATGCATGCGTGATTCCATTGGCTTCCACTTGCCGGCACCGCATCAGTTTCGTTCACCGCAGGGCACAGTCCACGACCAGAGCCATTTCGCAACTGCTTTGCACGCATTTTAGCTTATTGTGGGCGTCACGTCGCCCATACTACTGTACAAGCTAGTAACAATGCTACCAGATCGACCATACGCATGCAGCAGAGAACGGATCCATTGGCGAGTAAACATCAGCAGCTACCGACCATACCTGCTGACGCGCGCCATACAGTGGTCTAGCAGCGTTTATGATTTGCAGGATGGCCTCGCGCGAGATTGTTCTAGCATGGGCCACGTCGTCAAAGCCATGGACCGCGACCTGCTGCTACGTGTCCGCGCGGGACTGGCCGAGAGAGGCTACGCGGCATGCATGCGGGGCGCTTCGTGATCAGCCCCACTCAAAAATATCTCACTTGCCACGCGTCCGTGGACCCCCGCACGTTTGCACAAAAGCCCCTAGCTTACGAGATGATAATGCACGTATAATAACTTTTTTTAGGGAGGGAAACGTACGTACTATAGAATAACTCGGCCCAGTACACGCGGCCGGGTACAGGAAGAAGGCCCACAGGCCCCTGCAGCCGCCCATTCCCCCCATCCAAGCGGCCCAGGACCAAGAGTTCGCGCTAGCCCCCTCTCTCTCCCGTTCCAATCCAACTGGAGCGCAGCCGATCCCCCACCCGCCCGCTCATCGCCACCGCCGCCGCGGCTCTCGCCTGAGCCGCCGCCGTCCCCGTTCCGAGGCCAAGACACCTACCTGGTACTCCTCCAGCGCCGCCGTTCCTCCGGGTCACTCAATCTCGGTAAGGCTCGGTTGCTCCGTCAATTTCAGTTTCCCCTAATACCTTCGAGCCGCGGCTTGTGAATGATTCAATCCGGTTCTCGCGCGACGCCGTGCTTGTCACTCTGCAACTGATTGCCTTCGTATTCCTCGCTCGCAGCCGGCGCGCGTCCGAAACGGTTGTTCGGCATGTTCCGGCCGCCGAATGCTTTCGGGGCGCCTCCTCGTCCTCTGCAGCCTCCACCTCGTCCTCTGCAGCCTCCACCGTGGCAGTGGCAACAGCCGCCCCAGCCCTCGCCTGCCGTTTCCTTTTGGCAGCGCGACAATGTGCGGGACCATGTCAAGAAGCTGCAAGAGACAATCGAGGTTTCTAGTGCGCTGTGAGTTCCTGTTTACTTTCCTAAACCCCCTGAAAGCCAGTGATGGCCAAGTAATTTTGTTATGTACGCCCATCGATTAAACAAATGATTTAAACTGGCAGAATAAATGAGCTCGAGGAAATCGCAGTGGCTAGAAATTCAGGTGACGCTGTGGCCCAGGAATCTGATTTGTCTTCGACAAAATTGCCATCAGAGTCTGCTGATTCTTCAGAAGACAAGCCCCTCAGGCGTTTTGTTGAGCTTGCTAGATCTATGGGGGTTAGTCAGGATACCCATGAGTCAATGGCAGCAGATGCAGCTAATTACCTTTGCCATCAACTTCAGCAACTTCTCGCACCTATTTCTTCTGCAACTAACCAAAGTGGCCCTTGGGAGGAAAGGTCGGCAATGGTTAGGTTAGCTCAGAAGCTGCAGAAAGCCAAGAGAAATAAGCGGTGGAGGAAGAGGAAAAGAAAGCATGTCGCAGAGCTTTTCGAGAAGGTGGCACTCGTTGTTATGTTTTTATGGTCTACTATGCATTTGTGAAGGCCATTCCTTCAGAGCAGCCAAACGTCCAACTGCGTGATGACATCCCTTGTTACGATGTTTCACAGGAGCGTGCAGATTATGACAGAATTGACCAGGAAGCTGATGAATGGAGGGCTAAACAAATAGCCAAGGACATTGCCAAGCGGAAGGTGCTTTCCATTTCTGTGATTTTTTTTTTTTACTTTTAGGGTTATTTTGAATTAGAATAGCATTGCTGCTCTATGATTAACTGATTCATTTTGTGTACCTGCAAATCAGGTGGAAAGCATGCAGCAGATTGCTAGAAAGAAAGTAAATGGGGAAAGAAAGCGCCTAGAATCTGAGGTGATATGGAACAATTTCATGCCTATGGTGTGCTGTGCTTACCTCTAGCTTGTTAAGGGTTGTCTTTTACTTGTCTACAAACACATCTATGCTTTATACTGAACATTGGTACAAACCAACACTTTTCCTTAATACGGATAAATTTAGCTGCAACCTTTAAGTTATGCCTTCCTATTCTTATGATATTTCTCTTGTTTTCTTATGAATTTGGTAACCCTATGATTCTATACTTGCCTTTGATACGGTGCAACAAACCTTATGTGCTAGCATTTACATATTTTCTTGCTTTTTCTTCAGAGAGCTATACATGCAATCAGTTCATGAATAATTGAGTAATCGTTTGAGTTGCTTTCTTTATAATTTGATGTATTAACGATTCTATGGACATTTTCATAATATTCTTGACTCTGAATAAACTAATTTTTCTGTATCCTAATCTGGTAATTTGATACTTTCACCTCGTGCTTGCCCTAATGGTCGACAAACTTCAGGAGCTTCGTTCTATAAGAGTTCAAAAAATGAAGAAACAGGGTGAGATATTCCTGTTTACCTATTTCTTTATTTACCTTCCTCTGTTTTACAGAATATATTTTCTAACCTTCTGACCAGAATTTAATTAGGTGCAATATCTAGTGGATAATGGGTCATGTTTAATTTAGTTACTAATAAATATTTTAGCATTTAATCATTCATTCTCTCTCAGTCTTAAAAGCATAGGCAGTTGGAAAAATTATGGTGACTTTATTTTCGCAGTGGATTTGCATTGTGAAACACAAATTATCAAGATGGACCTTTACTGATAAAAGTCTAAAACAGATAGCGTGTCATTAACCATTTGATAAAGGTCTAAAACACAAATTATCAAGACTCAGCTGTATTGTTCTGCAAGACTGCAAACTTTTAGGAATGCCAGTGTGCTTACAGGCATCTGCAATACTGCAAACTTTACTCTTGCATGGTGTTGATTTTCCTTTTTTATTTAGTTCAGTGTTTTACAAGAGATGGATACGTGGGTTTCTTTGTATGTCATAGGTCATTTTCTTCCTGAAGAGGATGATAAATACCTTGAGCGTGTTAAGGCTGCCGTTGAGGAAGAAGAGCGCCAAGCTGCAACTGCTGCTTGGACTGACACTGTTAAGGATGCTATTCTGACTGCTGAGGAGTCAGAGAAATTCAAAAGTGGACCAGCAGAAGACAAGAACCTGGGAGATGTAGGGATAAGTGAGAAAAATGACCAGGCAAGTCAGAAAACTGAACATGGAGGTCATAAAGTTGAGGGAAAAGGGCATGGGCATCAGGACCCTATCAGCAATCTTCCTTTTGAGTTCTACCATTATTATCATGGAAGTAGCTATGATATGGGGACACTCATTGAGGTAAATATGCTAACTTCAGAACTCTGTGTGAGTTTTTTTTTTTAAATTAATCATGTATAAGACTGTAAATGACTTGTTCATTTTCACTTCATGGCATGGGCAATTACTCATATATTTACTCATTCAACTTGTGTTTATATTGCCTCTGTTGTAGGTCCACAGAATTTTTAGAGGAACAGGCAGGAAACGCCCTGCCCCATTTCAATGAAATAAGGCAAAGTAGGTCCACAGAATGTGGGATTCTTTCATAAGATCTGGAGGAAGGTAAGGCTTTTAGTGTTGAAGTAATTTTGTGCATATTTGATAGTTGATGCACCATGCTTGTAGTGAAGAGTGATTCCAAAATTTGGAGGAAACAGGAGGGATTGTAGGAATTATGTCTATCCCTGCAAAATTACTGTGAAATTTGTTGTGTTCCAACCCATCTTCTAGGATTTTCATTGCATGTATTGTTGTGTCCTCAACTTTCAAGCCTGGTACACTTATGATAGCTCATCTTTTTTAACATAACTAGTCATTGTTTTTTCTTGAATATATTCTAATCCTATATAAGAGCATGTAACTAATGTACAGCTGAAGTAACAGAATGTCTCAGTGCTGTGGTGCGTTAAGTGATTTTTATATAATCTTTTCCCTGATTGTGAGTGTTTCACTTGCCTGCAGCCGTATACCTGGGCACTGGGTTCAACCACCCCCTCCATCTGATGAGGTATGGGCATCGTATTTAGTGCAGCCAAGTAAATGATCATTGAGTTCTGCAAATGGTCTTTTCTGCTTCAAAACCACTGGAATCTTTCAGTGCTCCAGCAAGGTAAGCTAGGTACCTGACTTATAGAACTTAGTATTTTTACATTCCTCAAGAGATTCCGAGAGGTACTGGTACCTCCTGCCGTCAATTTTGTTAACTTCAGTACATTCTCATAATATAGGAGGTATACCCGGTATCTCGTCTCAACCAATGATGTAGAGAATTTGTTATGTGTGCAACAGATTGCAGTAGTCTGAGTTAAGTTTGCTCAGATGCTTGTTCTATAGACATATTATTAATGATTAATTATCTTCCAGTTGTGCATGGATTAACCCTGAATTAAGTTTGTAATTTGTAAGCTCCGTAGATATCCTGGATTGAGTTAAGGAAAAGAAAGAAAACCCTAACAAGGACTCTCTTTTTGATGGTTGTGGAGGACTTTTTTAAGTGAAGATTGCCAGCTACAGTTTCTTTTCGGACCTGTTGTCACAACATGCTCTCTACTCGAATGTGACTCCAAATTACTTTGCCTCAGGACATATTACTACCGCGAGCGAGAAAAAAGGAAGAAAAATTGGAGCTGGATTCCATTAGGTCAGTAGTTCCTCGTGCATATAGACACCATGTTTAGCATACAAACTACCTCATACTTGAAACAGAATGTCCCACTCTAATGATATATGGATATGCTATGCTCCCAACTTGTTAACACAGAAACTAAATTATGAAAGAAAACAGAAGTATCTTCTACTGATTTGAGCACTAAGTCACCTTGTTGAGAAAGAAACAACTCACCATCCAAGCTACAGCATTTCAGTACTTTTCATTTGGTGTAAAAACTAAATGCAGCTAAAGATTCTTTTTGAGATCTAAAATGATACGAGATTATTACATCACATCATGTTACTCATCGTTGTTTAAATCCCTTCACCTATTGTTGGTTTATTTTCAAGGAGTGTCAGACTATGTTATATTTTTTATTAGGCTTGACATGGACCTTTCTCTAAACTGAAAAAATACTTTATACCAGTCAAGAAAGCTTCAAGGTAACCGTATAATAAATTAGGCTAAGCTTTATTATACGCTAACACTTTATATTCTATTTTCTTCCAGGATGTGAGGACAAAAACAATGCATAGTTCTGGAAGGACAAATGGCATCTTGCTAAGACAACTTATAGATCCCCAAGTTAAACTCAGTGAATGGTGATGAGAAGAACAAACGAGAAGGTGCACTAACTGGTTGATCTTTGTTTGCCTCGGATTCTATGATGAATTGGAATGAAAAGGACACTGAAGGAAAGAGCAAAGACTGGCAATAAGAGTATGCTATATTCACGGGTTTAAGGTGCTGAAGGTATATTAATAACGTACTCCTACAAGACACGATCTGCATGATTTGTCATGTCCCCGGTTAGCTTCAATCCTTCCAGCTGTCCAGGCACCCTATTGTTTTACTGGTGCCTCAATCATTGTTTGCTCATGAGTGCAAACTGCCATAACACTTTTGTTGGCACCATTATTCGTTTGATCTCCAACAAGGCATGTCCTTGACTTGTGTATGTAAAGAACAACCCCCTTGCTTGACATGGTACGTTCTCGAGTAGTAGAATTTAGTGCAATCTGTGTATTCCACTGAACTGGAGGGCTTTTTTGTTTTGGTAAAGGTGACTGGTTAAGGTAGAGCATTGTATTTTACCTAGCAATAGTGAATGGAATGTAGTTTTTAATGTCTTGGTCTAGTATATGATTGATTAGATGGATAGCATTGTTGTACATCAGTACATGGCTATTTCTGCACCTTTTCAACAAAAAGAAAACATTGTGCAAGACCGCAAGTGCGCAACCATATGAGGTACCTTTACCCATTTTTCCTGCAGCAGGATTTTGGGGGAGATGACTCAGAGGTCACCTGTTAATTAGGACTAGGACTTTGCTTTTCTGTATCCTGTACAATAAGCTTATGGCTCCAAGATAAAGCAGCCCAACGAAAAACTTATGGACACCATAATAAGAAACAGGGACAGCATATGCAGACCACCTTTCTGGTATGCTTGTTTGCTCCTCCCATTCTCTCTCTCTTTGAGGTTATTGTATTTCTCAACACTGAATCCTAAAGCTTGTGGTGACAAAATTGATGATTCTTGATAGCAGAGCAGCATATCTCCTTGTTTTTGTGGACAATAATACCAGTTTGCTCTTTGGGAAATTATTGGGTGCACTAGGTTTCTAGTTGTAAGAAACGGAAAATCCAGTTGTCCTCGACTTTGTTGAAGGCAGTTTCGTTTCTGCATTTAGGCAGGGATGTTAAGAGACAGGTCAATGAAGCAATCACCTAGCTTGGTCATGTCATCCTGTGTGTTATATTGCTAATCCTTATTTGTTTAGTGCACAGTGCTATAGAATTACAAATATTATGAATATTAGTGAAAGTTAGCTAACTATGCTATACAATTTACATTTCCTCTTGCAAAAGAAAAATAATTTTGGTATCTTTCTTTACTGAAATTCATTTCTGGAATGGCACAATTTTGAAGGAATTCATTCGAAAATGATGCAAGTCTTACTTGAGTAGTTTCTCCCAAAAGATGACTCTAGTTGCGCGTCGAAAGTGACATGAACCGTGCTAAATTTAAAGGGATGTTTTTATTACCCGTATCAACCCTCGGGCACTTAACTAGCAACTTGTAAAGGTCCCCAATTCTTGGTGGTATGCTACCACTTAAGTTACCTCTGAGACTAGGTAAGTATATAGATATTTGAAAGTTAAAAAATATCTGAAATCGCTTGGTGGAATTTGTTGTGCTAGATGAAGCTTTTGCATCGTGTTGGAGAGATTTACGATACAAGGAAGGAACACGCCTTGAAAGTTCTTAAAATCAAGAGACAGACAGAAAAGCCTATTGCAGTTGAAAAGCAAGGCCATCAACTCCCAATCACTTCCCCACCGATCCGCTAGTTTATTGTTCCCCAGTGTTAACACTTCCATATCTTTCAGATTGTCTGCTTCCAATGGCATGGTTCCTTCAAGCTCATTGTCACCAAGCTGTATATACCTGAGCTGCGATGCATTCCCTATGGAGCGGGGAATTCAACCACTCAACTGAAAGGGCATTATTCCCAGACAATTCAAATGTAACAACTGATGAAATGTTAAATAGGCTTGCTGGGATGGTGCCACTAAGCTGGTTATAAGTCACAAGACTGGAGCTTCGTCAACCATCCTAAGTTGGTTACCTGCAAGCGCACGATAACATTATAGTTTTTCCCTTAGAAGTATTTCCCCAAGATTTACTGGTGTATATATATGCGCCAAGGGAGGGACCCCTCTAAACACAAATCACCATGCACGGCTATACATCGTAGAACATAGGATATTATGCTCTTAAGGTGGTCTGAATCTATCTAAATATTGTCTCGTGTTCACCATCAAGTTTCTGGTCTCGACGGAAACCCATTGATCAATCTACTTCGGGTATCCCTGCCGGTCTAAAAACTAAGAGTGTCACCTTGTTCCTCCTATGCTCTTGAAGGTTTCAGTTGTGCTGACATGTGGCTAAAATATTCCATTGCCTGTGTACTTCTTTGTGCCGTGATGATTAAATGTGGCTAATGATGTTTATTTGAGAAATACTTATTTACCGCAGTCTAACCGTAAATTGCAGTATAACAGACTTGCTCAGCCTTAGTTTGCACTTGAATTTCTTTGGACACAATGACATTGCCAACTGCTATCTGTGGGACGTTGTAGTGAGCGAAATCCTTGTATCCACGGAGAGCAAATAACAACTTGTTGCTATTGATAACTAGTGAGTTCAAGTAGGCAACGTATCCTATGAGAACTCAAATCTGGCCACATGATCTGGCTCAGATTTGAGTTCTCATAGTTCTCACAGGAATTGGGTTCAAGTAAGCACTATGTTTTTTTGCTGTGAAAATTAAAGATAGTAACTCAATATCAGGCAGAACGTGATTTTAGCATTTTAGAAATATAAATTAGCTGGACTAGCACCGTACAAACTGGACAGATTTTCATTGATCTGGGCAATGAAATATATAGAAGCAAATTTAACAAATTTAGCTGAACACACAAAGGCCCCGTCATTGTAAAGTATTGTCAACATACAAAAGATCTTTTACTACAAACATACAACAAATGCTTTGATGTTCATGTACGAAAAGATTACAGCGTATATATGGAGGGCTAACAACATCTATCTGACTGCTTTCGTGGCCAATGAAATGCATTCAGACAGGTGCACCTGCATAAATTCACAGAACCTCCTTTCTCCCAAGTAGACTAGTGTACTGCCTACATGACTTTCATCTGGGTCCTTGCTTGACAGATTCTCCTTGCTGAACCACACATCATGCTTATCATCACCTAACCACCTGCAGAAGCAGAGGTGGCCAAAGTAGTCTGCGTCTTTTGGGAGCCCAACAAAGACGTCCAGGCCAGGGACAAAGTTTGCACGGCCGGAGAATGGCAGTGGACAATTGGAGGATTGTTTCCATTTACTATTGGCGGTGTCGAAGGCGAAGGTGGCACAATTGGTGCTGGTGAGGATGGTCCCTCCATCGGCGTCCACGGCGTAGGAGGCGACGTCCATTCGCTCGAATGTCGGCACCGGGAGGTTGTGCCATGACCACTCCATGCTTCGGTCACTGTATTCAATTTCCATCCGCGGGGGCCAGAGTGGCTTCATGGAGAGCATGTTGAAGGTGTTCATGTCCAGAGCGAATAGCTCGCTGTCGCCAAAGGGGATGTAGATGGGATGCTCCGGATACAACTCCCCAGGGGCCAAGTTCACGCCCCACGAGCGGACATCGATGATGGGCAGGATGTCAATGGGCGCCAGAGCGCCATACTTGGGAACGGGACACGTCGCCAGGATCTTAGTGCCAACGGCGGCGAAGAACTCGGGACTCCCAGGCATGGCCTCCAAGCGGATGAAAGGAGGCGGCAAGCGCCGCTGCTCACCGCCGGCATTCGACAAGTTTAGCTCGCGGATGCTGTAACCCAACTCCCAGTCATCAAACATGAGGTAAAGGCGCTTCTGCCCCGTTGGGTTTGACGTACGAGGGGCATCACGCTCACCGCGACTTGGCTTCGACAATGGCATCCTATTCCTTCGATTTGGCCAGAAATCGGAATGATTCCTGCGATTCGAATACGAAGAAATCAGTGTAGATAAATCAATAACAGTCCACTGAGGATTTGCTCTTCCATCAATCGACAGAAATCAGTGTAGATGAATTGGGGGGATGGAATTCCGGGTGAGGGTTTTGGGGGTTGGAGGTTACCTGTGGCTTGCGGTCCTAGAGGATCTTCGGGGTGGCTCGCCGGCCGGCGGTGGAGGCGGAAGAGACGGCGGCGGAGCTGGGTGGTGGGGGACCCCCGGTGGGCGGCGGAGGCGGCGGGGGTGTCCGGTCCCGATGGGTTAGCGTCAGGTGGCGGAGGGGGGAGGCGGCGGGCTTGTGTAGGAAAAAAAAAAAGAACACGTACGCGAGGTGGGCCGTCCGATCATGGGTCATCGCGGGTCTGACGTCGGTTCAGCCCATCTACCCATGACTCCTTCGATCCTCCCAAAGTCCCATCTCTGTTTCTCAATCTGCGATTTCAACTGACGTGACCCGACGGGAGGAGGCGGCGCCAGGCGTAGGCTCGCCGGCGCACGATGGTGCCATCCGCCGTGCTAAATGCCGGCGTGGACGAGCAGCTGCACGAGTACACGATCCAATCAGAGCAGATAAGAGATCGTTGCTGTTTAATTGTTCATTTGTTCTGTTTGGTTGCCGACTCAGGATTGCCAATTGTTGCTATTCTGATTGGTTTGTTAATTGAGGACTGTCCAACAACTGACAGAATAGTAAACCTCATTCGACATGATTTTAGCATTTCACAACCAAAATGCGACAGGATTCCGTTGGTAGATTGCTTCAGAGACTTCCTCAGGCACCTTGTAGCATTGCACCACACAAGTATCACCAGTCGTCAGGTCTCCATTGTTGTCATAGCTGAGAGAGAATGTCGTCAAACGGTAAATATACTTATGATGCATGCTTCCGGACGCTCCATCCCCCTCATCCACATTCTTCTTGAGCTGATATAGCTCTTCACAATTGCCGGACACAGTATCCCCCTCATCCACATTCTTCTTGAGCTGATCTAGCTCTCCACAATTGCCACCCCCCTCATCCACACACTTCACCAGCTGATCACACTCCTCCACCCGCATGTCTGTAATGCATACGCACTCCACAAGACAAAACCCAGGCTCACTTCCTCCCAAGTAGACGAGTGTAGCGCCTACATGACAATCAGCTGGGTCCTTGCTCAACAGATACTCCTTGCCGAGCCTCACATTTTCATCACTCCCTAACACCCTGCAGAAGCAGAGGTGGCCATAGGTGTCTGGGCCTTTTGAGAGCCCGACAAAGATGTCTAGAGCATGGACATAATTTGCAGGGCCGGCGAATGGCAGCGAACACTTGCAGCCTCCACCTCCTCGTCCTCTGCAGCCTCCACCGTGGCAGTGGCAACAGCCGCCCCAGCCCTCGACTGCCATTTCCTTTTGGCAGCGCGACAATGTGCGGGACCATGTCAAGAGGCTGCAAGAGACCGTCGAGGTTTCGAGCGCGCTGTGAGTTCCTATTTCCTTTCCTAAATAAAGCCCTGAACATTACTGATGACCCTCTACCTAATTTTGTCATGTACGCACATTGATTAAACAAATGATTTGAACTGGCAGAATAAATGAGCTCGAGGAAATCGCAACAACTAGAAATTCAGGTGACGCTGTGGCCCAGGAATCTGATTTGTCTTCGACGAAATTGCCATCAGAGTTTGGTGATTCTTCAGAAGACATGCCCCTCAGGCATTTCGTTGAGCTTGCTAGATCTATGGGGGTTAGTCAGGATACCCATTTGTCGATGGCGACAGATGCAGCTAATTATCTGTGCCATCAACTTCAGCAACTTCTCACACCTATTTCTTCTGCGACTAACCAAAGTGGCCCTTGGGTCTTGGGAGGAAAGGTCGGCAATGGTTAGGTTAGCTCAGAAGCTGCAGAAAGCCAAGAGAAATAAGCGGTGGAGGAAGAGGAAAAGAAAGCATGTCGCGGAGCTTTTCGAGAAGGTGGCACTCATCGTTATGTTTTTATGGTCTATGCATTTGTGAAGGCCATTCCTTCAGAGCAGCCAAAAGTCCAACTGTGTGATAACATCCCATGTTTTGGTGTTTCACAGGAGCGTGCAGATTATGACAGAATTGACCACGAAGCTGATGAATGGAGAGCTAAGCAAATAGCCAAGGACATTGCAAAGCGGAAGGTGCTTTCCCATTTCTGTGAATTTATTTTTTAATGTTAGGGTTATTTTGAATTAAAACAGCATTGCTGCTCTATGATTAACTGATTCATTTTGTGTACCTGCAAATCAGGTGGAAAGCATGCAACAGATTGCTAGAAAGAAAGTAAATGAGGAAAGAAAGCACCTGGAATCTGAGGTAATATGGTACCTATGGTGTGCTGTGAAAGATATGATCTCTAGCTTGTTCAGGACTGTCTTTTATTGTCTGCAAGTACTTCTATGCATTGTATAGAATATTGGTACAACCCAACACTTTATTTTTTAGTATGGATAAATTTAGCTGCAATCTTTAAGTTATGCCTTCCTGTTCATATGATCTTATTGTTGTTTTCTTATGAATATAGGAACCCTCTGAGTCTATACTTTTTAATACAGTAGAGCAAACCTTATGCGCTATCATTCACATAGTTTTTTTGCGTTTTCTTCAGAGCTATTATGCAATCAGTTCATGAATATTTCAGTAGTCGTTTGAGTTGCTTTCTTTATAATTTGATGTACGAATGATTCCATGGACGTTTCCATAATATTCTTGACTCTGAATAAACTAAATTTCCCTGTATAAATCTGGTACTTCCAGCTCGAGCTTGCGCTAATGGTCGAGAAACTCTAGGAGCTTCGTTCTATAAGAGTTCAAAAAATGAAGAAACAAGGTGACATATCCTGTTTGCCTATTTCTTTATTTACCTTCCTCTGTTTCACATAATATATATTCTAACCTTCTGAACACAAATTAATTAGGTGCAATATCTAGTGAATACTTGGTCATGTATAATTTAATTTTATTAATTTTAATCATTCATTTCTCTCAGCCTTAAAAGCATGGACAGTTGTAATGTTATTAACCAATTGTTTTCTGACCTTAAAGACTCAGTATATTGTTCAGATTCCAGCAATGCTGAAAGCACACATGCTTAGCAATCCCTTTTTCTTTTTTCTAAGAGAAAAGGATATCTTATCCATGTTGGCAATACCATATATGTGAGAAAAATGACCAGCCAAGTCAGAAAACAGAACATGGAGGTCATAAAGTTGAGGGAAAAGGGCATGGGCATCATGACCCTATAAGCAATCTTCCGTTTGAGTTCTACCGTTATTATCATGGAAGTAGCTATGATATGGGGACACTCATTGAGGTAAATATGCCAACTTCAGAACTCTGTGCGAGTATTTTTTTTAATTAGTCATGTATAAGACTGTAAATAACTTAATAATGTTCACTTCATGGCATTGGCAATTACTCATATATTTACTCAGTCAACTTGTCTCTATATTGCCTCTGTTGTAGGTCCGCAGAATGTGGGATTCTTTCATCAGACCTGGAGGAAGGTAAGGCTTTTGGTGTTGAAGCGATTTCTTTCGAGTTAGCTAGATGCATTGAACAAGAATCTCTCTAACTAGTTTGAAGCTGCTGTGCAATTATGTTCTGTGGTGTTCTTTAGTTAACCATAACAAGATGAAAGGAAGGTTACCCCCACCGGTCGAGTTTTTTTTTTAATGAATGGAAGGTTAATCTCATGAGCAGTTCATTACGCAGCAGTGTCAATCATGTTCTAAACTCTAGAGTCTAGACTAGGCAGTCCACTATGAAAATTGTGCATATTTGGTAGTTGATGCACCATCCTTGTAGTGGAGTGATTCCAAATGAATTTTTGAGGAAACAGAAGGAATTCTAGGAATTTTGTCTATCCCTGCAAAATTACTATGAAGTTTGTTGTGTTCCGAACAAATCTTCTAGGCGTTTAATTGCATCTGTATTGATGCATTGTTGTGTCCTCAACTTTCAAGCCCGTTACACTTATGATAGCTTCACGTTTTAACATAAATATTCATTGATTTTGCTTGAATATCTTCTAATCCTATATAGCAGCATGTAATGTGCAGTTGGAGTAACAGAATCGCTTGCTCAGTGCTGTGGTGCGTTAAGAGATTTTTCTATAATCTTTTCCCTGATTGTGAGTGTTTCACCTGCCTGCAGCCATATACCTGGGCACTGGGTTCAACCACGCCCTCCATCTGATGAGGTATGGGCATCGTATTTAGTGCAGCCCAAGTAAATCACCATCGAGTTCTGCAAATGGTCTTTTCTGCTTCAAAACCACTGGAATCTTTCAGGGCTCCTGCGAGGTAAGCTAGGTACTTGAGTTATAGAACTTTTTAAGCGTTTTTACTTTCCTCAAGAGGTTCCGAGAGGCACTGGTATCTCCTGCCATCAATTATTGCTGACTTTAGTACCTTTTCAACCAATGAACCAATGATGTAGATAATTTGTTATGTGTGCAAGAGATTGCAGCAGTCTGAGTTAAGTTTACTCAGTTGTTTGTTCTATAAACATTTTATTAGTGATTAATTATGGTATACCCGGAATGCTGTCTCAACCAATGATGTAGATAATTTGTTATGTGTGCATGGGATTGCAGTAGTCTGAGTTAAGTTTACTCTGTCGCTTGTTGTATAAACATTTTATTAATGATTAATTATCTTCTGGTCTGTGCTTGGGTTATCATGAAATTTTTAACTGCACTAACTATATAAACCGTCTGTGTGTTTGTGGGGAAAAAAGGTATTCTGGTTTATACTTTTTCCAGGATGTGGTATTTTCCATGGCTACCATATGTTCCATCTGTGGTGTGTTTGTGATGTCGAATCCTGAATTAATGAATTAAATTTGTAATTTGTAAGCTCTGTAGATATCCTGGCTCGAGTTAAGGGAAAAAAAAAGAAAAGGCTAACAAGGACTCTCTTTTGATGGTTGTGGAGGAATTTTCTTTAAGTGAATATTGCCAGCAACAGTTTCTTTTTTGACCAGTTGAGACATGCTGTCTACTAGAATGTGAATCCAAATTACTTAGCCTCAGGACATACTACTACCATGAGTGAGAAAAAAAAAGTTGGAGCTGGATTCCATTAGGTCTGTAGTTCCTAATGCATATTAGCATACAAACTGCCTCATACTTGAAACAGAATGTGCCACTCTAATGATATGCGGATATGCTATGCTCCCAACTTGTTAAAGCAGAAACTTGTAATTATGGAAGAAAACAGAAGTATCTTCTACTGATTTGAGCACTATGTCACCTTGTTGAGAAACAAACAACTCACCATCCAAGCTACAACATTTCAGTACTTTTCGTTTGTAGAAAACTAAATGCATATAAAGATTCTTTTTGAGATCTAAACTGATACGAGAGTATTACATCGCATCATATAACTCGTCGCTGTTTAAATCCTTTCACCTATTGTTGGTTTATTTTCAAGGAGTTTCAGGCTATGTTATATTTTATTTATTAGGCTTGACATGGACTTCTCTCTAAACAGGAAAAATACTTACCAGCCAAGAAAACTTGTATAATAAATTGGGGTAAGCTTTATTATACGCTGATACTTTATATTCAATTTTCTTCCAGGATCCGAGGACAAAACAATGCATAGTTCTGGAAGAAACAATGACATCTTGCTAAGGCAACTTGTAGATCCCAAGTTAAACTCAGTGAATGGTGATGCGAAGAACAAACGAGAAGGTTCAATAACCGGTTGATCTTTGTTTGACTTGGATTCTATGGCAGATTGGAATGGAAAGGATACTGAAGGAAGAGCAAAGACTGGCAATTAGAGTATAGTATATTCACGGATTTAAGGTGCTGAAGGTATATTTATTATATACTCCTACAAGACATGATCTGCATGATTTGTCATATTCCCTGTAGCTTCAATTCTTCCAGCTGTCCAGGGCTCCAGGCACCCTACTGTTTTACTGGTGCCTCAATCATTGTTTGCTCGATGAGTGCAAAGTGCCATAACACTTTTGTTAGCACCATTATTCGCTTAATCTCCAACAAGGTATGTCCCTGACTTGTGTGTAAAGGACTACCCCCTTGCTCACTGGTGATTTGACACGGGGTTCTCGAATAGTACAATTTAGCGCAATCTGTGTATTCCACTGAACTGGGGAGAATGTTTTGTAAAGGTGACTGGTTAAGCTAGAGTAGTGTATTTTACCTAGCAATAATGATTGGAATGGAGTTTTTAGTGTCTTGGTCTAGTATATGATTGTTTAGATGGATAACATTGTTGTGCATTAGTGCATGGCTATTTCTGCACCTTTTCAACAAAAAGGGAAAAAAAAAAACTGTGCAAGACTGCAAGTGCATGACCATATGAGTTACCTTTACCCATTTTCCCTGCAGCAGCATTTTGGGGAGATGGCTGACAGCTCACCTATTAATCCTATTAATTTGGACTAGGACTTTGCTTTTTTGTATCCTGTACAATAAGCATAAGGCTCCAAAATAAAGCAGCCCAACGAAAAACTTATGGACACCATAATAAGAAACAAAGAGGTTCGTGAATTGGATGGCATTAGCATTAAGTACTAGATTTGTTAGATAATATAAGGACAGCATATGCAGACCTCCTTTCTGGTATGCTTGCTTGCTCCTCCCATTCTCTCTCTCTTTGAGGTGATTGTATTTCCCAACACTGAATCCTAAAGCTTGTGGTGACAAAATTGATGATTCTTGATAGCGGGGCAGCATACGCCTTGCTTTTGTGGACAATGATACCGGTTTGCTCTTTGGGAAATTATTGGGTGCACTAGGTTTCTAGTTGTAAGAAACGGAATAACCAGTTGTCCTCTGACTTTGTTGAAGGCAGTTTTGTTTCTGCATTTAGGCAGGGGTGTTAAAAGACAGGTCAATGAAGCAACCCACCTAGTTCGGTCATGTCATCCTGTGTGTTATATTGCTAATCCTATTTTATTCGTGCACAGTGCTATAGAATTACAACTATTAATGAAGGTTAGCTAACTATGCTATACAATTTACATTTCCTCTTGCAAAAGAAAATAATTTTGGCATTTTTTCTTTACTGAAATTCATTTCTGGAATGGCACAATTTTGAAGGAATTCGAAATGATGCAACTCTTACTTGAGCACAAAAGATGACTCTAGTTGCGGGTCGAAAGCGACATGAATCATGCTAAATTTAAAGGGATGTTGGGTGAGTGCCATTTTGTTTCATCCATGCATCTTTTGATTGTTGTTCATATATATACGGCATTTCTCCCGAGATTCTTAAAAAGACTAAAGGGAAACGTAAAAAAGCATGGCACGCTTTTGTCTTTTGTCTTTTGGCCTTTAAGCTACTTTTCGTTTGATTTCCATCCTTTTGTAAAATGACCATGGTACGATTGGATTGCTGGGATCTCGACCCTTATTTTCCCCGTATGATGTGGTTTGGCTGTGAGTGTGACCTGACCTCGCAGCTGGGTGGAGTGTGCATGTGTGTGGCTACCTTGGTTGCCTTGCTAATGCTGGTGTTTGACAGTACTGGTTACCTTGCTTATCTGTGTTTCCACCAATCATAGAGCTCTTATCTTACACCTACGTGAGCTTGATTTTAGACGTGTGATGAGATACGCAACTGCGTGTGTTTAGCATTGTGCAGGGACGGGTCTTCTTTGTATTCACGCCTACTTGCGAGATTTGTTTGTTGGATTTAACAAAGCCTTTTCTTTTTTACCCTGAGTCCTGGGATGGTATCTTTTCCCGGTCACGAGACGTGTTGCATTTCACCTGCTCTGTCCAGGAGATGGAATCTAGCTCACAAGCAACGCGGCTCTTGGAACCAATAATCCCAGCGTCTAGGGGCTTTACCAATTACCACGATAGTGGCCTCGGCCACATCAGATAACTTATTTTGCTGATATGTGTGATTATTTTTGAAAGGGGAAATGGGGTGTTACATGCATATATCTTGCGATTGTCTTAGGTGGAGTGGTAAAGGTGGGCGTGGTTCAACCATGGATCAAACCGGATGCGAACCGCCGATCCATTAGTCAGAAATAGGAGCACCATTAATCCATTTGATACCCGTCGCTTGACCCACGAGAACCATTGGATAGCGTGGATCGATCCATATCTTGCGTTGCCAGCGTCGTTGACCGCCTCATCGAACAACTCATCATCCTTCGCCCGCTTCTTCCCCTTCACTGGCCGCCTCGCCGTCGAGGAGAGTGGCGGCGGTGACGGTGGGTCCGCCTCCGTCATCGTCTTGTTACGCTGCACCGGCGTCGGCGCCGATTTCGTGTATACCACGGTGGTTTAGCGTTCTACTGCTCGATGAACTCCCGCGCGGCCTGTCCTCACAGCGCACAGATCACTGAGGACGTCGTAGAAGTGCGTAGATTGGCGGCGTCGCCATGCTGCACGGGGTGTGGATCGAACCACACGATCCTGCGGTTCAGAGCTGCTGATCCTACGCTACTTCATGGTGCAGAACAGGGGCCCATTAGGGTCATGTTTATGGCTCGGTTCGGCGATCCACAGGGTCGACCCGCACCACGCTCATGCTTATGGAGTGGAGGGAGGTTTGCATGTATATAAATCCGGGGCGAGAGGGCACGGGAGCACGCAGACGAACGGAACACACCCACACAAGCAAAGATAGGAGCTTTGTTCGAAGCACCAAGGGTCGAGACTCGAGACAGGTTTGGAACAGGATCTCTAGCGGACCTGCCTGTACACACATTCATCCGCAAAGGTCAGCTGGTGAGTCCAAAATCTGCCTCGATCGCTTTGTTATGCTCCCGTAAATAAAATCTCTCTAATTAATGTGGTAAAACATGTCGCTGTTAAATCGCTTTGTGCGTCAAACTCTTTTGTCTTCTTCATCATCATCAAAAAAAGAGGGGAAAAAAACCATAACGGTGGTATGTCCTTACGTGGGTCCCGCATGTCATCCACGCAGTTCCTGTGTACGCGCCGTATCCCCCAGCGCGTGGCGAGTCCGACCCCACCCGCAGCGACACAGCTCCCACGCACCCTCCCCGTCCTCCTAACCCCGCCGGCCGCGCCCTGGCGCCACCGCCTCCCCAATCCGCGATCGCCGCCGCTAATCGCCGGACTCCTCCCGGCTCGTATCCTCCCCGTCTGGTGACCGCCCGCGAGGGGCTCGCCGCCGGCCGCCGGCATCGCCGTGCCCCCGTCTGCATTGCTCTGTTTCGCCCCTGCCGAACGCACCGATGCATCTGTGTTCCAGGTATGATCCCCCATCGATTCCTTACTGCTTGATCTTCCATTCACTCGGTCATCGCGTCGGGGAAATGGAACCCACAAGAACGCGAAAAGAAATTCGGGGATTTTCAGGTTCTGGAGCTTCTAGGCAGTTCAGGCTCTCGCTTGAATTTCCCCTGACAGCAACAGGGCATGGCATGTGGCGTGGCTCGGTCAGAAGCCTTGCCCTAACGCCGTGTGCGCATCCTGCACGCGCTTAGCTTTCACTTCAGAAAGTTTGGCGCATGGCCTTGCCCACTTGCAGCCACCACTGCGATCGATCCTTGTGCCTTTACTTATACTCAGTAGTCGGAAGGAGCTCGATCGGGGAAACGTTCAGCACAAGGCATTCGGTTGTTTCTTTTTAGGCCTTGTTTAGTTCCAAAATTCAAAATTCAAAATGAATGTTTAGACACATGTATGGCGTACTAAATGTAGGTAAAAAACAAATCGCATTATATAGATGGACTGGATTTTGCGAGACGAATCCAATGAGTCTAATTATGACGTGATTAGACACTAAATTGCTACAGTAATGCTACGGTAAACATGTGCTAATGACAGATTAATTAGGTTCATTAGGTTCGTCTCGCGAATTCCAAACGTAATCTGCAATTAGTTTTTTAATTAGTCTATGTTTAATACTTCAAATGTGAAAAGATTCCCTTACAAAATTTTTTCACTGCGGAACTAAACACGGCCTTAGCTGATGGTCATCCTGCTGGCAACAAGGCATGCTAGATGCTACAACACAAGTCTCAAGTCTGAACCATCATTCACAAATAATAGTGGTTCTCATCTCACCATGGACCCCCCCAATGCAAATCTTTTCTAACAAAATAAAAAACTAGAATTCAGATGTAAATTGGTTTGCAGCCTTGCGAATTGATTGGAAATCTGAAAACCGGCTGTCACCTCACTCCTGTGCGCTGGTAGAAGTTTTCAGAGCTTAGCTCCTGAATGATAAGGTAAGCAATAAGTTTCAGATATGACGGTCGTCCTATCAACTTAGCCACCTCGCCCGGCCAGTTGCGATTCATTGCACGCTCCCTGCAGCTGCATGTGTCTCGGCCTGCCCTGACTGTTCTCTTCCCCCAACAGCTAGCTCTAGCAAAACTAGAGGCCATGATCTCATCAGAGTTGCCTGCAGTCCAGGGAAGGCTGTGCCATTTGTGCCCAACTGTTGCCATGCTCGCACTCGGAATTTCAGAGCCACAAGTCTCGAGATTTTGCCGGGGTATCCTGCACGGCCGCGCCTACGCCACACATATGGACGGTTCGTGATGCGTCGGCATTCAATTGCACATTCTGCTGCCCGACGACGCCGTCTAGCTCTCTGCAAGCCTGCATTCAGTTCTGCAACGCCTTATATATACGTGCTTCCACTGCACAAGTAGTCTGCAACTCATTGCATCTGATTGTTCAACTATTACACAAGAGTACCTGATGCTTGTTCAGTTTGGTTTCATACATTCCCCTCAACTTTTGGTAGTGGTCCTGTACTTGCTGGCATACAAAAACAATGGCACGATGCACAGCGTGCACCCGTAAGAACTCTGCCTTGTTGAACTACTGACAAGTGATGTAGCACTGTGTACATGTGTTTCGATCTCCAGCCTTTGTTTCGTTTCCTCTAACGATCAATCAACATGTGTCGCAGGCTTCGCGAGGTTCATGGAGACGGACGAATCAGCGGCGCCGCAACGTTCCGCGCACGTGCACCCGGACGCCGTCGCCGTTCACATCCCGTCGAGCCTCTCCGCCGAGGAGCAGCCCTTCAGAGTAAGTCATCCTCGCGTCACTGCTGCTACCGCCTTGTCGAACCACGAGTATGAACAAACAGTTTTGCGTGCCCGTAGGAGCGACACGGTGACATGATCCCCGCCATGGCAGCGTACTCGCCGTTCGAGGCGCCGGTGCTCCCGGCCGCGCGCCAGGTCTCGATCAGCTTGCCGGCGTCGCCGACCGGGTTTGGCGGCGGTTCCAGGACGGCGACGGAGGCGGAGCTGCAGCGGCACGCCGTCACGGACGCGCCGCCGCGGCTGATGGCGCCGCCGCGCGCGCCGGCGGCCGTGGCGCTCGCGCAGCCGGACAAGGTGGTGTTCCGGTCGCAGCCGATCCCCGTGGCGCCGGCGGGGGCCAAGCAGGCTGCCGGCGGCGGGCAGGGGCACGGGCACGGCGACCCCAGCCGCAGCGCGCCGCACGCGGCGAGGGTCAAGCAGCAGCATGCGCGCCGGGACAAGAGCTACGACTCGTTCAAGACGTGGTCCGGCAAGCTGGAGAAGCAGATCGCCGCGCACCTCCTGGGCGGGCGGCCGCCGCATGAGCAGCAGGCGCAGGAGGAGGAGGAGGAGGAGGACGAGCCCGAGGAAGACGACACCGCGACGAACCGCCGCCACTCGTCTTCCATGCCCGAGGTGCAGCGCTTCTTCGCCGCGCTGGAAGGCCCCGAGCTCGACAAGCTGAGGGTACTGCTGCTAACCACCACCACATGCCTCCTACTCGTAGCAGTAGCTGCGAATAATAACGTTGTTCCTACTACTACTACTACTACTACTACACGACGTGTCGTTTCTTCTTCTAGTTCTACTAGTAGTAGCTTGGTGTTGCTGACGTGGCTGGTGCTAGTAGCTGACGATGACCGGCGTGTTGTGGCGTGGGTGCAGTCGTCGGAGGAGCTGATCCTGCCGTCGGACAAGACGTGGCCGTTCCTGCTGCGGTTCCCGGTGTCGGCGTTCGGGATGTGCATGGGGATGAGCAGCCAGGCCATCCTGTGGAAGCGGATCGCCATCTCTGCGTCGACGCGGTTCCTGCACATCACCGTCAAGATCAACCTGGTCCTCTGGTGCGTCTCCGTGGCGCTCATGGCCGCCGTGTGGGCGCTCTACGCCTGCAAGGTCGTCTTCTACTTCGAGGCCGTCCGTCGCGAGTACTACCACCCGATCCGGGTCAACTTCTTCTTCGCGCCCTGGATCGCGTGCCTGTTCCTGGCCATCGGCGTCCCCGACGCGGTTGCTGCCACGCTCCCGCACTGGCTCTGGTACGTGCTCATGGCCCCCATCGTGTGCCTCGAGCTCAAGATCTACGGCCAGTGGATCTCCGGCGGGCAGCGCAGGCTGTCGAGGGTGGCCAACCCGTCCAACCACCTCTCCATCGTCGGAAACTTCGTCGGCGCGCTGCTCGGCGGCATCATGGGGCTCAAGGAGGGCCCCATGTTCTTCTTCGCCGTCGGGCTCGCGCACTACGTCGTGCTGTTCGTCACGCTCTACCAGAGGCTGCCGACCAGCGAGACGCTGCCGCGGGACCTCCACCCGGTGTTCTTCCTCTTCGTCGCCGCGCCCAGCGTGGCGTGCCTCGCCTGGGCCAGGATCACCGGCGAGTTCGGATACGGGTCAAGGCTCGCATACTTCATCGCCATGTTCCTCTACGCCTCACTGGTACGTACGTACGTATATATATTGCATTGGTGCATTGGTCGACGATCGATCACTCCAGCTCCATGAAGAATGCCTAATGAACACGTACTGTTGCTTACAATTACAACAACAATGGCAAAAATTGCAGGCGGTGCGTATCAACCTGTTCCGGGGGTTCAGCTTCTCGCTGGCGTGGTGGGCGTACACGTTCCCGATGACGAGCGCGGCGATCGCGTCGATCCGGTACGCGTCGGAGGTGAAGAACGCCTTCACGCAGTGCATGTGCATCGGGCTGACGGCGGCGGCGACGCTGACGGTGACGGCGCTGTTCCTGACGACGGTGCTGCACGCGGTGGTGCACCGGGACCTGTTCCCCAACGACATCTCCATCGCCATCACGGAGCGCAGGTGCAAGGCGCCCTCCTCCTCCTCCTCCTCCTTCTTCGGCAACGGCAAGCAGGACACGATGGCCAGCAAGCAGCGCTCCCGCGGCAGCAGGAAGCACCAGCAGGCGGCGGCGCTCGACACCGCCGCCTCCGGCGCCTCCGACCTGGAGGCCGCGCGCGCCGCCGCCACGGCGTCCTACACGTAATTAATTAAAAACCAGGCCGGCTGTCTGGTGGCTCGGCTCAACCGCGAGCATGTAGAGTTGGCTGCCGTGTGGGGCAATGCGTATGTAAAATGTGTGGCTGGAGAGTTGATTGTTGTTGCACACACTGAATCGATTCTCTGTATGTACAATTGTACGTATATATATATCACGGAGGAACATCTATCATCGTATACTTGTATAAATCCAGTAGTTCAGTTATACAATACCGAGAAGGACATCATATATGCTACCGTGGCATGGTTACTATCATCATGAACAAGTATGTATATAGGTACACCTGCAGCTGCAGATTACCCGAGCCAGATTACAGCTTAAGTTTCGTGAGTTCATCATAGGCAGCGTCCTGCCATTTCATTCAAAGAAATTACTCTATCCAGAATCAGATCCGCAGCGACCCGTGATCATTTTGCCATTGAGTCTTGCTGTCGTAAAGCTGCATCTGAATACTCAAAATTGTAGAGAAACTTGAGCTGCGGTATCAAGCAAGTATGTAGCGTTGTACTGGACTTGCGGCGTCTGCCAAATCTTTGGTTTTTGTAATGTGTGTAGTCGATGACATCCTAGAGTAATTATATTTGTTTCCTGCAAATGGTGGATTGGTAGTGTCCCTTGCTAGTTATCCCTTTTTGAGTATGAGCCGAGTTAATTCTGTTGGATTTGTATTCTGTTGATGTCCACAGGCTTTGAATGAACTATATTGGTTGTCCTATACAAGGAAACGAAAGAGGCTTTCTCTGGACGAATTGGACGAACTGATAAAGGTCCTGCCTCTAGGACTAGGTACATTGCTTGCACAGGCCTGATCTATTGTTAAGCATGGTTCTAGCTGTTTTCTGATATTCTGCTATTATTGCACATTATTCTGCCGTGCCCTTTCAAGCTAAAGGACAGAGTAGCGATGCTTCTTGAGAAACTGGATCTTTGTTACTTGGATAAGGTGGTGCTGCTGGAGACGCCAAAAGGTTTTGTCATCTTCAATATAAATCATGAGATATTAAGTGCACCTAAGGCACACACCAATCCAAACTGTCCTTGCATGTCATTGACTGAAAATATACTCTTCCTTACGATGCTTCACTTCATTATTGCAGAATGTGTGGTCGTGGTTTGCCCATGAACAAACAGCTGAGCATGTCGGTATTTCTGAATCAACCATGGTTCATCTGGTTGTCTGCTATTGTATTCATTGCGCCTAGGATTGATTATAATACACATGTGACAAGTTTCCGAGTGCTGACTGGTGAGTCGGCTGCAATGGTGAGGAATCAGGAAGAAAGAATCCGGCGAGCAGTGAATTCTGAAGAAGAAGAAGACATGAGCAGGATAGAACAAGAGACACACTGAGGTTCTAAAATTCATCAGAATAATACATAAGTGAGATATGAAGACGTGAGGCAAATTCTCCCATATGTTGTACTTCCTCCGTTCTAAAATGTAGGTCGTTTTGATATTTATAGGTTTATAGATTTACGTAACAAAATCTAAAAACCTAAAAATGCCAAAACAAGCTATATTTTAAAATGGAGGGAGTAGTAGATTTGATCAATAGCTCCTACCTGATCCTTCGGTAGGAACAACACTGGAAACTAACCTCACCTACATCGGTAACTTTTTTGCAGTCAATCCCACCACCGTGAAGTATGTTGTTGAGTTCAGCAGAACCAGTAGACAATATAGTGATGTGTTTTTGTGGGCTCTAGCAATATCCCTAGTTCGTTTGGCTTATCATCCCAGCCCAACGGATTATTCTTCTCACAGAATACTATTGAACCAGCCCAGCAAATTGTTCTCCTCCGAGACTTTTCAGCTCAGCCCAACAAAACGGACAAGATAATAGGGTTAGGCTTGCCAGCTAGTATGGTATAGGTGGATCTGCCATCCCTTGCAGTAGAGAAGAGGGGCGAGGTCCGAGGAGACGTTGCCGAGTCATCGACCACTCAGGAAGAAACCGGTGCCTAATGACTGCGGCGGTGTTGATGTGTCGCGTACACTTTGTTGTGGAGAACCAGAAGGAGCACATGGGACTAGCAAAGGCTGAATCGTGAGCCCAGACGACTCCATACTTGAAATCTCGTCGTGATTGGACAAGGGCTTCAAATCTGCCGCCGCGGCACCTCCTTCGCAACTCGGCCCCCCAACTCCTCCCGGCGCGATTACCAAGCAACACTAGCGGAACGGAGCTAGCAGAGCTACAAAGGTCGCGGCTGCACGGACTCGTGAGGCCGGGTTCTCCCGCGACACCCAGAATATTTACATCGTATCCCTGATTTGGATCGCGATTAACAGTCACGATCCAAATTGAGATCCGTTTGTAAAATTTGAAATCAAATATTTTTAGAAAGCCTTCTTATTTGGATCGCAATTATTGTCGCGATCAGAATCTCTTCGTGTAAAATTTGGGTCAATTATTGCAAAATACTCGGAAAAAAGTCTACATAACCCCCCAACCTATCAAAGGTAGACTACATCACCCCTCGATTATAAAACAGGATTTTCAACCCCCTCATCTATGCAAAACCATTTAAATGACCTCCTAAGGTGGTTTTACACTTTTACTAGTGGTTTTGCCATGGTGGCATGCCACGCTGGCCTGTTCAGCCACAAATAAAATATGGGCCCACCTGTAAGTGTTCTCGTCCTCTTGCTGTTCTTCCCCATCCTCGTCTCAGGTCTCCGCCGCTGCCTCGGTCGTCCTGCTCGTCGCGCCGCATCTTGACCCCCTCTCCCTCCACGCCCAAACCCCGCTGCGCTGCTTCGCCGTGACCGGCCGCCATGGAGGAGCTGCTCAGTCGCAGCCTGCAGCGAGGCTAGTATGTCCAAGTGCCCTCCCACACTGACGATAACGCAGTCTAGTAGCCAGGGGCTACGCCTACGGGTAGCGGTGCAGCAGCCTGAGGCCTACCCGTCCTATCATCCCACATTGGCCACTCGGACAATTTCCAAATCTAAGTGCTTCGCATGTCGGAGGCTCAACTCATCATCCGACCAATGATCACGCATTGAAATTTCAGAACATGAGAACAGGCTAATTGGTGATGACTATGGCCATGCGGATAGAGCCATTGAAGCTGCCAGCAACGATAACGAGACGGATCAAGGACCAGCCTGGCCCGTGCGTTGAGGGAGAAGCGGTGGCGCGTCGCAGAGTTGAATTTCTTCCACGGCGCCCAGACGAGGGAGCACTGGAGCAGGCGCTGCAGTCGGCGGCCGAGAGAGACGCGAAGACGAAAGGGATCTCTTCGATCAGGTTCGTCGTTCGTGTAGTCCTGCGCGAGCAGCAGGAACAAGGAACTAGATTAGATTGTGATTGTTGATCGCGATCCGATTGAGGGTTTCTTTAGAAAATTTCGGATCGAATATTTGCAAAAGACCCCCTGACTGGGACGGGACGACTCCCAGTTCCAGCACCAGCAGTCCACCTCCACCCCACCGACGGCCTCCCGGCGGTCGCCGTCGCGTCGCCGTCGCGTCGCCCTCCTTCCTTCTCCTCCACTCGTGCGGTCATCTCGTGCCTAACTGCCTGGCCCCCGGCCGCCCCCGCCCCCGCCCCCGCCCCGTTTGGCCACCTGTATCCCCCCCTACCCAGATACGCCGCTCCAAGTCCAGGTACACCTCGCCGGCAGCCCGCCGCCGCACGCCCCCTTCCTTTCCCTTTTTAATAACCTAACCACCTGCAGTCTCCGTGCTCACGTCACTTCCGAAGCGCTCCCCCAACAAGGCAACAACCTCCACCTCCTCCCCAACCACCGCCACCCCCAAGCGCAAGAGGGAAGCGATCGATGGCCGCCGCCGCGACCGTCGACGGCAGCGCGCTGGCGGGGCGGGCGCTGGCGGCCGCGGGCGCCCGGCACATGTTCGGTGTGGTGGGCATCCCCGTTACCTCCCTCGCCTCCCGCGCCGCCGCCGCGGGGGTCCGCTTCCTCGCCTTCCGCAACGAGCAGTCCGCGGGGTACGCCGCCGCCGCATACGGCTTCCTCACGGGCACCCCCGGGCTCCTCCTCACCGTCTCCGGCCCCGGATGCGTCCACGGCCTCGCGGGGCTCTCCCACGCCACCGCCAACGCATGGCCGCTCCTCATGGTCTCGGGCTCCTGCGACCAAGCCGACGCCGGGAGGGGAGATTTCCAGGAGCTCGACCAGATCGCCGCCACCAAGCCCTTCGCCAAGCTCGCCGTCAAGGCCACCACCATCGCCGACATCCCGCGACTCGTCTTCCAGGCCCTCAACGCCGCCGTCTCCGGACGACCTGGCGGGTGCTACCTCGACATCCCCTCCGACGTGCTCCACCAGTCCATCCCTGAATCCGAGGCCGTGGATCTCATAGCTGCCGCCGCCGCCGCCGCTGCCGATTCAGCCGCATCAAATCCTTCCCCGCCCAAGCAAAATTCGAGCATCGAGAAAGCTGCGGAACTGCTCCGGCGCGCGGAGCGGCCTCTTGTCGTGATTGGGAAGGGCGCGGCGTACGCGCGCGCGGAGGAGGCCATCCGGAAGCTCGTGGACACCACGGGCATCCCCTTCCTCCCGACGCCCATGGGGAAGGGGGTCGTGCCCGACTCGCACCCGCTGTCCGCCACCGCGGCGCGCTCGCTCGCCATCGGCCAGTGCGATGTGGCTCTCGTCGTTGGCGCCAGGCTCAATTGGCAGCTCCACTTTGGCGAGCCGCCCAAGTGGTCCAAGGATGTCAAGTTCATACTCGTGGACGTCTGCGAGGAGGAGATTGAGCTCCGGAAGCCACATGTGGGGATTGTTGGGGATGCCAAGAAGGTAGTTGAGCTCATCAATAGGGAGATCAAGGACGATCCGTTCTGCTTGGGAAGGTCGCACCCATGGGTCGAAGCCATCACCAAGAAGGCCAAGGACAATGTTCTCAAGATGGAGGCGCAGCTAGCGAAGGATGTTGTGCCGTTCAATTTCTTGACACCATTGCGGATAATCCGGGATGCGATCCTTGCTGAGGGGAGCCCTGCTCCTATAGTAGTCTCGGAAGGGGCAAACACCATGGATGTTGGCAGGGCTGTGCTTGTGCAGAATGAACCAAGGACAAGACTGGATGCAGGGACATGGGGGACGATGGGGGTCGGATTGGGGTACTGCATTGCAGCTGCGGTAGCCGAACCCGAACGACTTGTGGTTGCTGTTGAGGGTGACTCTGGGTATGGATTCAGTGCAATGGAGGTTGAGGTATGAATGTCAGTTCCATTCCTGATTGAAATATTAAGTTCTAGTTAAATCTCAGGACTCATTTGATTTAGTTGCATAAACATGCTACTATTAGCACCCTTTAGTGTTTACTTCTTCTTTTTTTGCTATCGTCGTGCTATTGTGAGCTTAAATTATATATGAACTATGCTGCTGCCGCCATGTTGTTCCAGGTGTTAATATGACACGTAATAGCATGGAAAATAGAAAGGTAGTAATATAATCCATATGGCATTACCTCTGAATAATTGCCCATGGTAGCATATGCTTTTATCAAGAGAAATGCATAGCCATTTAGCTGTTGTCCACGAATGAGGAATCGGATTGTCCTAGTGGTTCATCCTGGTCAGGATATGTTGCGTATAGTGCACATTTGTAGTATTCTTCTGCGTACTACACATCTTCCAGCTCCATACAGTCACCGTATATTCATATATCTGTACTGTTTATACCTGTGTAACATTCTTCTCGTTGGAGGAAAGCCAGAGTCATGTTATGCTGATGTCAGTAATGCTAGGATACTTGCAGAGACCATCATCTATTTATATGGACTATGATCTTGCTGCCATGTTCCAGATGTTAATAGGACACATAATAACATGGAAAATAGAAAGGTAATCTAATGGATATGCATTGATAACATGACCTCTGAATAATTACCCAAGGATTGTGTATGAGCCTATCTGCAATTGAGCTGGTTCATACCCTTAGTACAAGTATTCAAGGTAGCATATGCTTTTATCAACAGAAATGGATAGCCATTCAACTGTTGCCTACAAATGAGGAATCAAATTATCCTAGTGGTTCATCCTTGTCAGGATATATTGTTTGTAGTGCACATTTAGCAGTATACATATGGATGCTTCTGCATGCTACATCTCCCAGCTCTATACAGTCACCATATATGCATATTTTTTTTTTTGTACTGTTTATACCTCTGTAATCTCATTGGTCCTTGGCACAACATGAACATTTCAGATTGAATCACAACATGAACATTTCAGATTGAATCACAACATGAACATTTCAGATTGAATCACTGTAAATTATACATTTTGCAGCAAGCTTAAAATTTCATTGTTTCATGTGACAGCTACCCATCTGTATTGTCACTTGAACAATGACATCATTTTGCTTTATTATGGCGACCTTGTCGTTTTCTTCAGATTGCTGCTCATCTTTGTTTTTTTTAGTGTGATATGATGAATGCTAGCCAAAACCATTCCACTCCCTGGGGCATTCTTTTAATTTTGTATTCAATCTGCTCAATGTGTCTTCTTAATGATAATTTAGAAGATGAACCAGAATATGTCTATAGTTTTGCTCATTATAGGTGTTACTGAATTGTAGGTGTTACCTGATTCTTTCTTCTGCTAGGAGTAACGTATATACTTTTATAGCAGTTTTAGTATTTTGTTTTGTAGCATATACTAGTTAAAATAGTACGATATCTGAACTAGCAGATGTGCGGATCAAAATAACTTGATTGAAGTGTGTAAAGCAATATATCCGATCCTTGATGGATTAGGTGCACACAGATATGTTGAACAAAGTAAAATGTTTGTCATAACTAGCCATCTAACTAGCCCAGATTCAGCGCTTCACTGTGGTTGGTATTTTGGATAAGTAGTAAAACTCTGTTTGAAAGTCAATGTGTGATTGACTAGGAAGCACTAAACCTCTGTTTAATTAGGTTTCCTTTATTGGTTAATTTTACTTCATTGTTTTTATATCATTTGCATTTTTGGTAACTTTAATTATTCCTCTATCAGCTTGGTTTGCGTGATCTATTTTCCTTTTCCTTGATTTTTCCCCTTATCTAACTTCGAACTAGTCCCTTAAAAAACTATCTTTTCCTAAACTTGCTGTACAATATGTTTACCATTTCATCTTTCCACATCGTACCAGGCAAAGAAATCCCAATTATTTACTTTTGTGCCTCCATTTTACAGACGTTGGTGAGGTACCAGCTGCCTGTTGTCGTAATTGTTTTCAACAACAACGGCGTCTATGGTGGTGACCGGAGAAGCCCAGATGAGATAACTGGACCGCACAAAGATGACCCTGCCCCAACTTCTTTTGTCCCAGCAGCAGGCTACCATAGAATGATGGAAGCATTTGGAGGAAAAGGTTATCTTGTGGAGACACCAGACGAGCTTAAATCGGCCCTTTCGGAGTCGTTCTGTGCCAGGAAACCAGCAGTCATCAATTGTATAATTGATCCTTATGCGGGTGCTGAGAGCGGCCGGAATGCAGCACAAGAACTGAGTGGGGGTGTTTGTACCATAGTATATCATTGCAAGATGAGCAGATGCCACTTAATAAGCAATGTCCTCCAGCGTGCAGCCACTTGTTTTCCACGATCGGGTTCTTTGTTCTGCATACAGATGTGAGATGCTCTGTAAAACTTAGCTGGACGGTTGAAACTGAAGCGAGCATCTACGGAATTTAGCTTCATGTATCTATTTTAAAAACAGTTTGTAGACCGGCTATGTTCTTAAAACGCAATTAGAAGATGTAGAAAGGTCAACATTACTCCCATGGCTTAGTTTGGCATTTCAAGATGTGACATAAGAGCTCAGGAGTAAAATGAAAATAAGAGCTCCAGATGTCCTGATATCCTGTTCGACTAAATGATCTATGTTTTGTAACTTGAATTTTACTTTGAAAAGTGGTTTTAAAATATGAGTTTGATCTTCTTCTTTTTTAGACAGGTGAGTCGTGGAGTCGTGGTGGCCACACGACGACTAGTGCCCATGCTATGGCATCGCGGGCACCGTCGCTATCCTGCCATCACCAGCTCGTGACCAAAGCAATATTCAGTAGTGCTAGTAGCCCAGTTGTGGCTAGGGGTGATAGCCCAGTTGTACTTGTGGCCTAAAATTGAGGATGCAAGTGGCGTGGCCTTTAGCCTTACACGCAAGAACCTCACGCCCCTACTTTCAAATGGTTTATTGATTGATGCTGTGATTAAGATGCCTACCTTTAATTTCCTGTCATCAAAGATGCTGGATGCTGCTCGGCTGACGTTCCAGGAGCAGGTGGACGCACACAAAGACACACGAGTTAGTCAGCTGTCAGGAAACAAATGGGGAACTAGAACGCTTGCGTTGCTGGCAGCAAATGTTTGATCCAATTGCAATGCCAGCAAAAACTAAATATCGATATCGTTGTAGGAACTTGTTTTGGATCTCTGACGGGAAGGGAAAGGATTGCTGAATTGCTCTCTGCTTCTAAGGCCCTGTTTAGATCCTCCATTTTGCGTAAAGTTTCTCTGTTAATTCATGTGCCTCCTCTCACAATGCACGACTATCAATGCATAAACTTTCTTCATTTTTCATTCTTTCTCCTAGCTCAGACGCCCAGTGATTTCTGCAACGGGACGACGGGAGTTTTGTATCTGAATCTGAAAATTCAGGTCAGCATGGCGCTGTCTCCGATCCCCTCCTTACTGGCTGCCTGGTAAACTGAACTCACAAGTGCCCGCCTCCTTTCTTTCCCTCTGAGTACAAAGACCGGCTGGCTCGTCTCCGTCGCCAAGCCCGACCGCCCGATGCCTGCTCCGCTTTGCTCGCTCTGCCGTCAGATACTCAGATGTCAACAGCCCAGCCCACGCTACAATGCTGCAGCAAGAGCTGATCTGTACTGTATGTACACGGACGATGTTTAGCTCTTTGATGACATTTCCTAGATTTTTTTTCCCGTAGCGCATTTGTGAAGATTTCTCCCCGTAGCAAGAGCTGATCTGTATATGAAGGTTTTTCTACTTAGATAGAAAAATGTTTATGCGAAAGCTAAATTAAAGGGTTTTTTAGCAATGCAATCAGTGAAGCACATGGCACTTGGGATCCTCGTCTGCAGCACGTAGCCACGTACTGGTTGTTGTGTTGCCAGGCATGGGCGCCGATATATAGAGGGCCTGCAGCTGCAGGATAGCACTAGCTAGCGCATGCACGAAGAGGAATGGTTGTTTCTCTGTGATCGAGTGCAATCACGCGTCGTCTCCCTGAGAGTCGTTGTTCGTCCTTATGGACTCGTTGTTGTGCTTGTCTTGTGCTCGGTAGCTGCGTACTCGATCACCATCCGAGTTTTGACTTGTTTTGCATGTAGGTTTCTATCTTGTTCCTTTTCGACCCATTGTTGACTTCTCAGTGACCCATTAATCCATAGCACCACACTCTGACCTTGTCAGCTTATCATGGCGAGCATTATAATTTTCTCTGAATCTTTGGCCGTGTTTAGTTCCGCGGTGAAAAGATTTTGGAAGGGAATCTTTTCACATTTGAAGTATTAAACACGGACTAATTAAAAAACTAATTGCAGATTACGTTTGGAATTCGCGAGACGAACCTAATGAACCTAATTAATCTGTCATTAGCACATGTTTACTGTAGCATTACTGTAGCCATTTAGTGTCTAATCATGTCCTAATTAGACTCATTGGATTCGTCTCGCAAATTCCAGTCCATCTATATAATGCGATTTGTTTTTTACCTACATTTAGTACGCCATACATGTGTCTAAACATTCATTTTGGATTTTGGATTTTGAAACTAAACAAGGCCTTTGTCAATGACACAACTGTCAGGCGTGCCAGCTGGAGAGTCGAATCAGAAGAAGTGAAGAGCTACGTGTTGGTGACTGAGAAGCAATAACGGTATCTGGATCATGCAGCAAAAAGTAGAAAGCAAGTATTTTCGCCAGTCTCCCTTGATTAGCAAAGAAGCGGGCAATAAGAAGACACCAGCTAGCGTCCGGTCCGTTCGCAAGAAAGCTGTCCCGCGGGTGGTCGTCGAGACGACAATACCTGCTGCAACGTAGGGTCTATTATATATTGATGATGTGAATGGATGCCATTGTTATTACGTGCTCCCTCCGTTTCAAAATATAAGTTATTCTAACTTTTTTAAATAGTCGAACTATTTTATCTTTGGCTAAAATTATAGAGATGACTTTAAAGATTTATGACACCGAATGGCTATACTATGTATCTAATAAAAAATCTAATGGTACTTATTTGAAATCATAAATGTCAGTACTTTATTGTATTAATTTGGTCAAAGTTAAGAAAGTATGACTCTCCAAAAAAAATTAGAATGACACATATTTTGAAACGGATGGAGTAATTATCATACTCACTACGGGAAAACTAGTAGTTGCTGAGTGCTAGAAGTTTGCCGAGTGTAATATATCGGGCACTCGGCAAACAGACTCTTTGCCGAGTGCCCAGGCCTCGGCACTCGGCGAAAGAAAAACACTCGGCGAATAGGCCCTTTACCGAGTGTCAGACATAGACACTCGGCGAAGACACTCTTCGTCGAGTGTCAATAATAGACACTCGGCGAATAACCTGACCGGTCGGCCACGTGTCCAGCGGGGCGCACGGCGCGTTGACTGCGGCAGCTCTTTGCCGAGTGTATTTCGCCCTTCACAGAGTGTCCCAGACACTCGGCGACTGCCAGGGTTCCGTAGTGACTCATACATGCATGCAGCCTTTTTCATATGGCCACGTCAACGCCATATATGTCACGCAAAACTTCATTCTCCCTTTGTAAAGACGAGATGTATGTGTGCTGATCGTGTCTGACTGCCTGGCATGTTACCTTTGTCTTATTTTCTCGCGCTACATACTGATGGTGGTGTGACTACTTTCATTGTATATATCCGTCTTAATAACTCTTTTTTTTTTTGTTGGTTTTGTTGACCTGCCAGAGATCCTATTCTCCCCGTCCAAAGCACAAGGGCCCAAGTGCATGCGCAACTCTCCCGGGCAAAAAATATTGTCTGAATCTTTGTCAGACTAGTGATGTGCGCGCGCCCATGCGCGCGTAGGATTCTTACAATTTTATTTTAGAGTTTTGAAACAATATTGGACTTTTATATGAGGTATTGTTACATAGAACTCATGGAAAACCAAATATATATGAGGAAATTACTGAACTTGACAAAAACTATGCTCAATAATTTGTTATAGAAGGTTGCATCTCTGAACAAATTTTCAACTGCATAGCGACATTATCAAATAATATCAGAAGGCCGAATGTCACAGCCACTAAGTGTACACAAATGTTTTGAATTGAACATGGGACAATCGTGTATAAGGATGTGATTCACGAGAAGAAACGATCATATCACGATATATTGCACACAGGAAGGTAAGAAGTTTTAAGTGTAGGGAAAAATAAAATGAAATGGAAAGGTAGTATCGTGTGGAATAAGGTTCTGCTTCCATTACAGTTTATTAAGAGGCACTAGCAAAATCACTAAATCTGTTATTTTGCAACCGCCACCAATGGTAGCCATTCCTAACGATATACATGATACATCCATGAAGGATTATGGCGGAAACATCAATCATCCAGGTGAATCATCATGCAAATAATATTGGAATGGTATTTTGATGGAATAGTACAAAAATGATCAACATACTACTCCAAATAGATCTTTGATCTTTCATCTGTGGTGCCAAAGCCGAGATAGTAAAAGTTGTCGGCATAAGGGGACAAAAGGACGTGGCAAGCAGTAAATAGCAATGGTTGTTCAGTAGGAGTGTCCACATGAAGCTTATCAAAAAATTTGGAATATGGAAGGAAAGAGCTACTATCTTAATCCTTTAGTAACATACAACAGGGGCAGCATATAAGCTTTTTTTCTGATTAGGTAGGCAAACCATAGAAAAGTTGCCCTGTCTGATTCTGCAACTGAAAGACAGTGCTTAAGAGCTCAAAAGAGATTCAGGAGAACTTATTTGATGAGTAAAAAATACACATTTCAAACAGGGCTATATGCCTATCAATGTATTCATTTTCCAAGCAACACAGTGTCAAACTTCAGAAGAAAGCAAAAGACCCAACACTCTTCTACATATTTCCATAAGAAGTTTGTGTCAGGTTGTATTTGGATATTGCAAGTATCAACTGTTCTTGCCATAGCTGGAAAGGGCCAGGGTATTGAAGGAACATGATAAAGAACTCTTCAGATTTGGCAAATTAAAAAGGTAACACTAATAATATGAGTTATAGTCAAGTGGACAAAAATCCCCTTTTTGCAAGATATGAACGAGACATCACTCTAAACAGGATGTAATCATAGTCTGATGCAACTCCTAAGAATAATATAGAGATGTACTGGTAAGTCAAATAGTCAAATTGCCATATCAACTTGAAAATAGTTTGCTTTAGTTTTCAGGCATACTTCAATACATTAGGAGAAAAAATGCCTCAAATCAAATTTCCAATGCGATGATTCTGCAGGAACACTTTAAGTTTCTGAGGACCACCATCCTTCAAATAAGCCTATTGTGATATTTTCTACCAAGGTTCCAGTCTTTTCAGTTTTCCAAAATATATCGATGATGTACAATTATTATTTCAACTATTTTCTTCAGAGACAGAGGTATCATTACCTTTAGCTATCCTATTGAATAAGAGTTTATAATATTTTCTTAGCTTACTACTCCCACTTTTGTCACATATAGTAAGTCAAAAGGAAGAAGCAAAATTACTAAGGATTTTACAGTTCAGACTACGTAAAAGAAACACAAGCTCTAGAATCTTTACACCCATAAATCCTGACTCAACATTAGAAGTATAAAACCATGATGCAAATTGGAAAAAAAAACTTCATAGTATAGAATTTGATAGTTACCTTAAGAACAATAAAACATAGATGTAAAACAAAAATTATGATTCAGATTATAGGATTCTGTAGTTACCTTGAGCAGGTTAAGACCAATATGTAAAGTGGGGCAGACTTCTTTCGCTAATTTTTTGGATCGTGGGAATGAGGTATATGGTAGATATGTCCACTTCCATTTTATTTATGCAGTAATCAAAATAGCTGGAAAGGTGAAACGTCAAGAACATGAGCTTAGCTGGATACATGGCCACTTCAATTCTTATTTCTGCAGTAATCAAAATAGCTGCAAGGGCTAACCTGTTAGAGACTCCTGCAAGGAATAGCAGCTTATTATTTCAATTGCAATAGGCATCTGATATGTACTAACTATAGTATAGGCATCTCATATGTGCTAAGTGCTAACTTTAGACTAACAGGTTTCTCGTACGAAGTCAGTAAAATGAATTACTTTTTATATGTGACGCATGTAGGAGCAGACATTCGAAACTGCAATCACGAAAGTATGATACTACATTGTCAAATTGTAAAACTGAACTAAGATTGCAGCATCTCACTGTTGCAATCTAAAAGGTGACGTTAAGGGTGTGTTAACAATGTAGGCAAAACAAAATGCCACAGTAGCCATTCCTAAATGAATTGAATACAAGGAGCACTGATAACTCACCTAGCATTGATCTTGCTTGAATAATACTGCTTGCTGGCTGACTGGCCCAAAAGTTGCAGGTAGGACAGCTGGGTTGGGTCATAACTGCAGCGCCACTGGTGTTTTGAACTTAAGCCTATATGAGTCCAGCTTCCTATCAGTGTTGGTGATCCATTGTGTTGCTTCTGCATGGAAGGAACGACAGTTGTATTACATAAAAAACAATGAGAAAAAATTAGATAGCTTTCTTCTCGGTTCATCATCAGTTTTAAAATGTTTTTCTGGTTCCTTTGTAAGAAAAGTGAGCACACACTAGGGCTAAAGTTCACCCAAAAATTCAGCAGACTATATAGCACAAAATATAGTATTGCTTTTTTAGGTGACAAGAAAACTTCCCAAATTAGGAAGAGATTGCCAATCCTGACTTCATTAGAGACTTTATCGTCTAATTATTATGGCCACCTTCTTATGGTACCTACACTCATAAATGCACAGTGGTTGAGGCCCATACCATCTTCAGTAACTTAAATCAAAATCATAGGTAAAAAGGATTGCATTTGGACATTTGGGATTTCGATGGCACATTATGAAATACATGTACAGTACAACTTAGAGGAAATGCAAGCAGGTATGAGTGGCATTATGTTATCTCAGATGCCATTAACTTTGTATGAAGTAAAGATATGAAATTAAAAGGTTGAGTTCAAAATTGATTCTCCTCTAGTATCACGTGATCAGCATAGGCAACAGTTGTTCAAAACATCATTAGCAATAAACATCTAGGTGCGTAGCAAAATTTATGAATCTAGAAAAGCCAAAATGACCTACATTTTGGAATGGAGGGAGTACATGGCAAAACTAAAATTGAGTGTATGTCTAGGAATTCGAAACTTGCAAATACAGCATGCTGATGGCAAGGTGATAAAGTAGTCTGCTGAGAACATAATGGGCCAATGTAAAAATTGCACTCACTGAACTCATGTCAATCTCTGTACTAAACTACAAATGAATATTCCCAGCAAGGCTTATAGAGATGGAGATTATATAAAATCAGAAAGCAAAACTGAAAAGAGGGAAAAATTTGTATACCTTGTGCCCATTTGACCGAACACATTGCTGGCATCGTCCATGTAAGTGTCAATGCTAGTTTAGTGGAGCCTACTGGATGTGGTGCAGAGGTGATGGAAGAAGAAATATTGTTGTTGATTCGAGGAAGATGGAGGAGAGAAGTGGGGAAGCTGTGGCCTTGCACAGCTATTGTGTCTTGTTGCTCCTGTGCGGTGTGGAAAAGAAAAGAGAAGCTATGGCATGACGAGCAAGGAGGAGGATTAAGGATTGTTGCTGCTAGAGATTGGATTGGAGCAAACCATGGTGCTGCATCTGGGTGTTGCTTCCGTGAAGAAAAGGAGAGAAGAAGATGTCGACCTCGGATATTTCATCAAACATCAGTGCCGCAGTTCAGTAAAACAGAAAAGGAGAATAAGAGAACAGGACGGCAGCGGCGTGCGTCGAGGATAGGAACGGCGGCGGCCGGGAGGAGCGGCACTGATCCATGCGGAGGGGAGGGAAGATGGCAGCCAGCGCAGAGGCGAGGTTCGGCGGAGGCTGGTGCGGAGCGACGTCGGTCCAGGCGGAGGGGAGCGTTGGTGGCACGCAGTGGTGAGGGAAGGAGGTGGACGGGCACCTGTGCGGCACGCGAGGCGACCGCCGACCACGCCGAGCCGGGTCCGGCCGCTCGCCGCTCAGGGATCCAAGCCGCGGAGGCCGCGCCGCCATAACGGCGTAACGCCTGGCGCTGTGGTGGATCCGCGCCGCCGGCCTTGCCCCGCCGTGCGGCAGCCGCGCCTGGCCCCGCGCGGCCAGCTGGGCCCGATAGCCCATTGTCGGCAGCTCGTCGGCCTCCGAGCTGGCCAGGGGGGCGTGCGCTGGCCCGACCGCCGCCTCACCCAGTGCCTCGCCAGTCACCGCCGCCGCCGGCGTGTGGTGGGGAGGAGAGGAGAACATATTTCGTGAGGAGGACCGCCAGTGGAATTTCTGAAAAATGCGGGGGCCTAAGCGCAAAAGGTCGACGGCAACGATCCATCACTAGCCGTCGGATCGAGGATCGGACGGCCGAAAAATTCCGCCGACGTGGACCAATCATCCTGCCGGCGATTCCAGCCGGTTTAATGTTATAGAATGCATGCATGTATATATACTACTCCGATACTCCCTCCGTATCACATTTAGAAGTCGTTTAGGACAGGATTACGCATACCAAGAAGTGATTAATTTGGGTCTAATCTTCCAGATTTGCCCTTATTAAATAGGGTCGGGAGTCCAATCCAACCAACGATCTCTCTCTGACGGATTGGTTAGCGTAAATTGTCTCCATGCGTGTGGTCGCGAGTTCGATCCTCCGCCGACCTGGTTTTTTCTTTACGCGTTTTTTGCATGGCGTGGTGGAGTCGGGCGCCACCTCCATCTGTGAGTCCGGCCGGCGTGATGGAGTCTAGCACCACCTGCAACTCCGAGTACGGCGCGAGCTCCATCTCCGAGACCGGCGCGAGCTCCACGTTTGAGACCGGGAGACCGGCGCGAGCTCCATCCGAGATGTCCGGCGCGTGCTCCATCTCCAAGTCCGATGGCCGCGAGGCTAGTAGGCGCGGCGGCGAGGCCAGCAGGCGAGCAGGTGCGGCGGCGAGGCTAGTAGGCGCAGCAGCGACGCGAGAGAAAAACGGCTAGCTGGTGCGGCAGCGACGCGAGGCTAGCAGTCGAGGGACGCGGCGCGTATGAAACCGAGGGTAGCGACGTTAACGCTGGTGTGCGACGATCGAAGCGTTCAGGGGGCAAAGCCGTCTCTTTTAGCCAGCGCTGGGAGGAACGACTTCTTTTGTTTAATTTCCACCGTCACCCAGAACGACTACTAAAGGTGATACGGAGGGAGTATATCATATGGTGCTACCATGCATATATACTAGTAGCATGCATGCATCGAACGAGCACAGCAGATAGGTTGTGTAGAATGGATCGATCCACAAGCTAAGTTAAAGGCTAGACTGCGATATAGAGATAACGACCTGATGGATTCACGTAAGTACGTGGCAGGGGCACGTACAGAAAGCCGGCCACTAACAAGTACAGTAAGAAGACAAGAGCTAGCTTGCAGGAGCTAGGGAGGCAAGGCCTGAACCTGCCTGAACTGAACGGACCACTACTCGCTGATGCCATGGTACTGTACGTACGTGACGTAGCCGTAGCCTGTGACAAATCAATCAAAAGGCCATGCGTACGCCTATGCGAGGGCGAGGCTTGTGTTTGGCGTCTCTTGTCTTGATCGCCCTGCAGGAGGCCCAAGCTGGGCGGCTATTAGCACGGACCTGCTAGCTGCTGCATGTGCCTAATTTTGCTTGCATGTCCATGCACTCCGGCCGGTCGATCCTTTGATGGATGGATGCATGGCAAACAAATAAACGTGATGCATGAGCGAGCTAGTGGCCGGCAGTTATGGTCCCGATCGACCCGTCCGATCGAGCGTGCATGCATATGGATGCTTGCTAGTACAGTACTAGCTAGCTAGCTCGATCTAGTGGTGGATCCTGTTGCGTGCAGTGACTTTTATTTTTCGGGTACACAACAACACAGAGGCCCGGGCAGCTGGATCCCCTCTGATCGACGAGGTAAGGTTCCATCCATCCTTCCTGTGTATCCATGGATGTGCATGTGCATGCACGTACGTACGAGGTCTCTCAAGTCTCGCTCGTATATAAACAGTAAGGAGATGCACTCAAAATGAAACGAGAGGTTGTGCGCGCGGCCGGAATGAATCTCTAGGATGCGATGCGAATAGGGTAGCTGCTGCATGGAACCGAACGCGAGTCAGTCCAACCAAACTAAACCGGCACCTCGCGCTTTCCTAGGATCGGAGTGGGAGACTATTACTGACGTCATTCAGCATCTGTGCCTCTGCTTCCACCTGTCCTATCGAAAAACGTTGGCCGGTTAAGCAGCTTTATAAAAGTCACTTAGGGCACGTACAACGCTGGTAGACAGCCGTAGACATGCAGGGATTTTTTGCAAAACAACCCCCGACGACTTTCGGTTACAGCCCAGCCGTCGACTCGTTCGTCTACGGGTTGTGCTCGTGCTCCCAGGCCAAGCGACGGGGAAACCGGCCGTTGTACGGCTCGCTGCAGGCAGACGGCGGCAGCAAAAGATTTGCTGCACGCTGGGGGATAGCATCCCCGTGCTCCCCCAAATAGCCGCCTCCCCGTGCTCCTTCTACCCCCTCCGCCCAAAATCAGCACAACCTTACAAGCGGCGACGATGAAGATGAGGCTGAAAGGGAAGCAAGCGGCGGTTGCGCGCGCGAAAGCTCCTCAAGGCGGAGTTGTCTCAGCAGCGGCGTCGGATCTTTGTCGGCCGGGTAAATCCTTTGGCACCTGCTACTTACTCTTTCCTCTAGCGTTGATAACAGCTCTCGAGGGATTTCAGATTCAAGGACGGATGGTTGGTGAGGTCGCTGCGATTCGTGGCGTTTTCTGATGGGTGATGCGAGTGATGGGATTGATACTTGGTTGCCAGATTTGCGCTTGGTTCTTGGGGGATCGATACTCTGAATGACTGAATCTCTGGTGCATATGTGATATGTGTAGCTTACCTTCGGCTCAAATTTGAGTGTCCAAATTAAGGTTTCTGAGCAAACCTTCGGCTCAAATGTGTTCTCCATACATAAAGGATTCCATTTTACTACTTACACACTAGCATTGCTGCAAAAAAATCTCACTGTTTGCCCTCAAAGTTGGCCAAAAACCACAGTTTAATGACTTAAAAAAGCTTACTCTCTTTTCTCTTTTCTGTTTGTTTCCTTTTCTTCACATAAAGGTGTTTAACCATGTCTAATGATTAAATCATGAACTCTAATTGTCATTCCCGAATTGTTGGGTATTTTTTTATTAAATTGTTCAATGATTAAATCATGTGGATTATTTGAGTGTACTGTGCATTGTCTCATGTATGCAACAAAATGGCTACAAAGATCAAGTATGCACTAGATTATCATGGTTTGTGTGTCAAAGGATGCATTAAACACCCAGAATAGACAGCAGCTGTCTACACGGTTGTACAAACTGTCTGTTCAAGCTGTCTATTTGTGTCGAATAGACAGCAGCCGTAGACACTGTTGTACTTGCCCTTAGTACCACTAGTTATATTACTGCATGCTCTAGTACACTAGCTAGCTCGTAGGGAGATGGCATTTTCGGCCGGTAGCGACATGGCATTTTCCCCCCTCCATCTTTATGCCAAGCACCTGGTGAGGTGATCAGCATCTCGATCTCTTTTTCAACCTTGCAGTTGCAGTACTAGCTAGCTTGCCTTCTGAATTCTGATGGGTACGGAGTAGTAGCTTTTTTACATCCATGGAAGGTAGACACCGGAACCAAGAGAGCTAGCTACCAGTTGAGCACTGTGTGCGCGCGCAGGGATCGGATCCGAGCGTCAGGATACGTACGTATCATACAAAATGTTATATACGTTCATGCATGCATGATGCGTGTATTACTGTACTGCCACGAAGACTGCCTGCCTTTTGTTTCTCCTCCTTCTTGACTTGGCATGCATACGTACAGTCGCAGGTGCTGTTGGCCTGTTGTTGGGGACGAAGGAGAGGCTCAAAGGGAACTATAGAGGCAAAAGGGCCCTGCCAACACGCCTGCTGTCTGCAGGTGATTTGATGTTGGGAGAAAATTTCATCAAAATCTCGGCCTTAATTGCTTCTACAGTTTTTTTGAATTCAATGCCCAACAGATGCTGAGAAATTCCACGATCCACCACGCATGCATGGGTCCAACCGAGCCGGTCTCCAAACTCTGCTTCCTGTCTCCGATCCGTGCACCACTGTTGACAAGCCCTGTTGCATGCTGGGTGGGTGCAGTTGCAGCATGGCCATATGGAGTGTTTCATTGACTACTATACATGCTGGATTGCTGGTTTTCGGACAATAATGTACTGTAAATGCACTCGTACAAACCTTATCACCTTCCATGCAAGTACATGGACGAGGTAAATTCGAGCGTGAGCATATGAATTCTTGTGTTTCCTCTCTCTGAATGTCGTCTCGTCCGTCCTTAACTCTCTTTGTGTGGCTAGACGGTGCCTCTCGTAGCTGGTGGCAAAGCTATGTCACTAGCTAGGGCGCCAATGGTGCCTTGAGACTGCATGCAGAGGAGAGGATAGGCATAGCATAGGGATGGGGATCCATGCCATGCCACCATACGGACACATCTCTGAATCCTGCATCGATGGGGAAGAGCTAGGGTAGGTTGGTTGGTGTAAAGAGCGGGATAAGGACGTGTAGCTAGCTGCTCGTGTACAGTAATGGTAGGACAGGGACTCGTAACCAAACGGTGGACAGCCGGATGCAGCGGCTATCATTGCTCAATACATGCATGCATGGAGGTCCAACGAGGCAGGCTGCATTGCTGGCTGCTGCTGCTGCTGCACTAGCTGCATTTTGCACCAGTAGCCAAACCAAAGGGATCCTTGAATTGTTGTTGGAGGAAGGAGTGCAGCTGATAGAGTGCAGGCTCCATGTATATAACTTGTGTTTAATTATTGAATTATTGTTGTGCTAACAATTAATTGGATTATGTGGAGCCATCAGCAACTGTATTTGAATTATAAAGGCCAGTCGTATGTTGTTTGTGCAGCAGCGGCAGAAAGCGCAGCAGAGATGGGAGTAAAGGAAGGTAGTGGGTGAGGCAGCGGCAGGGAGATCAGAAGGGAGCAGAGGGGTCAGAGGAGAGGAAAGCCTCGGAAACATCCATCCATCCTCTTTGGCAGGGGGAAATAATGAGGCCATCCATTTCAAATGTTGCAGCTCAGGCTCAGCTCTCTTCTTTTTGCTACGGATCGGAGTACTGTTCCCCTGTGAAGGAGGCCAATGCAGCACTGTACGTATTATAGTATTGTGATGCGCGCAGCGCAGGCAGGCTCGCTGATTCCTTTGGATCCCGAGCTAGCAAAGCATTCATGGCGATCGGCGTGGAACACTGGAATGTCTGCTACTGCTAGGGGGGGCATACAGCAACGTTAAGCTCCAACCAATGGAGTCCCTGCTCTGCTCTCAATGAAAATTACAGAGTACTAGTTCGTACTTAAACAAGCTGTATGTGGATCGATGCAGAATTGCAGATGGTAAGTTGCCACCATGTCAAGCCCCATTTTTCATTTCACTAGGGCATGCGTCCAATTTTCGGGCGTGTTTAGAGCATCTCCGAGAGAATTGCCAAAGTGGATTGCTATACCTAAAAACTGTCAGAATTGCTAAAAAACACCCAAAACACAGCTCCAACAGATTTGCTATATAAATTGCTATTATAGCAAATTACCTAAACTGCTCTCTTGGATTGGTAAATATAGCAATCCAACACTGGATTGCTATATTCTCTCTACTCCCTCTTCTCTCTGGCGGGAGCTTCCAACCGCCATTTCCAGGAAGGTTCCCGCTGCATCTCCGGCAGCCATTTCCAGGATTTACCAAATCTGTTGGAGAGGAGCACAAAATCAATATCTAAATCTTCTCTCTCATGTACCTAAAACTGATTTTAGCAATCCAAATTTACCAATTCTCTTGGAGATGCTATTAGTTGTGTGAAAAAGTCAAAACTTTTTGCATGAAGTCGCCCGCAGAGAGCTGACACAGTTTATTAGGCGAAATTTTTTACGTTTTGGATGGAACTAAAGAGAACGGGAGAGGAGCAATAGGTCACACCAGGTTTTTTTTTTCGCTACAGTACCAGTTTTTTTGGGAATAAAAACCGGTCCGGTAAACCGGTCAAACCGGCCGGTTAACCAGTAGGAGCGGTTTGGTAGGGTCGGTTTTGAGCGGTAACCGGCCCTATTATGCTACCGGACCGGACCGGTTTGACCGGTAACCGGTCAAACCGGACCGGACCGGTTTGACCGGTAACCGGTCAAACCAGACCGGTTCCCAACGGTAAAAAAAACCCTGGGTCACACTAGTCCTTGAGTTGATGAACCCGTGAATTGAACTTACTGTAGCCTGTAGGTAAGATCGAGAGAAGACAAAAGAAGCTGCAGCGTGGATTTACTGAGGAAGGGTAGTAGTATACGTATTTTAGTACTCTCCACATTGAATGATAGGCCTTGAATCGCCTATCTAGGCCTGCAAGCTCAAAGTTTACTGTTTGCCCTTGGTGGCGATCGAGCACCGCAGCTACAGCTACAGATGAGGGAGGGAGGCTGCTGACTGAGCTGAAGAGATCCCTCTGCCCGAAGCATCGCACCACGCAGGTAAACAAGCTGGTGGTCCATGGAAACAGTTTCCGTTTGCATCCATTAGGCTAGCGAGACCTGGCACTGGAGCACGTAGTGTAGCAGCTCCTGTTCCGGTTATGCGAGCCACGACGACGTACGTGTAACAGCAACAGTTGCACGTGCCGGCCGGCCGTTACGGCGAGATGGAGGGAGAGAGACCATGCATGCTGCTTGCACATTAAAAAACCTTACTGTTAGTCTGTTACTGTGGCACACGGGCATATTGATGGGAGGAGAGTTATCTCATCTCGGATGATTACCATATTTCGGTCGGGAGGGAGGAATGGGGCCGCATGATCCCTCCCTGCGCCGATCAACTGATCAAGCGTGGACGACGCGGCACCGAACGCGCGCGAAACTAACCAAAGCGGCGCGGCGGCCGGTCACGTACAGCACAGCAGCAGCAGGTGCGCCGATCCCGGCATCATCCCGCTAGCTAGCTACGAGCACATGCGTGCATATGTGTTCGTCCCAGGCCCGTGCTCGTGCCGTCGGCGTCGGTCCATGGTGTACTGTTGGTACCTGCTTCCCGGGACATGCGGCCTACCGGGACACGTTCCTGGTCCGTGCCGGTGTATATATCCTCATCGCTCATCATATCATCATGACGAATGATTCCAAGCGAAAATGCACGTCCTTTTCCGCACTCCCTTTATTTTTATTTGCGTCGCGGCCGGAGAGCGAGAGTACGTAATCTCTCTGTCAGGAGGAGGTACAGTAATCGCCAAGGATGGAAAGGCGTAATGACACGCCAAATCTCTGCAGGTTACAATATCCTCCGTAACACAGCAGCCAGGATCATATCAATCAGCAGCGATTCATGCCCGATCCGCCGCTACGACTACGAGGATGATGTATGGGTCACGTGACCAACTTTTCCCTGACGTTGCCTAGTGCGTGTACGCACTCTCCGCTCACTGACTGGCCGACATTTCAAAAACTTAACGCTCCATCTCTCCAGTAGGCTTTTCCCTCCACCTCCTCCACTCGCGTTCCCACTTGGCACTCTCACTCACGCTATATATACCACTCGCCGCCGCTGCTCCTCTGCTTAAATTGAATCAAGAGAGGACAGAGAACCAGCGGTGCTCGCCAGCGCCGGCAATGGATCACGGCGGCGGAGGGAGGAGCAGCAGCCGCCTCCGGGAACGCCTGGCCCGGATGTTCAGGCCGGCCTCGCTGCTCCGCTCCACCTGCAACACCACCTGCTCCTCGTCCACCGCCGCTGCCGCCCCCGCGCCGTCATCATTTTCCACCAAGCCGTCGGCGCCACCACCACAGCAGCCGGCCTCCGCGTGCTCCTCCAGCCGCGCTCTGCTCGCCGCCGACGCCGCCGTGGCGCGCGACAGGGACTCCTTCCTCGCCTCCTCCCGCCGCGACTTCGCCGCCCTCGTCGGCCGCACCGACTCCTTCTCCACCGCCATCGACCGCCTCCACCGCCGCCGCCGCGCCAAGATGAAGACGAAGCTGCTGTCCAACCCCTACGGCTTCACCACCTCCGACGACGACACCGACGTCTTCAGCAGCGACGCCGACAACGACGACCCCGCCGCCCGCGCCGGCAAGAAGCTCAGCGAGTCGGCGGAGACCTTCTTCTGCTCCTCCCGGAGCTTCTCCTCCGACTCCTCCGAGTTCTACACCACCACCGCCACCGCGAAGAAGAAGACCAACAAGTCCCCCGCAGCCGCCGCCTCTGCCAAGCCTTTGCCGAAACAGAGGCCTCCGAAGCGAGGGCGTGGCCGCCGCGTCGCGGCGGCCGGCGGCTGCGACACGTGCGGGGTCCGCGACGGGTTCCGGCCCGTGGTGTGCGCGGCGGAGGAGCAGGTGCGGAGGGGGTTCGCGGTGGTGAAGCGGTCGCGGGACCCGTACGCCGACTTCCGGTCGTCCATGGTGGAGATGATCGTGGGGCGGCAGCTGTTCGGCGCGCCGGACATGGAGCGGCTCCTGCGGTCCTACCTCTCGCTCAACGCGCCGCGGCACCACCCCGTCATCCTCCAGGCGTTCTCCGACATCTGGGTCGTCGTCCACGGCGGCTAGCTAGCTTTGCTGACCACCTCTACCCATCAATAAGCTTGAGAACGTTGAGTCTTACTTTCTTGTGTTAATCACATTCATATAATGTCGCTCGCGGATGTACAAGTTGTGCTACTACTTCCTTAGCTTGTTGATTACTACTAAGCTTTTGCTTGCTGTGTGATCTGCTACTGTTCGTGAGCAATCAATCAACCGATTTGGTATTATTAGTTCTGATTGATGACGATCGCTAGCTTTGTTTGTCAGTGTGATGTGGTACGCAGTACACTGTGCATGACGATGATGTTGGTAGGATCAAGGATCTGAATCCGATCAGGTAGGTACTTCAGATTTGGAAGTGGGTTTCTTTTTTTTTTTTGACGCCTTGGAAGTGGGTTTCGATTGACTGACCAGAAGCACGCAGGGAGAAGTAGCACCTTCAGCGTCATGGTTTTTGTTTGGTAGCTACCTAGAGGTGCATGCTGCATGCCTGTGCCGCGTTCGTTTGATTTTTCCATCGGGGCCGGGCCGCCGGGCCGCCGGGCCGGTCAATCATTTGGACTTTAGAGATGATGATGACGACGACACTATGTACTCGACCTCGTGTCACACACATTTGTGTCGGCAACCATGCATTGGTTCGGTTGAGGCCTTGAGGGACGGCTTGTCAATTGAAATTTTGAACGCGTACGGGCCAACCAGTCCTGTCAACCAACACACTGTGTTATGCATGCATGCTCGACACTTGTATGTGTCACAACTCGCTCACAGCTAGCAAGTGCCACTACAGATTATTTTCCATTTCAAAAATTATACTAGGCTTCTCCAGGCATGCACTGGCAGTTAAGAACACTGCTTGGCTACGTAGACAAGTAACGTAAGGTCAAGTTTGGCACGCACTGACACTGGCTACACGTCAAATGGGCACTTAAATTGCAACACCGCAGCAACTTTAGTTTCAGCAAGCATATACTAGTGCATGCATTTCTCTGCTGAAAAACGAGACATGCTGCCAAACAACCATATTCCAAACACCATATACAGCCAGCCGCATGCTGATGAAAATTCAAACAATTCAGTAAAGGCGATCGCCATAATAAAAGTTCTCCTGTGAGCACTTGGTGTATGGACGGACATTCTGCATACACAAGCCTCCTCAAAAGACTCGAACTTGGTCCGCGGCTGGCTGCACAAGAGGTCAATGGGAAAAAGGAATGGAAGATAGCAATAGAGTATGCCTTTCTCTTCCCTATGTGCACATCACTGGCTTGGGATTAGAGCCCCTTGCTCTGCCTGGCTTTTCACCCATGGCAGCCTATCAGATCAGATCAGCAGCAGGAGGTCCAAATCAAATCACCAGTGTTAGTACTCAACCCAAGCAAAGGTACTAGTAGAAAGTGCACTCAAATCACAAGCAAAGGTGCTCCCTCCTAGATACGAGTAGTGGTACGTTGGAATTACCTTGGAGCAGGAACCCCGCCGTTCTCCAAGAAGTTAGAATAGTGCATCCATCCCCTGCATGAAGCTGTGGAAAGGCTCAGCCTATAGAATACTATATATACGGGTATAGTAGATATTTGCGTTTGAAGTTTGAAAAAAGGTTGACAGCCTTGGCGCATTCTCCAAACCAATGCTAATGGGAGCGTACGTCTTGTTTGCTCAAAGCAGAGTAGGTTGGGATTAGGTTTGTGGGGGCAGTACGTGCTTCTGTTAAATAAATTACATCAGTGTCATCACTGAACTTAAGCCTTGTTCGTTTGTGCTTAGAAGCAGGCTGAGGCAGAGACAAGACAAGAGGTGACCTGAATGCCACGCCCTCGATCTCTGCTTGTAGTATCTGTCTTCCTCCCAAGAGGTGATTCAGCTGGTACTGTGTGCTGGTCATTGTAACTACTAATAGCGAGACATATTTGCATCAGTGTTCCTGCCGCGCGTGGCCTAACACTGAAATCTGATTGACGGGCTCTTGACGCATGACGACCACACGCGCGTTTGCATGCCCAGCTATGGCATTGCCATTCCTGCTGAAAACGGGCAGGCAGGGCCATTTTTGAACTCCCAGCATCGCCGCCGTCGCATCACAACTGCTCGAGGTGCGAAAAATAAAGCTTTGCTAGCGATCAACGGCAATATATGATGACTTATCGAGCAGAAAGGCAAGCACGCGTGACCGTACGTGCTGTTTGACAATGCTCCTACTAATGTAGTATGACTAAATGCAGTTAAAAGGACTGAAAGAAGAGAAGCTTTTGCATTGTTTATCGTTGAATATATATGCCCGATAAAGCTAGCAACTAATGTAGTGTAATAGTACTGGTTGTAAGTCAAGCAAAAAGGCCTGTTCCTCTTTGACCCGCTTGTGGATTGGATTGGATCCATGAGATGGATCATACTAGCCGCATGTACAAGTGGAGAGCTCTGCCTCTGCTTCGTCCATTCCATCATTGGTGTGGTCGTCGTCCGCCACCTTCCGCTGTCGGATCAGGAAAAGAGTTTGGGGCTCCATGCATGCAACGCGCGAACCAATCACTCATCTACTCACTCACTGATGCTCTCTCCGAAATGTCACCTCGGCGCGCGTGTGCATGTCTGGAGATTAGATCGATCTTGCCGTGAAAAGGCTAATGATCACATGCAGCTACTCCACTACTGTTTGTAGTACGTGCCAACGTACACTAGCTAGCTACTGTGTGCCCCGGCCCTCTTCTCTCCTGCTTTATTTGCGACGAACCAAGTAGAGGCCGGCCGGGTCTCGTTTTGAAATGAAAAGAGCTAGCGAGAGTCGGTCGGAGCAGCTAGCAGTGCGTGGATCGACGGACGGTCCGTATTGCTTGCTCGCTGCGCTGCTGTACGTACGCATGCGTACTCGTACTGGTGGTGCACTGTAGCGCCTACGAAGCATGCATACGTTGTTGAGATGGAGATGGATCGAGCAGAGGCAGGCGTGGCACGTACTGTACAGTGCCAGAAGCGAATGGGCCGGGGTTGCAGGATTCAGGAAGCTGCGATGCATACGCAGGGAGAGTGCAGGCCCAGGCACGGCAGGCAGCACGTCGTCGTGAACTTGCTGCGCCGGCACCAGGCCAGGCACAGGCACAGGCACGGCAGGCGAGCTCTGAGCTCTCTCGACTGCATGCTGCATGCGCCGGAAGGAATGCATGCCACGGCGCGGTACGGGGCAATCGACGCTGCCGTTGTTGCGCCGGGACCGACGACGCCTATTTTTGGCCCGGCGGCTCGATCGGCAGCGGATGCGTTGCAGGCAGGCAGAGAGGCATGCAGCAGGCCGGCAGTCCGGCCTGCCCTGACAGGATCATCTCGCGTTTGAAATGCATGGAGATGAGATTAGCATGCAGTTCTGCTGCACTGTGCTAGAACGTGACAGTCGGGGTGTACAACAATTCCACCAACCAAATCCAAAAGAAATATAAAAAAAATCCACTTGATAATTAACGTAACAGAAACGAACAAAGGGGCCATTCCGTCCGTCTGCCGGGCCACAGAGCGAGCAAATGCGATCTGCAAGCGAGTAAATGCTCACGTTCTGCCGCCTCTGCTGCTGCTGCTGGCTGCATCAAGCAAGTACGGGCAAGCAATTGGAAGGGAGTGCGAACCGAGGCAGATGCGGACGCAGATGCTCGCTGCCGGGGCTCGTCGTCGTCGCGTGCTATCCGATCCTCTCTGCCCAAATATCAACGGGGACAGTGCAGGGGACCCAAAAATCCCGAGGAAGCTACCGCGTTTTAATCTCTTGGCAGTTGTACCAAAACACCGAGTGATGCCGAGCGAGAGAGCTTCGCCGGCGGCGACCCCCGCCGCCAGCGTCCACCAACCAACCACCGAGCCTTCAATCCAGCGTCATTATTACTCGGGGAGGAGGCTCAGGAGTCAGGTAAGCAAGCTTTCAAGGAGAGTGCAAAGGACATCTTGCGGCAGGCTGATGTGGACTCAGATCTGCGGGCATGTGGTCCGCGTGACCCGGGTCCGTCCAGCTGGGCGGAGAAGCAAGCGGCGCGTCCGCCCTACAAGGATGCGCTCTTGAGGCCTCGCACCTTCCGGCCAAGATTCCCGCCTGTCTCGTCACCTCAAGAAATCGGCTATGGCTACACGAAGAGCGCAGGGGCGGAAGGAGTGCTGCCCGTTGGGGTGCGCGGAGCAGGGAGGCCGGGGCTAACCGGAGCACGGCGCCTTCAGTGCTCGACAGGCTGGGGACAGATTTCGCAACCCACGGTGCCGCTCATAGCCAACTTCTTTGGCTGCTCAAGGCCAAGGCGGGAGCTGGGCGCTGCTTCAACTGTCTGGCCTCGGATCACCGGATCTCGGAGTGTCGAGACCCTCCAAAGTGCTTGATCTGTTCGCGGTCAGGACACAAGGCGCGGATCTGCCCGCGTCGAAGGCTTCAGGCGGCCTCCCCTACGGACCTTGCTGCTGCCTCCTCGGCGGCGGCAGATCCTGCTGCGGCAGCGCGAAGGAAGGAGAACAGCGGAAGCAGGATGGCTTCGCACGGCTTCCCGCCGGGGGATGTCGACTTCCGTCCGCATCGGGTGCGCGCGGCGGCGGCGCGCACGCGGGAGATCCGTGAAAGCGTACGAGAACTGGAGATGTTCACCTTGGCGGCGGTGCAGCGTGACTCCTCTGTGCCGGTCACCTGTGAAGATGTGCTCCGGGATGCTCCACGACAGCTCCGCATCCCGGCGCATGAGTTGGAGGTGGAAGGCCTCAGCAAGGCGATGTTTCTTCTCCGTTTTGGATCTTCCCAGATCCGGAACATGGCATTGGCGACTCGGGATTTCCAGGTCAACTCCTGCTGGCTGAATCTCATGCCCTGGAGCCCACGCATTGGAGCAACGGTGGGGAAACTGCGCTATCGAGCTCGCGTCTGTCTGGAAGGTGTCCCACAGCATGCACACAATGCTGCTGCTGTGGCACAGCTCTTCAGCAATCCTTCCTTTGTGGATGAGGTAAATTGCGTCGTGGAGAAGGAAGAGGAACGTTTCTGCTTCAATGTCTGGATCTGGACAGACGCCCCCTACGACCTCGCACTGCAAGGTACTCTGCATGTTGAGCAACCACCTAACTTTCCTGAGCAACAATGCATTACAGTTGATAGCATGGAGAGGGTGGAAACGCCAATTGGTCGGAATGAGCCTGTTAAAACCTTTGATTATGATGTGCTTATACACTTGGATAGAGTCCTTGACTACAGCCCTCCCACTCCCAGTTCTGCTCGTTACAACTATGATAGTGACATTAGTGGCATGCCACGCGATGGCCTCCTGCTCCCTGAGTACCCAGAATGCTTCAACTTCACATGGTTCCTTGGCTACTTGGATGGTGACCGCCCGGCGCGCCGTGCTTCTGTGCATGATCGTCTGGGCAGACGGTCTGAGCGGTCTGATCGTTCCCCTCCGCGTGGGGGCAATGGAGGGGGTCTGGGCCTCAGGCAACGGCCGCCGGGCTCAGTTCATGATGTGTCCAGGATGCCTCATGCCAGATACCAGGGCCAGGGCGAGGGAAGATCGGGTGGGTATGGTGGTGGGCATAACTATCAACGCCAATGTTGGGTGAGGAAGACCGTGAAGGAATGTAATCAGAAGAGCGCAGCGGATGAAGAACTGGTGGTCGCTTCCACTGATCAGGAAGACACTGCTACAGCGAAGCGGGATCCGATGATGGATGAGATCGCTTGCCTCTCTCGCGGCAGACCTGTTCAGCCCATGTCGTCGCAGTGCTCGGTGGAGCCAACTGCGGCCAAGGTGGCACGAGCAGGTTTCTCCCCTAGCGAGAACCAAGCACCATTTGAGATCAGTACTTCGCTGGACATGCTCGCAGATGACCAGTTGCCTTCAGAGCTCTCCGAGGGCATGGAAATGCTGACAGTGCAACACGGTACATGAACTGATGATGACAATGAGAACACTGCAATTCCGATTCAGAATGAGGCTCCTTCTGTGACTGACCAGGGAATGCAGGTATGTGGGCAAATGGCTTTGGAAACTCCGGAACTTGACGGGCCTGGGATGCAATCAGTTATGTTTGATCTAAATGTGGGCCCAGAAGATGATGTGGCATCTGGGGAGGAAAGGGCAGTTGCAGACTTGCCTGATCAGATTATCAGCAACAGAACGGTGCTTGCGCAGGCAGACAAGCGGCTTAACAGAGATGGAGCAGGTGCCAAGGGTCAGCCGAGGGGTTTAGTTCGTTTCTCAGTGCCTCTAAAGAAGGCTTTGCTGTGTCCTCCTACTGCACGTCCGAGAGTGAACCATAACAAGAAGCTGTCTGAGGCCAGTTTCACTAGTGGGGGTCGCAAGGCGGCAAAATTTGGGCAACCGAGGATGATTGCGGGTACGGTTGAAGAAAAAGCCTCCGCAATGCTACTGCGTACGGCAGGGCTGCTTGTCCAAGATGAACCCCCTACTGATGCCGCCCAGCAGCAGTTCGCACAAGAGTTTGTGGTGCCGGCCCGTTCAGAGCTCATGAGTAACATGCGTGTGGCATTCGGTCTCCCTGGGGCAAGTGGGGCTGGGCCGCTTGAGGTGCTTGCCGTTGATGCTGAAAACTAAGGTGCGGCACCAGCCGCGTGTATGGTGGTCGCCGGGGAGCATGTGTATCTTTTCTTTCTTGATGTTGTTCTCTGTCTTTCTGTTTGGTTGGCTGTGTGGAAGGAACTGGAGGTGGCGGTTACCCGCCAGGGATAGGCAGGATGGTGGTGTCCTTGTTTCTTTGTTCAAGCTCTTAGACTACTTTCAGTTCCTGTTTTTGCTTGGTGGTGGGAGCCTGCTGCTGGCTTGGCATGTCTGCTTGATCTCTAAAAGGGGCTGCTCTTCTTTCAATGATTGAGCAAAACTGTGTCATAGCAAATTGGAACGTCCGGGGCTTAAACTAAGGGACACGAAGGCAACCATTGTGACGCTGCAGGAAACTAAACTTGACGCCATTGATGATGCTTTGATCCTGGAAATCTTGGGTGATCGGTTTGTGGATAGTTATGTGGCTTTGCCAGCAGCAGGAACTAGTGGAGGAATTTTGCTTGCTGTTGACTCAAATCATTACACTATTGTTGCTTCGGAGCTGGGAGTTCATACTTTGACAGCGCTAATTTCGCTTAATGCCTCTCCTGTTCAATGGCATATCACAGTAGTGTATGGACCGCAGGGGGATGCAGACAAGCTCCAGTTTCTTGGTGAACTTCGGTGGGTACATCAGGCTGTGTCTGAAAACTGGCTTGTTCTTGGTGACTTTAATATGATTCTGCAAGCTGAAGACAAGAGCAATAATAATCTGAACCGCCGTCTCATGGGTGCTTTTAGAGATCTCGTTCGAGACCTGGAACTGCGTGAACTTAACTTGATGGGCAGAAAGTTCACATGGACAAACAACCGAACTCAAACTCGGATTGATAGAGCTTTCTGCACTCCTGCATGGGACATCATGCTACCACAGGTTCATCTTCAGGCGTTGTCGTCAAGAGTCTCAGATCACTGTCCGCTGCTTATTGTTGGAAATGATAGAATTAAAAAGTACAAGGGGTTCAGATTTGAAGCCTATTGGCCGCGTTTGCAGGGGTACGGCGAGGTGGTACAGGCTGCTTGGCAGCATGAAGTTCAAATTGTTAACCCGTTCCTCAGATTGCACACTAAGCTACAGAGGACAAGCAAGGATCTGCGCAAATGGGCTACTGGGCTAATTGGGAACAACAGAGTCTTGCTTTGTGCAGCACAGCAGCTGATTGGCATACTAGATATTGTTGAAGACTATCGGCAGTTGAGCACAGATGAAGTGCAGCTGAGGAATGATCTAAAAGTTTGACTCCTAGGAATGACGGCAGTGGAAAAGCTTCGTGCTAAGCAAGCTTCGAGAATGGCAGCAATTAGAGCTTCTGAGGCCAATTCCAAGCTATTCTACATGCAAGCAAATGGTAGAAGACGGAAAAACCATATTCATCAACTAGATACTGATGATGGATCCTTCTTTGCGCACACTGAGAAGGAAGAAATTCTTTTTGCACACTTCAGCTCTCACTTTGGCGCTCCCTGTGCTAGGCAGGAGACTCTGCAATGGGATGAAATCGATCTCCCCCGACAGGATTTGCAACATCTTGAAGTTCCTTTCACTGAAGAGGAGGTGCATGGGGTAATCACCGATATTGCGGCTGACAAGGCGCCTGGCCCAGATGGCTTTGTTGGGCTTTTCTTCAAGCATAGCTGGGATGTGATTAAAGATGATCTCTTGAGGGCCCTAGAGTTCTTTTATCAATTGCATGATCAGCACTTAGACAAACTGAATTCGGCACATGTAGTACTAATTCCTAAAAAGTCAGAAGCCAGGAGGGTGTCAGACTATAGGCCCATCAGCCTCACACATTCAGTAGCCAAGCTCTTCTCCAAATTACTGGCCAGCAGACTCGCCCCCGAGCTGGATTCTCTGGTATCGCGAGCGCAAAGTGCATTCATTAAAAAAAGAAGCATACAAGACAACTTCTTCTATACACAGAACTTGATCAGAACACTTCACAGGCAGAAAAAGGCTGGCCTCTTCCTGAAATTGGATATTGCAAAAGCTTTTGACTCGGTCCGGTGGGACTATCTCATGGAAGTGCTGGAAGTAATGGGATTTGGCCCTAGATGGCGAGGCTGGATTTCAGCGCTCCTATCATCAAGCTCTACGGCAATCCTGTTGAATGGCACCCGAGGTAAATGGTTCAAACATCGCACGGGGCTGCGCCAAGGAGACCCGCTGTCACCGATGTTGTTCATACTTGCTATGGAGCCATTGCAGCGCCTCTTGATGCTAGCTACTGAGGATGGGTTGATGACGTCGCTAGCAAATCGCCAGGCAACACTTCGGACAAGTTTATATGCCGATGACGCAGCAATTTTCTTAAACCCCATCAAGGAAGACGTTGCCACAGCAGCGCAAGTACTGTTACTTTTCGGGAAGGTATCTGGGTTGGTCACAAATCTCTCCAAGTGTGCTGTGTACCCTATTAGATGCGAGGAGATCAACGTGCAGGAGGTCATGACACACTTTGCCTGTCCAATACAAGCTTTACCTTGCAAGTATTTGGGGCTACCGTTGAGCACTAGGCAGTTGAGAAGGGTGGAGGTACAACCTCTTATAGACAAGATGGCCAATAGACTACCCACTTGGAAAGGTAGATTCCTAAACAAAGGTGGCCGACTCAAATTGCTCAATACAGTTTTATCTTTCATGCCGACATACTTCCTGACCTTGTTTGAACTGAAAAAATGGGCAATTAAGCGCATAGATAAACTAAGAACGGGTTTCCTGTGGAAAGGAAACGATGATGCTCGCGGTGGACACTGCTTGGTAAATTGGGGCAGGGTCAAGCGGCCGAAAAGGTTGGGAGGTCTGGGTGTGCTTGATTTGGAGCGATTTAGTCGAGCACTTAGATTGCGCTGGCTTTGGTTTGAGTGGACAGATCGTGACAGGCCCTGGGTAGGAACTGATGTGCCATGTTCAGAGACTGACAAACAACTCTTCAGGATATGTACAGTGGTCACCTTGGGGGATGGCAACACTGCGAGGTTTTGGGACTCCAGTTGGGTAAATGGCCGTGCGCCAAGAGATATAGCTCCGAATCTTTATAAACTGGCGTGGAGGAAAAGGCAAACTGTACATGATGATCTAGTGAATGAAAATTGGACAAGAGGACTATGGAGGATGTCCACCGGGGAACAGATTGCCGAGTATGTTAAGCTATGGAGCATTGTTCAGGAGGTGCATCTCACAGATGAGCCGGACCGTATTGCCTGGAGGTGGACGACAGATGGAGTCTATACAGCACAGTCGGCGTATCAGGCGCAGTTCAGGGGTTCCTTCTGCTCCTTCAACAGCATGGCGATCTGGCAAGCAAAGGTGCAAGACAAACACAGGTTCTTTGGGTGGCTCCTGGTGCAAAAAAAGATTCTTACGGCTGATAAGCTGGCAGCAAGAAACTGGCCTTGTGATCCCATATGTGTGCTTTGCGACCAAGAAGAAGAATGTGCTGACCATTTATGCCTCGGGTGTGTCTTTGCGCAGCAGGTTTGGGTTCTGGTAAGCCAATGGTCTGACGGCCTTGTGCCGGTTCCTTTGACTGATGCAGACATTCAGAAATGGTGGAACTCTGTATTGCGTGGACTAGCAAGGGTCAATAGGCATCGGGTGGCATCGATCATTTTATATACTACATGGAACATCTGGAAGGAACGCAATCGTCGGATTTTTGACCATGTCTTCGCAACGCCAACTTTTGTGTTCAGCCAGATTCAAGAAGATATGCGCCTACGTGCGGTTGCCTGCGGAGAGGGAGGCGCTCCCTGATTTGTTTTATTATGTTAAATATAATTGAGTCAATCATCAGTTATGTAATAACGACATGTATTTGAACCGTCTGCTTCCTCTCCTTAAATGACAGGCAGTGCTCCTGCCAAGCTTAAAAAAAAAAAATGTGGCTCGAACCTGTCGAGCGTTGGTTCATGTTGGGACAATGGGACGCTTGGTTTGCTCTCTCTCTCTCCTTCCTTTCGTGCATCCCTCGTGTCCCTTCCGGCGGGGCCCGACGACAGAGCCCGCGGGGTTTGCGCTGGCTGCTGCTGATCCGTCCTGTCTGTCTGCCAGTCGGGTCCAAGTCTCCCGGCTGGGCCCACGCGCCAGCCCTCGGCCTCGTGACTGCCTTTCACTTCGGTCATTCTTTGCTTTTTTTTTTCTTGCCACACGGCTGGGGCCACGCCGCCACGGGCTCCGCCTTGTCGCGGTGTGGGGTCGCGTCGACGTACACATAGGCGAGCACCGGAGGACGAAGCATACGGCGGCGGTGATGAAGGTCAAGCAGCCATGGCAGCAAAGCCAATCGCACCCGCTCTGCGGCTCGGCCTCCGCCCTCATTTCCAATTCCATAGGATCATCGCCGCCGCCTGCTGCAGCTGGTTCTCGATGTCCGCCATATGTACCCGAGACCGCCCGCGTGCATGAGTTTACTTGTAGTACTTCTTTACCTCGTGTTCTTGCACAATTATTTGCAATGCGTGCAATTAATATCGATCTAGTATATATCTGTAGCTATCGCCGTGGTCGTGGTGTACGAGTCGGATTGTCGATCAATCGAGTACGTTGGTTACCCGGTTCGAGTCCGGATTCCGGAATTAACTGAGGGGGGTGTTGATGATCTCTTTGATATGATAGACATGCAGATAAAATAATAATCCCAGCAAGGGATCTACTACTATATCCGAGTTCAGAGACGAGAATTATTAAAATCGATCACCAGCGGCTAGGCCTAGACCGGCGGCAGAAGGAGCTCGTCGTCGCCGTCTTGCTGCTGCTGCTTTCCCTCTGTGTTGCCGCGGAGGCAGAGGTCGACGAAGACGGCGCAGCAGCAGACAGCCAGGATGGAGCCGACGACCGCCACGACGAGCAGGATGGTGGCCAGCACGCGGACGACCGGGGACGACGCGGCCGTGCTATGGCCGAGGTAGAAGAGCAGCAGGAGGACGCAGATGATCGCCAGCGTTGACGCCACGCACAAACCGGTGCACAGCAACCCGCACCGCTCTGGTCGTCGGGTTCCGCTCTCGCCGACGCCGCAACGGCATCGGGTCGTCGTTGTTCTCCGCCATACCCGCCGCCAGATCCACAACTTATCCCAACACAAGCTGGAAAAGGATATATGTTATGCATTTGGGTGTCTCGTGATTGTAGCGAAAATGGACTCCTACACATATACGGCATGTTTGGTCGTTGTTTTTTTTTCAAAGTGCTGGGTCGTCGTGGGATATTTTGCCACACCCAGGGTTTTTTTTTCTGTACCGATTTTTTTTAATAAAAACCGGTCCGGTAAACCGGTCAAACCGGCCGGTTAACCAGTAGGAGCGGTTTGGTAGGGTCGGTTTTGAGCGGTAACCGGCCCTATTTAGCTACCGGACCGGACCGGTAACCGGTCAAACCCGACCGGTTCCCAACGGTAAAAAACCCTGGCCACACCCACAACTAATAATTTATATCAAAATTTCAGGCACGATTATTGGATTATAGTATTGGTCAATGAGCGAGATGACATCGTCGATCGATCCACCTGATCCCAACATGGATCGATCGATGCGATAACTCGATTCTCACCTACACCGGCTGCTGCTGTGGCCAAAATAGGCGGCGGCTCCTCGTCGGCTTCCTGTGTTGTCCCCATCCGTACGTCGTAGAAGAGCTCTTCTTCGGTGCTCCATACTACCCTAGAGTAGTATGGGGTATAGAGGGATGGCTAATTTAGTAATTAGTGATTAATTGAAACGTTTTCTCCCTCGCCTCATTTTCTTCCGTACTGCCCGTCCCCGTTTTCTTCCCCCGTTCTGGTCGACGGCGCCGCATCCCCGATTCGCCGCTCCTCAACCTCGGGCTGGCTCACCAGGGTGCCGGTGCCGCCTCCCTGCTCAGGCCTGCCCCCAGCGCCGCCTCCGGCTTCTCCTTGCCAGGCCGCCTCGTCACTTGGCCCGAATCGACGGCGCCGCATCGCCGATTCGGCGCTCCTCATCCTCGGGCCGGCTCAGCAGGGTGCCGGCGCCGCCTCCCGGCTCAGGCCTGCCCCCCCTGCCGCCTCCTCCTCGTGAGGCCGCTGCCAGCGCCGCCCGGCTTCTCCTTGCCAGGCCGCCTCGTCAGGCCGGCGGCGCGACCTCCCGGCCCCCTCTCATCTGCATACTCCCGCTGCCTCCTCCTCGTCAGGCCGGCGGCTCCGCCTCCCAGACCTCCACTCATCTGCAGGCCCCCGCCACCGCCACCTCCTCCTCTCCTGAGGCTGCGTCGTGTCGTCGCCCCATTGCCGCCTCCAGCAACGTACACCAGGTCAGTAAACCATCCACTAAGTCAGAAAATTAGGTTTGTGTTATCCATAGATGAACTTGATTTTTGTTGAGATCATTTGTGCCGGCATTTTGTTTGTGAAATTAGAAAATGTCATCCTGGATGTAGAACAATATGTTTCTGTATGGCTGAATGTGATGGTGAAATTTTTGTTAATGCGTTTAGGATATACAGGCAGTGCATGATGAGCAGTAATTAATTCGTCTAAAATATTTGAAGTATATGTGCAACAGGCAGTTAATTAGTGATTATTGGGATTGAATTAATAAGTATCCATATAGTATTTCTGAAAGATGCACATATAAATGAGTTGTTGGGTTGGATGTGAGGACAAAAATCTGAAATAATAACCATCACCGTCTTCCTGAAGATATTTCACCTTTTGTTTATTTGTGTTTATATAAGATTCATATTGCATATGTTAACTGAACCTTTGTTGAATGTTTGAAAATATGTGTCGGATCCTTGAATTCTATTTGTACTTGTAGGTTACTGTAATGGAGACAGGAGGGTACGTTAGCCTGGAGGACATTGAGGAGTACAACAATGTTGCAAATCAGACCTTTAAGAGGGAGGAAGATTTCTATAAGTTTTATAATAGTTATGCAAAGAAAAAAGGATTTAGTGTCAGAAAGGACAAAGTCAGATGCAATGGAAGCGACGAGGTGATATTTAGGAGTTATGTGTGCTCGTGTGAAGGATACAGAGAGTTGAAGCATTTTGAAAGGACTGATCCAATAAGGCAGCCACGTGCCCTTACTCGATGTGGATGTATGGCCATGCTTGAAGTAGAATGGAGTGAAAGTAGTGCCATCTGGGTTGTGAAGAAATTTGAGCTGTCCCACACGCACCCTCTTGCAAAACCAGAGCATGTTTTTGTTTTGCGGTCGCACCGAGGGCTTAACGATGCTCAGAAAGCGGAGGCAGTGGAGATGGGGTTGGGCGGGCTCCGTACATACGAGATCAGCGACGTGATGGAGACCAGCCATGGCGGTCTAGGAGAGGGGGTTTATTAGAAAGGACTTGTACAATTTCTTTTCAAGGAACCATATGCGTTACATGGAGGAGAAAGATGCAGAGTTCTTTTATAAATATAGTTTGGATGCAGAAGGCAGGCTTGAGAACCTATTCTGGTCGGATGCACAGTCGCAGATAGACTATGGCGCTTTTGGAGACGTCGTTGTATTTGACAGCACGTACCGCGTGAACCGGTACAATCTGCCGTTTGTCCCTTTTATAGGAGTTAACCATCATCGAAGTACAGTTGTCTTTGGTTGCGGCATCGTGTCCGATGAGACTGTCCTATCATATGTGTGGCTACTTGAGGCGTTGTTGGAGGCGATGCACCAGAAGCATCCGAAATCCTTAATCACAGATGGGGATTTAGCAATGGCGAGAGCAATTGAGATTGTTATGCGCCAAGCAGATCACAGATTGTGCAGTTGGCACATAGAGCAGAACGTGCTCAAACGTTTCCGTGGTCAGAAGCTTAAGGATTTCAGAAAATTCATATACAAAGCAATGGAGGTTGGTGAATTTGAGAGACTTTGGCAAGAGTTTAGCAACTTATAATATCAGAGAAGATAACATTTGGGTAAATTGGATGTATGATCTTAGGAACAAGTGGGCAGCGACGTACACGAGAGGGAGACATTTCCTAGGCATGCAAAGCAATCAGAGAAGCGAGAGTCTTAACTCGAGGCTGCACATCATTTAGACAGGAAGATGTCCCTAGTGGATTTAGTGGAGCATTACGAGTACTGCATATCACGTATCCGTCGGAATGAGATTGAGCTTGATGCAAAGGCAACAGTTTCTGTCCCATTCACTAAGATTTCAGCCGACCAGGTAGAGAAAAGTGCTGCCCAGATATTCACACCAGATATTTTCAAGAAAGTGAGCTTCCAGATTAGTAAAGGTTTAATTGGTCGGTGACAGAAGTGACCATGGAGGATGCGTCTTTGAGGTATGAGGTAACGTTAAAAGGCAACAACAATCACTTTTTCATGTTACTTGTACGTTCCAACCATCTTTGGTTGATGCTACATGCCAATGCCAGAAGCTGGAGCGTGAAGGAATTCCGTGCGCTCACATTTTCTGCGTCCTGAAGCATGCTCATATACAGACCATCCCTCCTTGTTGTGTTCACCGAAGGTGGACGATGGATGCGAAGAGTGCTTTCCCAACGGAGATGCGCAGCAACACTTTTGTATGGACAGAACAAATGAATCGCTTCCATGCCCTTCGTAACAAGGGCAATATTGCTTTATTCAAGGTTTCCAGAAGCCAAAGCGAGACAGAGAGGGTAATGAAGATACTTGATGATATTTTGAAAGAAGACATGCAGGACCATGGGACAGAGGAGCAGATGTCATTTGGCCCTTTGCCGGCTCACTTCTCAGCAGCTAATATACCTATTGGAACCAAAGTACTTGATCCGGTGAAGATTGTTACCAGAGGTGCTCCGCGATCAAACAACAAGAGGTGGAAGGCAAGCCACGAGTACTGGAGGAGTAACTGAAAATGTTCAGGTACAATGATTTTCTTTAAGGTGTTACTATTTATCACTGCATGTAGTTAAATTTTAAAATTATTGATGCTACATATATATGTTCTTCCTGTTGTATTTTGGAGCTGATTGGACCATAGAAGGTAGCCCAGAATGATGTGTCATTTTTGTTTGAAATCCACATCCTGATTTTGACACATGTTATCAGCTGTCTGATGTCTGTCTGATCGTTTTCAATCTGTAGTCATGCTCTGTTCAGAGTGTCGTCAACTGTCCGCCTTCTTAATTTTGTCCACCTACAGTCCAATTACTACTCTGAAATCTGGTCAATTCAGACTTCAGAGTATACTGTGGCTGTTTGGGGAATTATGGCCAGTTAGTTTATGGATGCTATAGTCCAATTGAATCATTATGCAGGCAGATGATGTCGATGTGACTGGCATGACATTGAAGCGTCCCATAGATCGTGGTTATCTTATCAATACTGAGGTGCAGAGGGAGGTTTGGGAGCGGGTTGTACGCGGCTTGCTGCAGGTGGATCCTAGTAACTCATCCTTGTCCCAGAGATGCTTTTCATCCAATTGATCTTGGTTAGTGTCAATGTTAAACGTCCTCTATACTGTCGTTCATAAGACTTTAAATATATTTGTCATTTGTGCTTCTGAATTTTGTTAGGAATCATATCAGTTCTATGCCTTTTTCTTTTCGTTTTATTCCTAAAAGTCAGTGCAAAAGACAATAATTTTCTGATGGGGAAGATTTGCCACGAGTAACATACCTAAGCTCAATGTTTACTTGGATAACAATCCTTGCCAGTGACTCAGCAGCGATTGAGCTGCTAACTCATGTTCTTTAGTTTCCATTTGCTTACTGAATTTCACTTCTATCATTATTTTATCTTTACGCTGTCCAGGAAAATACACAAGAGATTCATATTTTTTTTGTTCATTTTTTCTTCTGCACAGTTGTTTGCCTAAACATGCACAGTAGTTTCTTAATGCTTGGTGAATTTCACTTCTAGTATTGTTTTTCCCCATGACATTGCGAGGCGAATCTAAGAGGTTCATAACAATAGACACTGCTAGGTTAGCACATCATTCAAGCTGGCTCATTGTTGCCAAACTAATATCTACTGCTTGATTTACAGGTATAAATCAAGCTGGGCTTGCTGAGTGTATAGTTCGTGCTGTAAAAGCATGCCATCCGTATCTTCAACCTGTGCTTTTCGAGAGGTATTATTATTTGGATGTATATCTGCACCCTTCTTGATCTTTGAATATGCTGTTCATGGGAGTTCACATCTGTTGGGTTATTTCCAGCATCATCTTGACAGGTGGAAGCACATTGTTCCCTAGATTCGCTGAAAGATTGTAAGTAGTTTCTTTAACACTACGGATACTATATACTCGTACTATTTTGTGAGCTGTCAGATAGACTGTTCTTTCGTGCATTTCAAGGTGACTGTGAATGTATTACAGGAGAGGGAACGTCGGCCTCTTGTCCCCAGATGACTACCAGGTGAAGATAACTCGTCAAGAGAAGTATGTCTGGCTGTCTATCTTCTCTCACTGTCTCTCATCTAAAAAAGAAGGGAAAAAGAAGAAAGAGAGACTGTTTTTTGTCTCTCCTTTGCCCATTTATTATGTATACTCATGATTTATCGCAATGTTGCTTTGTCTAGCCCAATTCTTGGTGTCTGGAGAGGTGGATCCATTTTGGCATCCAGCCCTGATTTCGAATCAATGTGCGTCACGAAATCAGAGTACGAGGAGATGGGATCAACTCGGTGTCGGCGAAGGTTTCTCCACTGAAGTGTAGAAGGGACTATGGTTTTGTAAATATGATAGGCAATGTCGAAATCTACGAACTGTCGTAGATTAGGTATCTGATTTTCAGCCATATGCAAGCTGAAACTTTGTTTACGGCAACTGACGACCGATTGTTTAGAAGAATCTTCTCTTTGGTTCCGTTGCGCATTTAAAAGGCACCTTGTTTACAATAGGATGTTTATGGTTTCGACGGTTGGATGTCCGTACAGCGCCTTGCGATCCGTGGCATGCTTCAAACATAAACGTACAGCGCGTGCACGACAGTAAGCATATCAGAAGCAGCCACACACACACACACACACAAAATTCAGGCGACACACAGTAGGCATATCAGAAGCAGCCAACAGTAGGCATAATCTTTATGACCAACTTATTATCTAACTTTGCCTCCTGACAATCTAATTGTTTATCTAAGAAAGTAACCGATGCAGCAAACTGAAACTTAACCCAAATAAGACCGACAGTACTAATTATTCCCAAATGAGACTGACACTACTAATTATTCCCAAATAAGACCGACACTACTAATTCTTTCTCTTCTTCTGTGCCACCATTGTTGCCGAAGTAGTTCGTGATGCTCGTTTGTCACCCCTTGGTGCCATGCTACCAGATTTATTAACTCAGGCTGCAAGCGAACAAAACGAAGTTTTAAAAATGGGAACAAAGGTTTTAAACAGTTGACAAAAATATATTACAAACACAACCGATAAGGGAGAGAACTGTACCTCTAAATTTCTCACTAAGTTACTGTCATTTTTCAGCAAATGTGTCTCTAAATAAGTAAGTCTCTTTGTGATATCTTTTAATTCCTCACTGTTGTTGCCAACCATGGATAATGGAGTGCTCATGTTATTTCCTTGCTGAAATACCATAAATACATACAATCACGGTCAAATTAAAATAAATACTGAAATTCCATATATGTGTGTGTTGTTATTCGTATGTACCACCTCATCAATTGTAGGCTCGTTTCTCAAATCCTCGACAACCTGCATAATATATAGGGTTGTCTTACAATGTAAAATCATATCACAGTAACAAATATAACATTGATTCATACCGTAGCAGATACACGTGCATAGCTAACGTCGTACACGTCTCTCTTCAATGCGAGTTCTTCACCCCAATACTTGGCAAGAGGTGGTGTACGCATAGCAAACCAAAAATGACTCTGCCGTGGTCGAATCTTCTCCCAATAGGTGTACTGCACAAAAATGTACAAAGTATGAATCAGAATTTAAAAAAGTTTAATACAAACCGATCATATGCACTTCGAAATAGTGGAAATCATATAAAGTACCTGCAGAAGGGCCAGATTACCGGCAGGCCATCGGTCTGATTGGAGACCTTGCTTCAGGGTTGCGAGACTGTCCTTGAGAAAACGTAGAGTAAAGCCATTCCAATTCTTGCAAGGTCCGACGCGGCGGCGCTGCGGCGCAAGCAAATTCCCTTGGTTTCGGAAAGAGCGATGGAGACTTTTTTATAGATGAGTTGTGGGACGTCAAAATCCGCCGCCGTAACGAACGACGCTCGCAATACAGGGAGTTTGTTAGACGCGATTCGGCTAGAATTTGTTTCGGTGATAAGGGATAGGGTTTTTGGTTTTATTTTGTCGTTATCACATTCCCTACGCTCACGATAATACAAAACACAAAAAAACGGAAAAAAAAAATCAGAGTGCACCCACGTATGAGGTGACGATAATATATTTTGTAAAAAGAAAATATACGATAATACATGATCACGGTCTGTCGTGGCATGGGTCACGGGAGGCCAAAACGGGTTGTCGTGGGTCCCGGTGACAGAAACGACGGTTGTCGGCCGAACGCTTGAAAACGGCCACCCGACCGCAGTTCGGCAGAGTAAGTGGTATGGCATGGGTCACGGGAGGCCAAAACGGGCTGTCGTGGGTCCCGTGACAGAAACGACGGTTGTAGGCCGAACGCTTGAAAACGGCCACCCGACCGCCGTTCGGCCGAGTAATGGTATGGCATGGGTCACGGGAGGCCAAACGGGCTGTCGTGGGTCCCGTTGACAGAAACGACGGTTGTAGGCCGAACGCTTGAAAACGGCCACCCGACCGCAGTTCGGCAGAGTAAATGGTATGGCATGGGTCACGGGAGGCCAAAACGGGTTGTCGTGGTCCCGGTGACAGAAACGACGGTTGTAGGCCGAACGCTTGAAAACGGCCACCCGACTGCAGTTCGGCAGAGTAAATGGTATGGCATGGGTCACGGGAGGCCAAAACGGCTGTCGTGGGTCCCGTTGACAGAAACGACGGTTGTAGGGCCGAACGCTTGAAAACGGCCACCCGACCGCAGTTCGGCCGAGTAAATGGTATGGCATGGGTCACGGGAGGCCAAAACGGGCTGTCGTGGGTCCCGGTGACAGAAACGACGGTTGTAGGCCGAACGCTTGAAAACGGCCACCCGACCGCAGTTCGGCCGAGTAAATGGTATGGCATGGGTCACGGGAGGCCAAAACGGGCTGTCGTGGGTCCCGGTGACAGAAACGACGGTTGTAGGCCGAACGCTTGAAAACGGCCACCCGACCTGCAGTTCGGCCGAGTAAATGGTATGGCATGGGTCACGGGAGGCCAAAACGGGCTGTCGTGGGTCCCGGTGACAGAAACGACGGTTGTAGGCCGAACGCTTGAAAACGGCCACCCGACCGCAGTTCGGCCGAGTAAATGGTATGGCATGGGTCACGGGAGGCCAAAACGGGCTGTCGTGGGTCCCGGTGACAGAAACGACGGTTGTAGGCCGAACGCTTGAAAACGGCCACCCGACCGCAGTTCGGCCGAGTAAATGGTATGGCATGGGTCACGGGAGGCCAAAACGGGCTGTCGTGGGACCCGGTGACAGAAAACATGGACCAATTCATAATGTCAAATAAAAATAGTCATTAAATTATGGCAAATATAATAATTAGAAATATTACAAATAAAATAATAAAAAACTGCTTATATTAGGGATCGAGCGCGATGCCTCCCAAGGGGAAATAATCAACCAAACCATTGAGATGCTCGAGTGGTTCGGTTTCTGCAGCATTACTAGTTTATTTGTAGCCTACACAATCGAACCAATAATCACCCAACTAACTAACTGCATTGGCACGTTGCTGTTGGGATGGATGTTCATTATTTTTTTAATTATTAAAAAAATAGGGAGGGAGGGATCGAGTTACAAGGATAACCATCCGTAACAACAAACCACATCTATTCACCGTACGCACCAGTAGACGCCGCCGCCGCCGCCGCCAGGGCACACGCCGCCACCACCAGATGGAAAACAGTTCAGAGGTGACAGAGATCCAAAGGACATCAGCATCCCTTGTAAGTAATTTAATTACATGCCGTCACATTGCTGATCATGTAACTAGATTGTCAACTCGATTAACCAATTCGACTCCCTTCCCAGGACATATGGGATATTCAGCCGTCAACCCAGATGAACAACCAAGCAACATCCACAGACCCTTCCCAGAACAAAGGATCTTTTGAGCCGCCAAGCAAGAGCAAAAATAAACCCACAGCAACAGGCCATGTAAGCCTTATTCCCCCCTGATATGAATCCTTCGTTATTCTCTTGTGGTGATCCTTGTCCACAGAACTCGATGTTCTGATGCACCTGACAATTAAGAGGTATACATGAGTGTAAGAAGTAAGAAGTATTAGATGGTCCAGAAGAGAATAAAACCAGTGGTTTATTTGGATCCTCTCTAGTTTAAATTCAACTGCCAGTAGATGCTCACAGAATACTCTTATCTGTCTTACACACATCATTAGTAAAGGGACAACAAAATTATAGCGCAAAAAAGCAAACATCATTACTAAATCTTTATTAGTTCATATACAGTACTAATAAACCGACAGGGAGGAATCACTGAACTGTAAAAATGTCTCCTTATTTCCAAGTTGAATTTGGGTGGGTGCAAGCAATGATGATCAAAAAAAATTAAGGCACTGAAATGTCTGACTGTGTCCAATTGTTTTTTCCTGCAGGGGACATGTAGATGCTCACAGAATACTCTCGTCGGGATTATGAGCAATTTCAGTGAAGAACAGAAGAATGCTATAACAGTAGCAGGATTTGGTTCTTTACTTAAGCTAAAGGAACTAGATATTAGACGAGAGCTGTGCAAGGAAATTGCAGACAGTTTTGACCTCGAAACTGAAGAATTCATGATTGGAGGAAAGAGGTTAAAAATGTGCATTGAAGATGTTGAGCACATACTGGACCTCCCCTCCAAAGGCGATGACATAAAGCACCCTCCGCTGAGACAAATGCCTAGTCTGTTCGAAAAGAACAAAGGTAAAGAATCCAATAAGATTGGTACAACAATTTTGAAGGACTATCTTAAAGATACCAGCACATATGGCGATGACTTTGTCCAGAAATTTCTGCTTTACGCTATCGGTACCTACTTGTGCCCAACCCTCCAGCCTTGTGTGAAATCTGAGTATCTCGGCCTCATTGAAGATGTGGGAAATATTCCCAACCTTAACTGGAGCAGTATTGTTCTAAATGATTTGATGGCCGCCATGAAGGAATACAAGGGGGTCAAGGCAGCTAACCTAAAAGGGAATTTAGCCCTTTTGCAGGTACGTACATTATATCATCTCAACAAATGTTCATTATCATTATATTGTGATGAAACAACACCTTCCATGTTTTCTAACTTTAGGTCTGGTACTGGGAGAAGCTATCTATGTCTCACATGTACCCTGCACTAGAGCATGAGGGCCAGGAAAAACCACTTATGCAGTACTGGGACGAAAATATAGCCAAAGAACGATGCAAACTTGCACGTAAGCATCAATTCGGGGAAGGACAGGTAAAACTAGTGTGCACATTATTAATTATACCATTACACTAAAGAAATCAACATTTGAGCTACTAACAGAATTGTTTGTCTATTTGTAAATCAGATTGTACATGACATCAGAAGGTCAAAACATTGCACATCAACCCAAAGCAGCACAGCAACAAACCAAGTTCACAGTGAACAAGCAACACCAGCAAACCAAGTTCACAGTGAACAAGCAGAGATCAAAAAAGCTCAGGAACAAATGCAGGAAATTAAACAGATGCTTACCAACCAATACACGTCCCTATTCAATCTAATGAAAGCTGGGTTCGATGCACTGAACAACGGGTTGATGATCTCATTGAAGAACAACGTGTAAGTTATTATATGATTTTTATTCCAGATACCTTTCATTGTTCATGAACCATCAATTCAAGCCCTTACACCTTGTAGAAACCGAGGCCGATGGAACAGTCCACAGCAGCCAAGCTCCAGACATCGGACACAGAGAAAACCAAACCTGCCATACACAAAAAAGAAGATATGTCACAAGATAAGTTGCAGCCACGGAAGAGGCCAACTTCAAAACGGCAAACGAAACCCAAAAAAAACCCAGACTTTGAGTACACTACCGGCACAAAACGTAAGCGGAACGACAACACCAAGCAAACAGAAGATGATATCCCACCTGTTTATGTACCAGGACCAAATGAATCCACCTCAAATGGTATGTGCTTATTTGTGACAATTTATTTATCTTTCCTTGCACAATATTAGTTGTCTAACTTTTACCATCAGAATATATGATCGAGCCACATCAGATGGCCACTGTCGAATACATAAAGACAAGGCCAGACAATCAAGTTTTGGTTCATATTGGTTTATACACGGCAACAAAAAAGAATCTTGACTGCTTGTTCAATAATTCAGCCTACATGAATGATGGGGTAAGTACAACTTTGCATACAAATGTCCTAATTCAACATTTACATCTGACAGTGTTTCACATGCCAAAACAGGTTATGAATGCATACATCAGAATCCTTAAAAGCACAACCTAGTATCCAACATAGGGACGATGGATATGCCTACCTAGAGACAACATACGATGCCAACAAGATATGTTTGGATACCGCCGCTTCATTAAAAGATAAGGGCGAACACAGCTTCAATTTAACTCGGACATTAACCTACCTTAGTCACCATATGGTACATCTTACATCATATCTGTGCAATCTACGATTCATTTAACATGCACATATCTAACAAAGCAAGTTTTTCAGGTATTCTTTCCAATCAATATTCCAGATAAACATTGGTACTTAGCGGTGCTAAATGGTAACAAAGGAGTCATACAGGTACTTGACTCGATGGGCCCTACATCCAATCGGCCTGAACTACGTAAACTGGTAGGTGCCTAACCTGCTACCAACTACTTAATAACATACGATACGATTTATTCATCATCTCAGCTCCTGATGATAATGTTCAACTCAGTTGCAAGGGTTGCATAACCGTGTCAAGCGCCTAGAGCACCTGAACTTGATCAAAAAGAACGAGTGGCAAGATACACAAATCCATAAATGGAAACTCCTTGAATGCACCCCAGATCAAATGCAATTCGACAGGTACAAAAAAATTGCAACAATATTTATTACTGTACTTCGGCATCGTTCATTACTATTTCCTAACTTGCATTAATACAAACTAATCTTCCAGCTCATCGTGCGGACTGTTCACACTGAAATTCATGGAGCTTTGGACAGGAAATAGATTGTCTACCTTCTTCACACAGGTGATTTCAACATTAACATTATGATAGACCAGGCAATTACCGTCTTTCATTGCACCTAACAACATTTTCTGTTTCTACTACGCAGAAGGATATGAATAGTTTCAGGCTCAAGCTAGCAGTTATACTTGTTGACTATCAGTGGAACAAGGTGAAAGGAAGTCCAGGCCACAAGTCTACCAATGTCGAGGAGACATACACGCTGGAAGACATTGAAAAGAAGAAATAAATAATTCATGTAGCTGTCATGTGTTACCTCTTTTTCTTAAATTATTTACGATGGGACCCAAAAAAAGTGTATTTAATTCAGTATGGATGTGCAAAAAGACAGCTTTTAAAGTTATATGACTGCTTTTTTGTTTCAGAGTCCTCAAAGCTTCACAAACATCTCCTTTGTTAACTGTGAACACTAAAAGCAGCATGTCTCCTAACCATAACAATTGGATAAGCACCCATGCACTAAAGTAAGCATAGCTACTGTTCGTTAACTGGTTTCCATCTTCCATATACATTGTTGTGCTCCAAAGAACAGATTGAAGGTTATATCACATTCATTGTACAAAATATGATTTGCAAGAAAGTCTAGCTAAAGACTGATGGTAAATTGGGATTCAATGAAAAGTAAGTTGAAAGGGTAAGTTGGATCCTGCTCGCCTTTCCTCCTACCTGCGCTGGCGCTAGCCTCGCCGGCCGCGCCTGTGCAAAAATCCGGCGGCCGCGCCCCTGGTCCTCGCCCTCGCATCCATCTCCTCGCCGCAGGACCAGGAGCTCAGCTGTGCTGCGCGACCGGAACACACCGGCCGAAGCCATCGCGTTGCCCCGTCGGGATCGCGCCGGGCGGCATCGATCCAGGGGAGGTACGGCCGACCGCCCCAGATCCAGCCAGTCTGACTTGCACCCCGGCGCAGGAGGCCTCGACCCGGGGGAGGGAGGTCCGGCCGCCACGGACCGGCACCTCTCCCACCCTCGCTCGCCACTCGCCGGCTGGAGCCGAGCGGCCTCCATCCGGGGGATGTAGGTCCGCCAGGCCCGGATCCAGACGGCTCCGAGCCGTGCGCCGGCCTCTCGAGGCCTCGCTACGGCCGTCGCCATCCTGACTGCTCCGACTCCCTCCCGGCGCTCGCCGCCGCCAGTCGTCGCGGCCTCCAACTGGGGAGGGGAGGGGAGGGGGGGAGCCGGGGCAGGCCGCTCCGACCCGCCGCTCGCCGCCGGCAGTCGCCGCCGCCTCCAGCTGGGGAGGGGAGGGGGGGGGGGAGCCGGGGCAGGCCGCTCCGACCCGCCGCTCGCCGCCGGCAGTCGCCGCCGCCGGTCAGCAACACGAGCGACTGATGAACGGAAGAGCTAGTGACGAGTGAACTGAACGAATGAAAAAGAGTGATGCAGTATCAGACTTAATATAAATAACTCAGAAAAAATGTTTGAAACAAATTACAGCAATGCCATTAAATTTTTTCCCATAATACCCCTATACTACTATACTACTTGACCTATACTACCTTATACTACAGGTGAAGGTCTAGTAGTATACAACTAATTTGGACCGTCGGATCCTTTTATACTGGTCCTTTTCAAACACCAGTATAGGGTAGTATGGAGCACCGAAGAAACAACCTTCAACGACGAGCCAAACGCAGCAGCAGGTGGAGACGAGGAGTCCCACGGATCCCAGGACGAGCAGGATGACAGCCACCACGCGGACGCCAAGGCCGGCCGTCCGATGAGCGCGGTAGAAGAGCACCGCGGGAGGATGCAGACGCCGATGAGTGCGCCAACCATGCACGCCCCCCGCACAACAGCGTCGAGCAGTGACCGTCGGGCTCCGGCGTCGCATCAGCGATGGCGTCGCCAGGGTTCTCCATGTCCACCATACTAGCGATAGCTGCGATACTAGCAGCGCTAGCATGCTTTGCTGTTCGTGGAAGCAGATGACGTGCGGTGATCTCCCCCCCAGCCCAGGCGGAACAAAAGGATCGTCTTTTATCTATTGAGACTCGAGCGCTAGCTCCTCAGCTCCTTCTCCGATCCGGATCCCTGTGCCTACCTAGTTAGTAGGCTGATTCCTTCCATATATACGGGGTACGCGCGAGCGCCGCCGATCATCTTCTCTTTTTTTCCCCCTTATAAAAGGTAGGAATGGGAGGGCTGCAGCTTCCCTATTCCTTGCGCATACAGTATAATTAGTATGAAGCTAGCATCTCCTCATCTTCCACACAACAACAATGGCATTTCAGCCAAATCTCCTACGTTTAACAATGAAAAAAACATGAAAGAATGCCAAGAAGCAGCCAAATCTCCCGCGTTTAACAATGAAAAAAAAATGAAAGAATGCCGGGAAGGAAGGATGGACTGGAGTGTTAACGGGAGTGAAGGAAACGGGGCGTTCTCTCGTGACCGTCGAGATGTCGACCGAAAAAAGGGATCCAATTTTTAGAGGGGAGCAAATAGATGTCCTCCACGTGGCTGGAGACACGCATGGAGACATGGAAAGGGAACAGGGAAGTTGCAGCTGAATGGGAGAGAGAAGATTTGGATGGACATCCACACGTGATGTACTTATGTTGCAAATAGATATTCCATTTCTAAACTTAGCAATGGAGGATGGCATGTTTATTATATTCTTGCAAATATGATGTTACGTCACATGCATACAAGAAGTTAATTAAGAGTAAACTTCACTAGAGGCAGTATGCTCGCACGATTCACGAGAATTGCAGGGTCTCTGACGCCGCGCGCCCAGCCGTATGAAGTAGCCAGCCCGCCTGGTCCTTTACTTTCTTTACTGCCTCTTGCGTGATAATCAACTAGCGTTTTGCCACGTTTGATGGAGGTGCTCTTAGTGTCCTCAAATTATTGTGCAGCTCACACATAATCGCATATAGTTTTGAAAATGAGCATATCTTCAGGCTTGTGCCGTTTCGTTACAGCGAATACGTTGACCTGGACAAGTACAAAAAAGCTAAGTGCTGGCGCGACAAGCGATTCCTGTTTTCACTCCCACGCATAGCCGTGTCACTCCTAATTTTCTTTGTTGCCACACAATGTCGTTGTTTCTACATTCCCTTTTCCCTTTTTTTGAAAAATGCAGCCAGAAATGAAATTGAACGGGAATTTAAACGCCGGAGGTCTCATTCCAGTGTGGAGGTTAATTTCATTTCCACCTTCCGATCGGTATTTCTTCCGTGTATGCGCAGCTAATTGACAAGACAATCCAAATAATCAGCATTTGTTTCTCCCAAAGGAGCAACGTCTATGCATAAAGAATATGAGAATCTACAGGTGTACGTTTCTAACAGTGATTCATAATGGAAGCAAAAGGACCAAAGGAGCAATGTGCTGTGTGCAAGATAGGTTGCGTCCAACATACCTCCTACTGATAATGAAAAAAAATTAGTGAACGCCAGTAACTTTTTCAGGAAGAAGCTATGGCAAGTAATTTGCAGAGCAAGCAAAGCGGAGTTGTTGGTGTGCCCGTATTAATTCGATCCCGCTCATTCAGACTACCAGCGATACCGCGCATAATTTACTAGCTAGAGCTGCTGCTTGAGGTCTAGCCATGAACGACACGAACAGAGCCATGCCGACGTCTCACATTGGCTGGAAGCTCCTTAATGTGCTGCCCATGCTTCTCCTCTTCTCCTTGGGGTTTGTCCTCGGCATGACCTACAACTCCAAGTTCCCAAACTTCTACCTCCCGTTCGTTGCGCCATTGCCCTCTCCTCCTCCACCGCCGCCGCCACCGCCTACTCCGCCGCCGCCTCTGCCACTGCCACCTCCACCGCCACCATCATCAACGGCAGCAAACCCACAAGCGGGGCTGGTACGCTTCCTCGAGCCGAGCACCGTCACGCACAACATGACCGACGAGGAGCTGCTCTGGTGGGCGTCCATGACTCCCAAGGTGCAGAGCTCGCCGTACCACCACGTGCCCAAGGTTGCCTTCTTGTTCCTGGCGAGAGGGGACTTGCCGCTGCGGCCGCTGTGGGAGAAGTTCTTCACGGGGCACGAAGGGCTCTACTCTATCTACGTTCACACCGATCCTTCCTACACCGGCTCGCCGCCGGAGGATTCCGTCTTCTACGGTCGCATGATCCCGAGCCAGGTAATCATAGCCTAAGCACGTCTTTTCGTAATCGATCTCAGGCTGCAGTTTGAAGGCAACTATGTGAATGCGTGCAGAAAACGATGTGGGGAGACATCACTCTGGTTGCCGCGGAGCGCCGGCTGTTAGCGAACGCGCTCCTGGACCTTGGCAACGAGCGCTTCGTCCTTCTCTCGGAGTCGTGCATCCCCATCTACAACTTCAGCACCGTGCACGCCGTGCTGACTGGCACCAACACGAGTTTCGTGGACGTGATCGTGACACCGGCACGGTACGACACGCTCTTCGGCGAGCGCCACAACATCACCGCGGCGCAGTGGCGCAAGGGCGCGCAGTGGTTCGAGATGGACCGGTCGCTGGCGGTCGAGGTCGTCGGAGACGCCACCTACTTCCCGACGTTCCGGGACCACTGCGCCGGCCGGCGTGCCTGCCTCATGGACGAGCACTACGTGCCGACGCTGCTGAGCGTGCTGGGCTGGACGCGGGGCGCAAACCGAACGCTCACGTTCGCCGACTGGGACCGGAGGCGGCGCACGGGGTTCCACCCGCACGTGCACCGGGCCGAGGAGGTGACGGCGGGGCTGATCGGGGAGATCAGGAGTGGCGAGCGTGCCGGCGTGAACTGCAGCGCGTTCAGGGACGCGGCCAGCGGGGTGTGCTATTTGTTCGCGCGCAAGTTCACGCCGGATACGCTCGAGCCGCTGCTCCGGCTCGCGCCTAAGGTCATGGGGTTCGGGTGAGACCGTCGGGATGGGATTGTATCTCGTTGTGGCTGCTTTTGGTCCCTTTTTTTCACGTATCAGCAGCAGAATAATTAAACTACAGAAGCTTCGACTGGCGTGTACGTGAGCCGTGAGCGGCATGTATAGATTCACGTAGTCACATTGACACCAACATCCCGTGTGTACCGTGCTGGACCGTGATCGCCGCGCGCCCGCCCAAGGCACGACGCCGACCATCAAGCAGGGGCCTTACAGTTACGGGCTCAGCCGAATACTCCCCCGTAAAAAAATCGTTATGTGATTTAAATTTTGTCTCGTAAAATAAGTTGTTTTACTTGATCTGTCTGATCTGTCAGGTTTGCATGCTTTGTATGTGGGCATGTAACAGTCGATTAGCATCGAATCTGGCTAAAAAATATGAACAATCATGGTCAATTTATTTTTTTTAATCTGTTTTAAAAGTCTAGACTGTCTTGTTTTTTGGACGGAAGGAGTAGCTCATTAAGTGAGCATGCCTAGTGTCGATGCGTGTTGGTACTTTAGTAGCACGAACATATAATTTGCAGCGTTATAAAAGATGCAGGATGATCTATTTTACTTTTTCTTCTTCCATCTCCCACTCTGGCCAAGCTCTTCCACATCCTCTGCTTTCTCACCCTGTCCCCACCGCGACTATGGCTGCTACAGTGCTACTAATCTCAATAGCCATCTTCCACTTTGGCCACAGCCTCCCGCCATCTCCGTCTCCTGCCCAAATTTGACGCGCTGCACCACCACAAATATTGTCAGTTCTCAATGGCGCCCCCATCACCATCCACTCCAAAGGAAGGAAAATTAAGCACATTAATTTTTAATAAATTAAGCTCATGATATGGATGAGACTGACTGACGCAATAAAAAGCAATAAACCCTAAGAAGTCTTAAAATTAAAAAAAGAATACAATCTATTGCTAAATGTGTAGCCTCCGGGAACATATATTTCTTGATATAGAATCATCCAAGAAAATGTGCATGAGTAGCATACAAAAATGAGAAACATAGAAAAATGACATCTAGTTAACTAGTACCATCTATTGCCAGAAGGAAGCTAACTATAACTATGCTACTGTATAACTATTTAGACAATACTTCTTGACCATGGATTGGAATACAAGAGGCTATCTTCAAGTCTTTTTTGAGATAACAACTCCCTTCGTCTCGAATTATAGGTTGTTTTGACATTTCTAGGTCCATAGTTTTTGTTACGCACCTAGACATAGTGTATATCTAAATGATTAACAAAAACTACGAATTTAGAAATGTCAAAACGACATATAATTTGGAATGGATGGAGTAATTTTTGCACAAAAAGCAAACACACATGGATTGAAACGCATTCGATTGGCATTCATATCCCTTTACATATGAACCTTCTAAGAAATTGCCCCCCAAATAACAACTTGCCTTGCGCATAGTTTTAAAGGCATAATGAATGTGGTTTAACAACCTTCAACAAATTTTTGCAAAAAATATATATACTCACACATCAGTACATTATAATCACTCTTTATTTTCATTATAAATTTATAAGTAGTCATTAAAATGGCTTCGTTTTCCAACATTAAGTTTGTAAAGAAAATAACAAATGTTTGAAAAGAATAAAATTGATAGATCTCTATTATGCATCAATAATTCAATATGTTATGAGATATCATGAGTATGGTGAAAAACACAGAGATCCAAGGAATACAAATCTGTCAAAGTAGGATCTCCATGTAAGACAAGTACGAGGAATAAACAAAGAGCAATATATTTTAGATCCATAATCCAATTTAAATTATTTAGAATATAATTTGTTTGATGTAGTTAAGCTATGATTATTTACATTTACAAGTTGTATATAAATAGATAATAGAGAGTCCAAAAACAAATAATATGAACCTAAAGACATAATCGATCAAAACCGCCTTGGTCTATTTAAACTTGAACCTAACAATTAGTTATTAATAAACTACTACTTACTTAAAAATTCCTATCCTTAGCGAAAATGACGGAGCTACGGTTTTGGCGATCTGAGGGCGATCACGACGCCGCCGTCTCCGCGGTCTAAGATCGTGGTGCCGATGCCTTCTGCCGCCGAGGATCGTCGGGCAGACGAGGGGACGTGTGCCTCTCCTTCGTTGCATTCCCTCCTCGGGCTCGGCGGCGCATGGAAAACCCCATCTAGGGTTTGTCCAGCGTTTTCCTTTCCGTTTGCTGAAGTGAAGTCTGGATCCTACAAGTCGACGATAGTCTCCGGAGATTCCACGATACACGACCGACTATTAATAGTTTGTGTCATACGAGATTGGTGAACTTTTGCTGCGCCGCCTCTTGTGTGCCTCGCGAATTAGGGTTTGCGTCTTGCATGCTGGTGGGGGTGATAAGGGACGCCCGGTGAGGAGGTTTCCCATCCGAAGCCACACACGCGACGCCGCTCGAAGTTCTGTGGCATCAATGACAACGCAGGGAGGTGGTGATGATCTAGGGCACGATGAGTTGAAGCGATCTGGAGAGAGGAAGCAGTTTTCGGGCGGTGGCTCGGCCAAGCCTGGCAATCGAAGGGACGACGCCTTCACAGGTGACATCCCGTACGAGGTGAAGGGCAAAGGCAGGGAAGATGGGGGTGTGCCCCAGGACCGCCGGCTGGCGATCCGGATGAATGAGGAGGAAGAAGGTGAGGATCCACAAGAGGAGGAGTGTGATTTCAGCGTTGATGAGGAAGCAAAGGAGAGACAGAACAAGTGGATGGCTATTACCCGGTTTTACTCGGGCAAGGACATAAACACATGGGGGATGCTCAATGAATTGTGTGCAGCCTGGGGGAAGAAGAAAGATGAACAAGCCCCTATCATGAGGGAGCTGGAAGATAACAAGTTATACGTGGAGTTTGAAGCTGAGAGGCTCTAGAGGAAAGCAATCCATGGTGGACCGTGGAAGCACAAGGAAGACCCTATGATTTTTGTGCCATATAATGGTGTCGATAGGTACTCTGACATGGTGATTGACTCCTTGGCTATATGGGTATGCATATACAACATACCGGAGGCGATGACAACAGTGGGTTTTGCACGTGCTCTGGGTGCAAAGATCGGATCGGTGCTGAAAGTAGGAGAGGTTTCGAAGAACTATAGAAGGGTGAGAATTGACTTTGCTCTTGAAAGGCCGCTCATGCCAACTGTCCAAGAGAGGGTTAAGGGATATGGAATGCTGGAGTTCCCTGTGTGCTATGAAGGCATTCCACACATCTGCTTCGGTTGTGGTAGGTTTGGCCATGGCCAACGTGAGTGCCCAGATGAAGTACAAGTAGATGGTGTCATTTTTGGCAAGTACCTTCGCTGCTCTCCACAGAAGCGCGACGAGGGGAGACCGGTGACCTTATCACAGTCTGTCCCAAAGGCAAAAGGGGGCCTTAACTTTTGTGGCAACAGAGGGAGAGGGTGCTGTCCAGGGAGGGCTCCACGAACTCCTTTTCCAGAGGTGGTGCTTCTGTAAACAATTTTAGTAATGACAGTGGAAGGAGACATAGGGGGAGGCCGAGGATGCTCCTGATGACGAAGTGAAGGACATGGCAGTATTCCTCAAGAGGTGTCGGAGAATCTGGCAAAAGGTGTAGAGAAGATGTCCGTTGATGCAAAAGTTCCAGACCTTAATGTCAAGCCGTCGCCTGCTACTTGGGCATCAAAGGAATGTGTTTTTGGATTAAACTCCTTTTATGATTCCAGCGGTGGGTCAGCAGGACTAAAACCGGAACCAGGAGAGTGCCTATCATCCAGCAGGCTTTACTCGCAAGGTCTGTGCAAAGGGCGGCCCTGATAGACAGGAGCAGAAGGGCATATCTGATGCTAGAGGTTCGGCTGATGGCAACTAACAAAGTTCTGAACAAATTTATTGTGGATTCCATTCATGAACTGGAGAGACAAGGCATATTGATTGACGAACAACGAGCAACAAAAAAGAAGGCGGAGGCAGAGGCAGAGAGGGCAACGGTGGTTGATGGAAGATCCCTAGCTAAACGCAGCAAGCTTGCCCCGGCAGGCACGCCACACCTGACGGGCACTTATGACGAGGCTCGTCAAGGGCAATGAATGCATTGGCTTGGAACTGCCGGGGGGTGGGGAACCCCGGACAGTTCAGGAGCTTTGCGGCTTGGTCAAGTCGCATCACCCCAAGCTCGTCTTCCTCTCGAAGACGAGGGTTTCAGGTAGTCGAGTCAGTAATTTAAGATTTCGGTTGGGTCTTCGTAATTGTCTACTAGTGAGTAGTGTCGGGCTTAGTGGTGGTCTTGCTTTGTTTTGGGATGAGTCAATAATTGTAACCCTGCTGTCCCAGGGTGAGCGTCGCATCGATGTCTTAATAAAAGAAGAGCCCACTGCTGCCCTGTGGAGGGCGACCTTTGTGTATGGAGAGCCTCGTGTTGAGAAACGTAAGGATATGTGGGATATGTTACGGAAACTTTGCGGGGTTTGGGCGGGACCATGGATGATTATAGGCGATTTCAACGAAGCTATGTGGCAGTATGAGCACTTTTCCGAAACACCACGTTCGGAAAGGCAGATGATGGACTTTCGGGAAGTACTTAGCCATTGTGATTTGCATGATCTAGGGTTCTCGGGTCTTCCATGGACATACAACAATAACCAAGGAGGGGCGAGGAATGTGAGGGTGCGACTTGATCGGGCTGTGGCCAATACGGATTGGTTAGGGCGCTTTCCTTCCGCTAATGTGCTGCATATTACGTCTACCAGGTCAGATCATAAAGCTTTGCTGCTCACCACGGCACAAGGGGTGCAAGCAATGCCAGTTGCGTCGGCTTTTAGGTATGAGATAATGTGGGAGCGTGAAGCTGGTTTGCAGGCGGTAATAGAGAAATCTTGGCTCCGCAAAAACCCAGGGAGCGATCTTGGGGCGCTGGCTCGTTCGCTGGAGATGCTAACCAGAGATCTAAAAACCTGGAGCAAGGAGAACTTTCCGCACATCGCCAAACTGCTTGATGGCCTGCGCGCAGAGCTGGAAGCACTCGAGCGAGAGGATCCCGTGCATAACAGAGAAAAAATCCTGAGTTCAAAGTGCGAGCTTGATGAATTATTATACCGTGAGGAGATGATGTGGCTTCAAAGATTACGCATTGTGTGGCTGACTGAAGGTGACAGAAACATGAAGTATTTTCATCGCAAAGCTATGTGGAGAGCTCGGAAAAATAAAATAAAAAAGTTACTAAGGGAAGATGGTAGCTGGTGTTCGGATGAAAAAGAAATGCAAGGTATGGCTAAAGCTTATTTTGAGGATCTTTTTACTAGGGATGGAAGTATTATACCTGATGAAGTGGTTAACTTATTTGAGCCTACTAGTACCACTAGCATCAATGAGGAGTTGTGCAAGCCTTGGTCAGATGAGGAGATTGGCAATGCTCTATTCCAGATCGGGCCTCTGAAAGCGCCTGGACCTGATGGTCTACCGGCCAGATTTTTTCAAAGGAACTGGTCAATTCTAAAAGAGGATGTGGTGAAGACGGTCAAGGAATTTTTTGCTTCAGGTTACATGCCGGAAGGGGTGAACGATACTTGTATTGTTCTTATCCCTAAAACTACTTGTCTAGAGACCCTGAAGGATTTCCGGCCCATTAGCCTGTGTAATGTGATTTATAAAGTGGTGTCCAAGTGCCTGGTGAATAGATTGAGGCCTCTGCTACAGGATATCATCTCACCGAGCCAGAGTGCCTTTATCCCAAGTCGATTGATCACTGATAACGCGCTGATTGCGTTTGAATGTATACATGCCATTCAGAGTAACAATGATGAACGGGGAGATTTTTGTGCATACAAGTTGGATTTATCGAAGGCGTACGATCGTGTGGATTGGAGTTTTCTGAACAAGGTTCTTCTGAAGCTGGGCTTTCATGGCGATTGGGTGCAATGGGTCATGGCTTGCATGACCTCGGTGCGCTATTTTGTCCGCTTCAATGGCATCCTTTCGACGCCTTTTACTCCGTCTAGAGGTTTACGCCAAGGTGATCCGCTTTCGCCTTATCTCTTCCTTTTTGTCGCTGATGGCCTGTCCAGATTGACGAGCAGGAAGGTAGCGCTTCAGGAGCTGTAGGAGCTAAAAGTGTGAAGGGTGCCCTGGGCATTTCGCACTGTCATTTGTCGACGACACGCTGCTCTTTTTCAAGGCCAGGCTGGAACAAGCACTTAAGGTGAAGGAGGCACTGGATACTTATGCTAGGTGCACAGGACAATTAATTAAGCCTTCCAAATGCTCAATTATGTTCAATGAGAAAGGGGACGCCGAGGTGCAGGATCACGTTAAGAGTATCCTGGGTGTGCAGCTAAGTGGTTTTGAGGCCAAATATTTGGGCTTTCCTACACCATCAGGAAGACTGAAAGGAGCACGATTCCAACTGCTAAAGGAAAGAATCAGCAAGAGACTGAAGGACTATTCGAAAAAACAAATGTCAGCGGCGGCCAAAGAAATTCTGATTATTCCAACTTACATTATGAGTGTGTTCAAACTACCTCTTGGCATATGTGACGAGATGACTAGACTGATCCGTGAATTTTGGTGGGGGACAGAGAATGGCAAGACAAAGGTGGCATGGTTAGCATGGGACAAGTTAACGTTAAAGAAGTGTTGCGGAGGCCTAGGTTTTAAAGATCTCAGGCTGTTCAATCAGGCGCTGCTAGCTAGACAAGCATGGCGGCTAATTGAGTTCTTGGATAGCCTTTGCGTCTGACTCTTGAAGGCAAAGTACTATCCAAGGGGATGCTTGGTGGATACGGCGTTCAGCTCCAGATTGTCGTATACCTGGCAATCCATCTTGCATGGGCTTGACCTATTGAAGAAGGGTATCATTTGGCAGATTGGTAGAGGCTCTCAAGTTCACATCTAGCGGGACCCATGGGTACCGAGAGCACATTCCTTCAGAGTCACAACAAAGCAGAGGCGATGTCGAATTAAATGGGTGTCGGAGCTGCTGAACATCCAAGGAAATGATTGGGATTTTGATAAGCTTGTGGGCATTTTCAATAGCGCTGATGCAAAGGCCATTGCTAGGATCGCCATCCTAGCCAGAGCTATGGAGGACTTATTGGCGTGGCCTTTGGAGAAATCTGGAATCTTCACGGTCAGGAGCGCCTACAACCTTGCTCTCAGACTCCAGAACCTGGCCACAAGTACGGGATCTAGCACCAACCCAGAGGGAGAGCATAGTCTGTGGAACAATGTGTGGAGAGGTAAGATTCCACCGAAGATTAACATCTTTGCCTGGAAGTTGTGCCATAATGCTCTGCCTACCCGTAATAGGAAGCTTGCAAAGCACTTGGAGCAACAGGATACCTGCACTTTGTGTGGGTTGGCACCAGAGACCGGTCATCACACTACTGTTCGCTGCCCTCTGGCCGCACTGTTGAGACAAGCAATGAGGTAGCACTGGGAGCTGCTTGAGGAGAAGTTCTTTGAGTACAATGGTCCAGACTGGTTGCTGCTGCTTCTAGACCGCTGTAATCCATCCCAGAGAGACTTAACCAAGTTGGTGCTCTGGAGGGCTTGGACAGTACACAACAATATCACTCACCAGTCTGGTCCTTCACATGTAGAAGGCTCGGTCCATTTCCTGCTTAACCTGGTGGCATCACTGGAGGGCGGTAAGATGCAGGGAAATGACGCAAAAGGGAAAGGTAAGATGTACTATTCCTTGTCTGACAACAGCGACAAGGAAAGAAATAGAGGGCAAAAGTCAGAAACCAAGTGAGGGCAAGCTCCCCCACCAGGATGGATTAAGATCAACGTGGATGGCTCCTATGTAGAGGAATCGGGGATGGCCGGGAGTGGGGCCGTCGTGAGGAATTCAAGCGGCGTTGTTCTGTTCACGGCCTGGCGTCCACTGATGCATTGTGCCGATGCTCTGGAAGCAGAAGCCTGGGCGTGCATAGAAGGGTTCAGACGAGCATCGAGCGCACATTATGGGGACATCATCGTAGAAACAGATTGCGCCAGGATCGTGAAGGCGATGAACAGTATGACAGACAGGTCAGAGGTCAGCTTCATCATAAGTGAAGCTAAAGAACTTGCTCAACTCATGACCGGTTGGCAAGTAGTACAGGTGAAGAGAGAGTGCAACTTAGTAGCTCATGAATTAGCTCATCTAGCTAGGCGTAGTTCTCACTCTGCCTTCTGGCGGGCAGGGCACCTGCGTGTCACACCCCTTGTTGAGAAGGATTGTAAACTTTGTCATGCCTAGTTAATAAAGCTCTCTTTACCCGCAAAACTAATACTTACTTATCAGAGACTAATTTTAAATGAGTCATATGCACATATATATTCGGTGAAGGATATATGGCTTGCAGAATGTAGAGAAATATCAAGATTGAAATAGGCATGCATTCCTAACACCACCAACATGCAGACACCGTTTGTGAATAAAAACTTTAAAATATTTTATGACATTTTTTATTCATAATATTTTGACTAAATAATGCTTTCATGCAGGAGCACAGACGCCTAATAAACAACTATGTTGTTTGATTCAATATTCTTTTTATTTAATTTTAAGAATAATAAAGCTTTCTGCTAACTTTTTATTTCACACATATTAGCATGTTTTATGATGTTTAGTTTTTTCTTTCCTTTTACTTGCCATCGCTACCCATACATATATGCACTCATTTTTAGAACTAGATCTATACTGGCGCATTACCAAGGGAGAAAAAAATTGATAGTATATTTATAAGTTAATATATATGTAGATGTGGACCATCTGAATATTATTTTAGGCACTATAACATACTATAAGAGCATAAGGAGCATATGATGCCAATGCAAGTCTTATGGTGGATCTCATGTTTGCTATTTATAATACTAAGGTTGGTCTAAGCATGGACCCATGCCACTTTTCATTAGCTGATTTTTTATTGCTTGTGGCCCGATCTTTAGCTTAAGGTTAGGTCTTTACCATTTTGTCTTAGGACCTCCTCTTAAGACCTACTCGACTATTTATAAGGTCAGCTTTATAGAGCTTAAGACACTTATTTCCAATGCTATTGGTGCCCTAAATAGATGTAGGTGTTTATATTTGTTGTACCATACCAGTATTCTAGTCAATTGGTGTGACTAGCAGTAAACATTTCGTCTGCTATTTTTAATCACCAAATTTCATGAAATTCATTAGAAAAATCCAATCAAACCTATTGAAAAATGATGATTCAAATTGTAAAAAAAAGGTATTCTTGAGGAAATATCACAAAAGAGCTCTATAGTGTAATGGTTTGCTACCATTTGCTTGAACTATCTAGCTGTAGTTCAAACCCCTGATCAAATCCTAGACCTTCTTTTGCACAAGATGGAGCTCACGGTAGAGGTCATCTCCACCTGCGCCAACTTACCGGAGTTCTATGAGTATTGTGCCATTGTTTTCCATATTTACTTTGGAATGCAGCAAAGTGCCATGTATCAACAGAAAATCCATTATATTTTCTATGGGGACTGAAATGACACTGAGATCGTACGTTCATACATGACACCTTGCTCCACACGAATGGGTTTATATGTGTCAGTTTGTATAAAAGTTTATTGGGCTGTCGCTTAGGCCTTATTCGGTTTGAGTCATGTTCGAGGGAATTTATTAAGGGGCTTAGGAAGTATTAAATTCCCTACGAGTCAAAATCTCCATCAATACCCATCAATCCTCTAGGGAAAGGTATTGACTGACAAGCATTTATGTGAAACGTTACATCTACTTTTTTTAGATAAAGGAATTTCTTTATTCCGGCCTATGCATGAGTTGTGCACTCAACCATCTGTAAGTTACATCTATGTGGAAGGTTGTTGTTTTCCCTTCGGATCCCATTTTTGAAAGAAAATGGCATAAGCACTGGAACCATCATTTCGAAATTTCAGTGACTACATACACATTGTCTCCCGAGCTGCATTTTACAATTGAAATTCCTTGAATACATACTTTTGTGTATCAAAAGAGTCAGGGTTCTTTGGCACAATCTATATATAAGGATCAGGATAGATCTGTGTAGTTATTACAAATTTGTATCCATAATTCACCGTGGAAGCAAAAAGGCTCATGAGCCTTATTTTGGCTCACAGATTACCGCTTCCTGGCTATATCTTACTGTTACTGATAATGAATATCTTAGTCAATACTCTACAACTTTTGCACAAACAAACAAGCCATGCTAATTTGCACAAGTTGTACATGCATTTTCTTACGTGGTCGCCTCACTGGGCCAATGAGCGACAGTGGATCACTTGCAGCGAAAGCATAACAATGGAGCTCTCAAGCATGCTGCCAGTACCTTGAGGGTTGAGGCTACGCCCATGATACCATGAAGGACACAAATGAGCCCACGCAGGCGTTGCGCTCCCTGTCCGCATGCACTTCTCTTCCTCTCCTTCCTTTGGATTTGTCTTGGGCATGGCTTGTTGGAAAATAAGCCCATGCACGAAGATTCAAGAAACCCATTTTAGAAATTTTAAAGCAACTGTGCATGGCAAAAGAAATAATCATATACTGCTAGTTTGAGGAGGTGCAAACCAATTTAAATAGTCTTTTGTAAATATATGCCTCCACGAGGGGCGGTAATAAGATTTCTAGACAGCCCATGCATACGTGCGACCGCTCAAAGCTATTTGACGACTACGATATGCACTGCCTTAGCTATCGGTGACTCGCAAGTCGCAACTCTCTGCTCAGCCTGCTGGGGTGGCGCGCGACCCTCACGGCGTACCGGAAGTCTGGAAGCTGCCGCGGGGGATGCACCCGCACAGGCACGAGGGGGCGGACTGGCGGAGGTGACGGAGGAGCTCGTCAGGAACGGGTTCTGAAACCTGTTCGCGCCGGACACGCTCCAGCCCCTGCTCCGGTTGGCTCTCAAGGTCATGGGCTTTGGCTGAACGGACGGTCAAGATTTTGTATCTTGTGCGTCCTGGCACGCCTACAACAAGATCAAAACAGTTTGCTTTTAGTTTTTTCAAGGTGTATGTTAAAGATGTTTTGACTCATGATTGCGTACTAACAGCATAACAGCGCCCAACGGTTGCTTTGGATCCTACGTACTAACAGCTAGCTAGTGAGAAGTAAACCAGCAGGGAATAGTGGTAGCTTTTGCACGAGCAAGCCATGTTAATTTACAGAGCAAGCAAAGCGCCCGGCGCCGCGCGCGAATTCGCGGCCGAGGCATTAGACTAGCAGAGCCATTGTATAACAGCCAGTAGGCAGAGCATTTGCCCCCCTCACGCATGCCGCCTTCAACCAGCCAGAGCCTGAGAGCCATGAAGGACACAAAGAAGCCGACGCGGGCGTCGTCGTCCTCCCGCCTAAGCGGGAGGCTCGCCGGCGTGGCGTCCATGCTCCTCCTCGTCTCGCTGGGGTTCGTCCTCGGCGTGACCTCCTCCAACGCCATGTTCATCCGGTTCTACCTCCCTTTCATCGCACCCTTACGCTCCACCGCCGCCGCCGCCGCCGCGGCGTCCTCTCCTCCGCCCCAGTCGCCGCCCACACCTACACCGCCGCCGCCGCAGGAGCAGCAAACGGGGCCGCCGCCGGCGGGGCTCCTGGCGGCGGTGCCTAGCGGCGGCGTGATGCACAGCATGACCGACGAGGAGCTGTACTGGCGCGCGTCCATGGCGCCCATGATCCGCCACGCGCCGGGCAGCCGCGTCCCCAAGGTCGCCTTCCTGTTCCTTGTCAGAGGGGAGCTCCCGCTCCGCCCGCTCTGGGAGAAGTTCTTCGAGGGCCACCAGGGGCTCTACTCCATCTACGTCCACGCCCACCCCTCCTACTCCGGCTCGCCTCCGCCGGACTCCGTCTTCTACGGCCGCTACATCCCCAGCCAGGTAACAACAACAAAAAAAATTCAGAGTTTTTCAGACAGAGCTAGTAGCACTCTGAAAACGAAACTTCCAAAATTTACAGAGGACGAAATGGGGCGACGCGAGCCTGGTGGAGGCGGAGCGTCGTCTGCTAGCGAACGCGCTTCTCGACCTGAGCAACGAGCGGTTCGCGCTCTTCTCGGAGGCGTGCATCCCGGTGTACGACTTCCCGACCGTCCACGCCTTCCTCACCGGCGCCAACACGAGCTTCGTCGACTGCTACGAGAACGGCGGGAGCCGGTCCCGGTACCGGCCCTTCTTCGCGACCCGCAACATCACGCTGGGGCTGTGGCGGAAGGGCGCGCAGTGGTTCGAGATGGACAGGTCCCTGGCGCTCGAGTCCGTCGCCGACGACGCCTGCTTCCCGGCGTTCCGCGACTTCTGCGTGGGCCGGGCCGAGTGCCTCATCGACGAGCACTACCTGCCGACGCTCGTGACCGTGCTCGGGTGGGGGCGACGGAACGCCAACAGGACGCTCACGTACGCCGACTGGAAGCGCGCCGTCAACCGGCACCCCCACACGCATGCCGGCGAGGAGGTGAGCGAGGAGCTCATCAGGGGGATCAGGGAGGACGGAGGTGGGAGGTGCTTCTACAATGGGGGGAGGAACGGGATCTGCAACCTGTTCGCGAGAAAGTTCGCGCCCGATGCGCTTGAGCCGCTGCTCAGGGTCGCGCCCAAGGTCATGGGATTCGGATGACGGCTGACGAGACGGCGGCGGTCCGACGAGCAGGACAGGGGAGAGTGTGTGTACAATAGTATTCTTTTGCTTTTGCGTTGCGTGGCTGGTCGATCGGTCCGGGTTGACATGGGATCGCAGGCCGGTATCAAGAGGGAGGAGAATAAACACTGAAACAATTTTTGTTGCGAACATGAACACCTCGTTTGCCAACCGATCGATCTCCGTGTTGCTGGTTGTGGTTGGGTTTCACGGCGACATGGCGTGGGCGGGCATGTCGTAGTTGTGGTTGCGCGGCGTGATGGTGGGACGGTGGTGGCAGGAGGAGCACGCGACCGGCGGTGAGTTGCGATGCCTGCTCGGCTCGGGGATCGGCGCCGGCGCGCCGGAGAGGGAGGCTTCCTCCGGTGATTTGGGCGGAAAAGGCGGGCCTTGGGGAGAGGAACTTGACTTTCCTCGCTACGGTTGGGCTGGACCTAGGTTGTGCTGTATATGGGTCCAATACGGGTCGAAACGAGCGCTTCTTAAGTAATAATTGGGCTACTCCGAAAACGTGTGTAATTGGGCCGATTGGACAAAACACACACGGAAGTGGGCGGAGGAATGAATACGAACGAGAAGGAAGAAAATACCGGGCCCTCGAACCGACGATTCCGACTCCTAAGCCTAATAATAATACCGTATCGCTTAGCAATCTTTAACACATCTTGCTCAAAACGCAAAAGGGGCCCAACGAAAATCAGCCCCTGGCAAAATGTACATACGCTGAACGACAAGGGCTGGGCATTTGGTATTTTCGGAGCTCTTGCGTCGAGCGACGGCCAGGGACGAGGACGACAGCGGTAACTTTTCTTTGAAAATTTTTATTCTTTTTAGAAAAATTGACTTCGTGTTGCAGCGGAGGACACTGAACACGCATGTGAGGCGACCTGGAGGCGTGCGCACCAGAAGTTACGCGCGAGGGTCAATTTAAGATTGCGTATTATTACTCTATCGCATATTTAGTACATAATAACTAAAACAAGATTTTGACCATTTATTTTTAGACAAGGGCTAGGCATTTGGTATTTTCCGTATGCTCGGTTCGGTATTTTCGGTAAAGAAACATTTCGGTGTGCCAAACAGTCTCTGTATTATTACTCTCCAAATGATCGCTTTTTTAGTACATAATAACTGAATCAAGATTTTGGTCATCCATTTTTAGACTGTTGGTCTAAAATTCTCTCTAAAACTCACTCTCTAAATCATGTCATTTGCATAAAAATCGTTTTCTATATCTTCATGTTTTCCGACCGCTTTTCTATATCTTGCATGCACTCTAAGAGCTATTCTATTTTCTATATTAGCTAGCGAGAAATCCGGAATAGAGAGTGACTATGTTTGTATAACCAAATAGAGAGACTGTTGAAATATACCTTTTTAATCAAAATCTCTAAAACTAGCAATTAGAAAAGATTTAGAAATTTTCTTGGAGTTGCTCTTAGAGATGTAATTTTTTCCCCTAACCTTCATAAATACAAGCTATTCACACACCACACGCCTGCACACATAATTTTAATTTTGCACAAATTTATACAAAATAATATTCCTAATTGCTAGTTTCTCCGTCATTGCTGGGCTGGATCTCTGTTGGGCTATATCTGGGCCCAATACTGGTCAAAACTAGCGCTTCTAAAGTTACTAGTTAAATGCCTGTGCGTTGCTACGGGTGATGAAATCATGTGCTAAAGAGAAATTCGCATGACCAAGGCACCAAGCTAAGATTTTTAGTGAACACCTTTTATTTATCTAGAGATTCTGTTACACAGAAGCAAATGACACAATAGCTTATTTTCTTTTTTTACTTTCACATTTTTGTTCAGTAGTAGAAATCCTCCAGATAGAGAGCGTACAAGGAAAACGACACAGAATGAAGAAGATAGATATTATACAGCGTTTCTAAGATCATATATCTCCAAATGAGTGTTGTCTTATAGTAAGAAGGAGCAATATGAAAAGCTCCTTTGACAACAAAGTATCTCAACGTGCTCAGGATAGCGTTTGAGGTTGCTTTGTGCTTGAGCTCTCTGAACATCTCCAAGATTGAACTTACAGATAGATCTATTCACCTGCAATAATTCTTCATGAATGATTTCTAACAAATAGTCTCGAGACCTACTAATTCAGGTAAATCCAAATAAATCAGTCTGTCCTATAAAATAAGTGATGTTAGTTTTGACAGCTGTTGAGTCTAAGAAAACATATATTAGGCAATGCTTCATCCGTCCAATACTTTATCTGAATCTTCTGCTAAGTGCTAAGTCCTATGTGACAATCTTATCATAATAACCATATCTGATACTCTGAAAATAAGGAGCTAGTGTGTTGTGAGGACCAATCTCCTTGCCATGAATAATGGAAATATTAATAGTTATCCAAAGTGAAGTATGACCGCCGATTTAGAAGTTGTATATATGGCAATTAATCAATAGACCTGGCCATGCTGATATCCCGATATGTTGCGGTACATAATCAATAGGCTTGTTTCCATCAATAGCTAATGCACATTTTCCAAGCTATTGGTGATTGTATGATACGTTTCACAGACCTCTGTTGTCAATAAATATTCTAAAAATAATGCTCTTAGTATCTTTCATTAAATCAGTCAGAGTGTCAAACACTACTAAAGATCCAAAACCACCTACATCTCCTTTTCTCTGTCCATCAATATCCTAATTTTCTTATCCAAGTGCAACCATTAGAACCTAAGCACAGAAAGATAAACCAATATGGTTGATGCTAAATGCCAATGATGCACAGACCTGCTTGATGCTAAATGCAATGATGCACAGACCTAATCCATGATAAAGTCCAAAAGAAGTAATAAACACCATTGAGGTTAAATCGTTTTGTTCTGGGGTAAAAGGATTTTTAAAGAACATAGGCCATTACGAAAACAAGGTCTAAGAGTCGACTTTCCTATCACAGATCAAGTTGCCTTATTGAGAGCAGGCATCAGGTAATGTTAGGATAAATTAGTAGTTCAGTACTCCCGGTAGAATGCACCAACTAATGATGTAATGCTCCTTGCTGTTCCCTACCTAATAGTCACCAGCGCATGTATGATCATGCCTTATCGGCCTTACAAGGCTAACAAAAAAGATTATGGAATCATATAGCCTAATGATGCAGTGCACCAAATTTAGTAGTTCAGACACAGTGAAAAAAGTCGGTTAATCTACATCTGTATCAAATTGGCAATCCGTCATGTTAGAACATCCTTAATCAACCGTGCTGAAAATGAAATCCAACAGGTTATTATAACAAAAGTTCACATAAAAAATATTTATCCAACACAACATTTTCACTTTCTAAGCCATCATTTGTTGTCACACATTTGTTGTCACACAGGGAAGACAACAAACATGATCTTGATTTTCCCAGGACAGCCTCAAGTGATGGAATTGTTCAGAGAACTGAACGGGAACACCAGCAAGCTAGTCATGAACTCACTGAACTCGAAGGCAGAGATTCAAACAAGGTCCACATAACAATGGCAAGGAAAGAACAATGCTAGTCATGCTGCATGTAGCGCAAATAGAAAAATATGATCTCCAATGTAAACTGGGAAAAACACATCCCAGGAGCAAGCAACTCACCTGACACCAGACTTGTACCCAAGCACCTTCAGCTGAGCGTCAGGGCCATCATCATGGGGTGGCTCAAAATCGTAAAACAATGTTGTCAGTACCTTTGGCCCAGAAAATTTACACTGTCTCAACTCATACCATAGTCATCTGAAAATTTATTATTATATATACAATTATACAGTGAGTAATCCAACTGCAGGAGGAAATGATGGTGACGCTAATCATCCTTGCCTTCTTATGCACATATGTAAATAGCACATAGCAAGAGTCAATCACAACCTAAATTTGATCTTCCCATGATAGGACATGTAAGGGGCCGGGGAGGTTTTCAAATTCATGCCCAAGTACTGATCACTTCTTGACTCGTAATGGATTTTCTCAATAGATAGTAAAATTCAATAGGTAGTAACATACTGTCCAATGATAAAGTAAGCCACATGTAGTCTACAATAAAACGTCTGGCAATCTGACAGATTTGACTCCATTTAAGAGTATTTTTATCAAGCTAATATTCCCTACCAACAACATAAATGACAACATGTACGGCATCAAGCTGGAACCTTGTATCTACTATTGAACAAGATTATGTACAGAGCTGTTTATTTCATGCCGCTTGTTTAACTGAATGTTGGGGCTGTAATCCATCTGACAATATGTATGAAATTTAACTGAATGTCAATTCTGCCAAAGAAAACAGGACTCCATCTTTCGTGGTGAAATTTAACTCCTATTGATTCAGAAGCAAGATATCCTAAAACAATGAAATGGACATTGGTACGGTACTCCATCAGAAAAAGCTGTGAGGGACAAATATCTATATTCCTAGCTAGAAAGTCTTGATGACTTGCAGTGGGTGCATCATATTTGGTATGTTTTACACATAAATTAGCAGCTAAATCAAAAAAATAAAATAAAACTCTTAGGTTTCTCTGAATATATGACTTTAGACCATCCCAACAACGACACAGGCAGTACAGTACACATGTATAGGTTAGAAATTTCAGAATAGCAACCTGAATGCATACCAATCCTACAGGGTCACTATTGAGGAAAATAGCTTAACATTATATAAATGGAATATGTGAAGTAAACTTAAAATTTTGTCATACTAAACAGAAAGAGAGATTAAAAAAATAGAAACTTGTCGCACTAATTCATACTTGATACTGTGAATCGTAGAGAAGCTTGGGACACAGAAGCCACCACTGCGGTCGATGAGTAAAAACTGCAGCATGTAAAGAATAATTTATAATGCTAACTACTGGACTCAAAGTGATCAGTCAATAGATGAATAGGAGAGCATAAATGATTTTAGAGCAAACCACACTAAACTTGATGCCTATTTCCTCGATCCAGTAGGGATTTTTCAAGCTGAGTAGGGAGGAGGCTACATGATATGTGGCTAGGGATCGAAGTCCAAATATTTACATGTGCACATTCAAGGACCAAGCATCGGCATGTAGACTTGTAATAAGCACTGCATTATTCAGAGATCGTCTCATTTTGCAATGATGCCAAGATCCAGACCTTGAAAAAGAGAGGAAGCACGGGGAGAAGAATTCAGACGAACTCACGTCGATGTAATCGTAGATGTGGTTGCAATGGTGGCATCCGGCCTCGCGGTGATTGCTTGCTGATGCTGAAGTGGTCATGGCCATGTACCTGGGGCGGCTGTATCCTGGTGACCGTACGGCGACAACGTAGAGCCATGAGAGTCGAGATCGCTGATCCATTTTTCCTGGAAGCACAACGATGCGAGCGGCGAGATTAACAGGCGGGATGGTTTGTCCAGAGATCGTTCGTTTCCCCGTGACATGACAGTGTGCCCTAGGTGTCGAGAAATCAGCGTCCCTGATCTTGACACCGACTCCTTCTGTGGACCCTTACCCACACAACTTTGTGTAGACCTTTACACTCTACTCATACCACACTATCATGGCATGTCACTCCTCATGGTGGCTACCTATGCCATCTCCAAATGGCTTTACTTGTCATAGCTTACATGGGGTGGAGGGCACCGCTATTTATAGACTCCATGACATATGTGTTGGTGCCATGTGTCCACCTTCTACACTCTTCTTTACAAATATCCTAGCTCTAGAAAACTCCACATCCTTATCTACTTTCTTGATATTTCTACCTTGCCAAAAATATCACGCTTCTAGAGTCTTCCACATTTGTCATGAACCATGACAATTCTCCAATATTCTAGAAGCTTCCAACTTTGCCATGATTTTTATCCTCATGTATGACAAAGTTCGTATCTTCCACAATCTTCTAGAACCTTTCTTAAGTATGCATTGTTATTTTGAGCACTAGGGAAGGCAGGCGGTGAGGCACCAACATGGAAACTCGAGAGTGTGCCCTAGAGTCAGCGATGGAGTTGCTGGGCACGCCGCCGCCAAGGATGGTCTGCCGATGGTGTCAGGTCATCAGTAGTGTAGGCAAAAGAAGATGATGATGGTGTTCCAACACGATGATGATGGTGGTGCGGCTGCTGGGCGCGGCCGTATAGTGTGCACCTTCTGCCTTGACTACGGACAGCGAGCGCCTTGGGCGGCGACGTCGCGGGGGTGGCGAGGCAAGCGTGCGGTGCCGCGGTGGGGATCGACGCCGGTGAGGGGAACGAAGTCGTCGTGGACGATGGCGGCGGCATGGATGAGGTGAAGGGCGAGTAGCGAGGAGGAGGTGAACTGCGACGAGCGGCGATGAAAAGTTGTGGCGCGGCAGACGGCAGGTGGTCGATGTGGCAAAATTTTCGGCAAGCGCTGCACGCACGTCCGGGAGAGAAAAAATAGGGAGCGGAGGGGGCGACGATCGCAGGAGCGAGGCCCACATGGCGGCGGGGTGTGACGCCAGGCTTCGCGACACCATAATCGCGGTCGGCGATTCGCCTAATCGTGCTTTTTAGGAGTAAGTAAGAGAATTAGGCTACTCCCAAAAAAATCTATTATTGGACCGATTGGACGAAACAGACGGTGCGGAGGAATAAATAGGAAGGAAGAAATCGATCGTCCAACTAACGATTACGAATTCTCAAAAAAAAACCGATTACGAATTCCTTAAAAAAAACTAACGATTAGCTAGACGAAACAGACGGTGCGGAGTATGAATTTACGACTTCTGAACTTAAGAATAAATACCGTACTGCTTAGCTAGATTTAACACGTCTTGCTCAAATAATAATATAAGGCGCTACTGATGTCGCGCCTATAGCACATTATCGCCGATGTTTTAGAGCATGACGGTAATTTTAGAGCATGCCGCGAAACGTCTTCGTCTTTTGGTCTAGTCTATCACCGATGCTCCTAGCTCGTGCGTGTCCGAAGTTTTCGTGACACGACCAAGGCGACGCCCCTTCCGTAACTCCCTCGTTCCGCGGCGGCACCCCTACCCCGACGGCCCATCCTCGGCGGCTGGCGCTCCTTCCCAAGCTCTCTCCCTCTCTCTCTCCCCCGGTGACTCCTCCCCAACGGCCAACGCCCGGTTACTTCGGTTTTAACCATAACCAAACTGAAGAACCAAGACTGAATTCGCTCGGTTCTAATTTTTTAAAGAAACCAGTCGGTTTTAGTTTCTAAGGAACCAGTTTTTTTAAAAAAAAACTGAAGAACTAATTAGTTCAGTTTCGGTTAACCGAATGCCAAGGCTGAGTCGGGTGTGGTGTGGATGAGACTGTCAGCAGTGGAAACAGGCCGTGGTATGGGCCGCTCTACTAGAATTTGAATCGTTTGGGCGATGGCATAGCCTCCTTGGTCTAGGTCTGTACTGAGCTCAGGAATAATGTGACCGTCCAGGGCAAGAAATACAGCCCAATTTCGTCATTGCCGTTTGCTTCGTCCTCCCCGTTTTGTGAATCTCCAATGTCATACATCACCAGTTGCTTTACAAAATCCACTACGACCGCTTTACGCGAGCGACGATTTCCACCTGCTACTGCCACTCACATGTGGGAAAAAGATGTCCCCGCTTTCGCTTCGTTAGGCCTTGTTCGTTTCATCCCTTCTCCAAAGGTATTGGGAGGTATTTGAGTGTATCGAGGAATATTTTGACTTGTTGGGGATTCAATACGACGCAATACCTCCCAATACCTTTAGGGAAAGATGAAACGAACAAGGCCTTAGTGGGAATAATGACGATATTGAAGACTGCTATTGTGTCAATGTAATAAGCCTAAGGTTTCCCACTTTGTCCGAACGATGTCTAGACTGTAAATTCAGGGATGAGAAATCGCGCGTGCGTTAGACGTGACGATTACCAGACACGACGCGCGCAGCGCCGTGAGGGGGCAGTCACCCGTATCTCCTTTTCCAGGCAATAGTGGAGCAAGAGGTCAAACGAGAGATCTTATCTGATGTATACAGGACCATGACCTATAGACACTAATGGAAGAAGAGGTCAACCGACCGATCTTAAATTCCACGCAGAAAAGGCACCGGGCACCAACCTGTCTACAAATAATGAACGATGTGCTGATGATGTCGCGCACTCCACATTGCTGATCCTTATTCACGTGATGTTGAAGTGTTGAACACATCCTGCAAAATTTCAGATAAGCTACAGGCTTGATGACCAACATTCATGAAAACCCAACCTCTATCTGATCTGACTGACATGACCGATATAGTTTAAATTTCAAGGTACCCGTCAGCCAGCCGAGCTGATGAGCAAGTTATGCTCATTAGGGCGCAATTTCAACGTACCCATCAACCATTACTCACAAGCGGGTTGCGATGAGCTGATGAACAAGTCATGCACATATGGTGGTACTCCATTTTGAGATATATGGGGGCTCCTATGCACCTTATGGAAGGTGGATAACCCATCGATCTATAAAGCCCACTAAAACCCAGTTAGTGATGGGCTATCCAACATTTTATTGGAAAAATGTTTAACAACATTTTTTTTTGAGAAAAAGTATAACCTACAATCTTATCAGAAATGTTGCACTTCAACATTTCTGAAAAAAAGGTGAACCTATACTTTTTTTAAAATGTTGAGAAAAAATGTTGAAACAAAATGTTGACCATTCAAACAATGTTAAACCTCAACTTTTTTTCACCAACATTTTGGGAAAAATGTTCAACTTATAATGTTTTAAAAATGTTGAATCTCAACATTTTTTCACCAACATCTTTGAGAAAATGTTGACAAAAATGTTGACCAACATTTTTGAAAAATGTTAAACCCAAACCTTTTCTTTGCCAACATTTTTTGAAAAAATGTTGAATCTCAACATTTTTTGAAAAAAAGATTGCATGCCATTTCCTTCAATATGGTCGGCGCCGGCGCAATGCGATGGCGCATGGCCGGTGGCGCGTACGGAGCAGCAGTGCAAACCGGCGCACGGGGGCGCGCGTGCGGCAATGGCCGGTCGCGGCAGCGCAGGGGCGCACGGGGCCGCGAGGGCCAGCGCCGGCGTCGAACCTGGGCCACACGGCGCAGCCGGCCGTGGTGGCGGTGCTGGGGGACGTGGACGCGGCAGAGGGGATGGCAACGAGCACGGGATGCGCAGCGGGAATGGCAGCGCAGCGGCGAGCCGGCGCTGGGAGGGAGGCCCGTTGGGCCCACGAGGCGGCGACACATGCAAGGTATGGGAGGAGGATAGGGTTTACTTGGTGGATCCGACGGTGTTCGTTGTTTGCACAAATCTCAAACATTAAATGATGAGGGAGAAAAAAAATCTTCCGAAAGATATATAGCATTGACGGATATATATTTTTTTAGGGGGACTCCATGTTGAGCCGTGCCCAAGAGCCAAGACCCAAGAGAGCCTCATCCCAAATGGCCCACACGGATGGCCCATTAGTTGGTATATAAATATTAATCACCTGCAAGGGGAGGCGATTAATTGGGGATTAACCCTAATTACCGTACAAACGTTGCTGGCCGGCCATTGCTCCACGCGCTTGCGTGCAAAGTGCACACTACGCAGGAACTACCGCTGCCCGTCGGATCACGCCGTGGAATGCGCACTACTCCGTCGTCAGCGAGGTTCAACAAAAGCTTCTATGTAAAAGGGCAAATAAAGATGGAGGACAAAAGATTCTGGATCCAAAGAATTTAGCGGCAAGCTACACGACTGTATTATTGGTTGTGGATTTGTGGTCCTGATGGAAATACCTAAAACAGCCTTGGCTAACCTGTATAAAGCGCTCTGGAATGAGTTGCTCATTTACTCTAACACCTTGAAGAAGACCCCTTCTCCCAAGAAACAAAAATTCCAACTTATTGTAGCATGTACCTGCCAGAAACCATGGTGTCCTTGCCTTTTATCCTGCTGCTCTTTGCAGTCTTGCAAGCACCTTCTTCCTCGCTTCATAGCAAGTCTGGTGACCGAGAAGCACTGCTACAATTCAAGGAGGGCCTGTCCGACCCCTTAGGCTCTCTGAGCTCGTGGAACAACTCTAACGCCGACTTCTGCCGGTGGGCTGGCGTGACATGTAGTCGTCGGCATCCTGGCAGGGTGGTATCTCTGTCTCTGCCTTCCAGAGGCCTTGGAGGCACCATATCTCCTACGATTGGCAATCTCACTTCTCTTCGAAAGCTCGACCTGGGGTCCAACATGTTTTCTGGAGAGGTACCACATACCATTGGTCAGCTACATCGCCTGCGTGAACTTGTTATAGAGAATTGCTCCCTTGATGGTGAAATTCCTCAAGAGTTAGGCAACTGCTCCAACCTTAAGGTCCTGAGCTTGGCAACAAACCAGTTGCAAGGGAGAATTCCTGATGCTCTTGGGTTAGCCTCTCGACTGCAGTACCTGTATCTTACCTATAATAAATTAGTAGGAGGTATCCCCCCATCAATTGGTAATCTCTCCTTGCTTGTGCTCTTATCTTTCTACCAAAACAATATGGACGGGACCATCCCTGAGGTCCTTTCCCACTTGAATCATCTCCAGCACATCCAAGTGGCCAGGAACAATTTTTCGGGCACAATTCCACCTCTCTTCTTCAACATATCATCTCTTCAAATACTTGGTTTTGGATCAAACAAGCTGCAAGGCAGCATACCACCTGACGCAGGTGCCAACCTACCAATTCTAAAAGAGCTCCATTTGGGCAACAACAGGCTTTCTGGAATGGTCCCAAGTTCGTTGGCTAATGCCACTGATATCGAAGTGCTAAGTCTTGCCCGGAACAATTTTCAAGGGATGGTGCCATCTGAGATAGGGAAGCTATGTCCCCGTCGTGTTGAGTTGGGTGGCAACAGATTGGAAGCCAAGGATGAAGAGGATTGGGAGTTCATGAGATCTTTCACAAACTGCACCCGTCTTCAGTTGCTAGATCTCAATAATAACAACATCGGGGGTATACTCCCAGGGTATGTGGCCAACTTCTCAAGGCAGATCCAATGGCTAAGCATGGCAGGAAACAAGATCTCAGGGGTAATTCCTCCAGGCATTGGAAACCTTGCCAGCCTTGTTGACCTAGAATTTGCAGGGAACAATCTGCAAGGTGTTATTCCTGAAGACATTGGAAGACTTCAAAACCTAATGTTGTTGTGGTTACAAGAAAATCGCTTATCGGGACGAATACCATTCTCCTTTGGCAACTTCACACAGATGCTCACTCTTGCATTGTCACACAATCAGCTAGATGGCTCAATTCCTAAGAGACTTGGGAATCTCCAAAGGCTAACCTCTCTGGACTTGTCCTACAATAGGCTTACTGGGGTGATTCCTGATGAAATATTCACTCTCTCTTCACTGACTGATTTCCTATCGCTGTCTGGTAACTATCTATCAGGTGTTCTTCCTCCGCATGCTGGCAGCCTCAAACATGTTGCACGTCTGGATATATCGAGAAACAACTTATCAGGCAACATACCAGAAGCGCTTAGTGACTGTGAAAACTTGGTGTACTTAACTTTGGATGGTAACTTCTTAACAGGGAGCATTCCCAAGTCACTCGGTAATTTGAAAGCCCTAAGCATCTTGAATCTCTCAAGGAATGCTTTTTCTAGCAACATCCCACGAGAATTGGGTAAGATCACCAGCTTGCAACAGCTATATCTGGCACATAACAACCTGTCGGGGAGCATTCCACTAATTCTTGGGAACTTAAGTTCTTTGATAGAACTAGACATCTCATATAACCATCTTGATGGTGAGGTCCCATCATTAGGGGTGTTCGCTAACTTGACTGGATTATCAATACTTGGAAATGATGGGCTCTGTGGTGGCATTCCAGAGTTGAAATTGCCTTCATGTTACATCAAGCCACATAATAAGCAGATACAACAACTTCTGCTTATGATTCTGCTTCCAGTAGGCCTTATTGTTACAAGTTTATTTTTGTTATGTTCTCTGCTCTTCCTGTTCAAGAGGAAGATAACAGTGGGCAAGATGAAAATTCCTAGCCTCGATAAGATTGATGAAAAGTATCCTAGAGTTTCATACAATGAACTATTTCATGCTACAGATGGCTTTGCACCTGCCAACCTGATAGGTTCTGGAAAATATGGGTCTGTGTTTAAAGGAAACTTGTCTCTTTCTGTTTCCGATAATGATGCTACAGTGGCTATCAAAGTGTTCAATTTCTGCCAATCTGGTTCTTCCAGAAGTTTCATGGCAGAATTAGAGGTTCTCAGGCAAGTGAAACATAGGAACTTGATAAATATTATCACCTCCTGCTCAAGCATTGATTCCAGGGGAAATGACTTCCATGCTCTTGTATTCAAGTTTATGCCTAACTACAGCCTTGACAAATGGTTGCACCCAGCGGCTGATGAGCAATGGCACAAGTTGAGTCTTGTCCAGCTGCTCAACATAGCAGTTCAGGTTGCAGATGCGTTAGATTATCTTCACAACAATAGTCAACCATCTATAATCCACTGTGATTTGAAACCTAGCAATATCATCCTTGGTAGCGATTGGACCGCTTATGTTGCTGACTTTGGAATCTCAAAGCTAGTTGGTGAGTCCATGGACCGATACATGTCGAACTCTGGGAATTCAGTGGGGATAAGAGGAACCATTGGCTATGTTGCTCCAGGTAATTTCATTTTCCCCTGTTTTTCTAATTAATCAACTGAATAGCCTGCACTTTGTCCTACTTGTGTACCTTAGAAGTACTAGAGCACCGTCATCATGTTTCCAATCTAGCAGAATATGGAGAAGGTGGGCAAGTATCGGCCGCTGGTGATTCTTACAGCTTTGGGATTACTCTGTTAGAGATGTTCATAGGGAGGGCGCCAACTGATGACATGTTCACACAAGGCTTGAGCTTGCATTTGTTTGCTGATATGGCCTTTCCTGACAAGATATCTGAAATCATAGATCCGAGTCTGTTACAACCGTTTGACAATGACGCGAGGTTGGACACTGCATTGGCTTGCATAACTTCTGCTATACGTGTAGGCATCTCATGCTCAAAGAAGGCCCCGTTGAAACGAATGAGCATGAAGAACGCTGCTGTTGAGCTGCACAGAACCAGGGATTCAGTATTGGAGGAATACTTTATCTGGTAGCAAAAAGGGCCCAACGGAAATCAGCCACCGGCTCTTGCGGTAGAATAATTTAAAATGTGCGTACGCAGGAAACAACGTAAGCCTGTAATTTATGTATAGCGTCGTGTACATATCGTATGGTGCTATACGTTAGCACCACAAGATTTTATATTTTTATATATAATTATTATTATTAGGTAAGTTTGGTGAACTCATCAGTGTGTGCTTTATGTATGGTAGTTATTGTAGTGTAATATGTGTATGGTGCTATACATCAGCACCAAAAGCGTTTTTTTTTCATACTAGGTGTATGGCCCGTGCGTTGCTACGAGCGGAACAATTTCCTCAAAAGCATCGTCCTTGATAAAATGAAAGATTGATAACAATTTAGAGTAATGGAGTCATGCATTGTGTGCTAAATAGAAATACAAATAGTCAATAAAAAAGAACGTTTACAGGCCAATTCGGGTCCATATCACAATTTTCCAACCGTTACAAAAAAACATGAGCACCAAATATACTAACCACCCATATTATGAAATCCATTTACCAAGTACCACATTACATCCAATCTGCACTTCAGGCCAATAGCTATTTAGGACGCCAACCACCCAAGCTTCATGTCCTAGTTTCTTTTGAGTTCGTCCTTGTGGCAATTGAAACAAGAGCAAGAATCCACATCTTATCCTTCGCACCACATACACGATATCACAACAATATAAATTGAGGAATCAAGGACATTGACCCCGATCTAGCTGCGAGAATAGAGGAAGCTTCTACAGAGGCTGGGCGCATCCGTGTGAGGTCATGTGCAGCGCCGGACTGGAAGTAACTGTTGGCAGCTGATCACTGCGGCAGGACCAAAGGAACATGCAAAAGAGAGCTCAAGTGATGACACTTAAAAATTCAAATCAAATAACCAAAAGCCTACGGAAAAACAATATGCAATAAAATTTGAAAACTATGTCTCCAACTCCATATTAAGTTTACTTGCATTGAGAAACAGGTATTCCATTTTCATAGTTCCTAGCTATTGATAATAAAACATTGTGGAGCTGAACTGGTACAGAAAACCTTATATATTCATGATACTCAACCCAGATTCTAGTTAAAGTATAAAAACGATGCTTATGCCTCCAATTCATGGGATGTGCCTGCTCTGCTGGACAGACAAAATGTACGCTAGGCGATACTTATTGGCAACTCCAAGACACTTAGGGAGCAGTAAAATGTGCTGCTGCTTATGAATATAATGGGAAAAATTGATTCTCCTAGTTAATCTTTGTAATCAGCTTCCGAACTAATCTTTGACTGAAATAAAGAAGCACACATGTATTGAGCTCCCAAGTTTATCTTTTTAAGCATGGCAAATATCTAGCAACACACAACACTTGAAACCAAAGAACCTGAGGCTGTCTAATATATGACCTCCAACAAGAACGAAACACAGCAGGAAAACAAGAGGCTCTGAAATAGACAAAAAATATAATGTCAATGCATAGATCAAATAATTTATTGATCTACCTATAAAATTTTGATGGAATTACATAGACTGAAAGAAACTCTATGAAATTATGGAATGGAAAGTTCCATTTTTGGAACAAAAACCAGCAATGGCATCAAATTTGTTCCATGTGACAATTATGCAGTCAACACTATTTTCCCCATTTCCTGCCAATATGGTCTATTCTTCATTTCAAAGCTACTAAAATTGAAGTCAATAAAAGGAGGCATACAGTGGTTTTCTTTTTTTCAAAAACAGTATAAGACAAGTAACTGAAGAATGAATCAACTCGGCAGCAACAGAGGTTACCTAGTTACCTGAGTGAAAATTGTTTTTGCTTCTGAGATATCTTTAACCTTGTGGATATTGCAGTTGCAGCAAAGCTGTTTGAAATTCAGACAACCACATGGCCTGCAAAAACAATGTTGATCAACAACATTCACCGTCTCTTTGGTAATAAAGGAAAAAAGTCTGTGTTATCTCTACAGCAAAAGGGGTCCATAGTGTACTCAACAAGTCCACTGAAACATCAACAACGTGCCCTTTGTTGTAAAACTGACCAAAAGTGGTTTCCATAAGCTTATGAAAAAAAAATAAGCAATGCGTGCTCTAGAAAAGTACAAGTGCATCTTCTGTCTCAACTGAGCTATTACTTCGATATTGGCAGCAGTGCAGAACCAGATAATGGAGTAGCACATGCAAAACGAGAGCAAAAGGATGCCATTGACCAGCCCCTCATGGGTACATTTGAATAATTTAGTTAGTTAACTGCACTATGACTAATCATGTCTACCTGTTGTAGCATACCAAACAAGCAAATTCCAGCAAACACAAAATGCAGCTTTGGATCCAATGCACTCAAGTAACAGTGAGATTCCAAATGTGCTTCTGATTGTTGATAAGCATAATCAGGAAAAGAATTGGTAGGTGAATCCCGTGAAAATGGCCCTACTGTTATGTGAAAAATAATTTAACTCATTATACCCTATTCATCTCCAGCTTGTTTCACCGCATAGAAGTTCATGAACATAACATGCCAGTATATATGCTTTCGGTGATATCCCAGTCAACTCCCGGTCCCCATTCGTTTTAGCAGTATCAGTCTGCAATTCGAGGGCACTACGTGTCTCCAAAGGCTAAAACTTTTGCTCCTCAGAATAGCATCCATAAATATTACAAAATAAGCTGCATGTTTATGCTTATTTCGAATAAACAAGCATTCATATAGACAAAAAATCATTTTTTTTTGGAATGTGGCTAGAACGTAATAGTGATCATCTTATATTAATGAAGCCATTTATAAAGCCTATAAAGGATGTCCCAAAAACTTGTATATGCACCTTAAGTGATCATAATAAACTGGAAGCTTATTCAGTGAAACTATGCATATCAATTCTAAGAAATCAAGACCAAATTCCCTCCACGATTGAAAACACAAAGCAAGCCACAGAGAGGGGATTAACTCACCTGACCGGAAATCATGCCCAAACAACCCCAATCCTCATCTGGGCCTTTGCGCCAGCATCCGGCTGTGCTGCATGAACCATGCTCCACATCAAGGCACCACAGGACTCCATCTGGTGCTCGTACTCTCACCAGTGATAGACTCAATATCACACCTCACGGTTGGGAGGGCGTAGGCCTCTCCAATTGTTGGACCAAACAATCAAATAGAAGTTTAGTCTGCAAACTAAAGAATTGCAGAGTTTTCTTTTTCCATAACTACCAACAGTGTCAAATAAATTTAGCCAGTACTCACTGTTTCACAGCTGTGCGCACTGTACCATGGCTTCAAACTACTTGCAAAACAAACTGGCTACATTTGTGGGGGGAAACTAATCATTTTCAAACATGGCTTTTAATTAAAATCTTCGTTGTCCCTGTTTTAATTACCGCAAGCAATACTGGTAATAGAAATTAAATATAGGAACAGTAAAATAGTTTGTTTCATAGCTTTACATATTTTCCATGGCTTGTACCAAGAAATACCCTTTTTCCAAACAAACCCACAAACCGATTACATTTGTGAAACAAAAACATAATCACTTTACGATTTAGTCTTCTATTTTCAAAAAGGGCAACAATACAACCATTTTAATTATGTGACAATACCTAAGATCATCCAGATTTACATGAACCAATTGATAAAATTGAAGAGCAAGCGTACTATGTTTCAGCAACTACAAAATCACAGATCCATGAGATTTTCATGTAAGAAATTGCAGGTTTATGTATATCTTCATAAGACTTCACCTAGGAGGCGAAGGAGCAGAGCTCACCGCTTCATCTTCATCTTCTTTCAAAATTGATGCGGGAATCCTGATCATGGATGGCGGCACGGCCGCTCGCGGACGAAGAGCAAGGCCAAGGCGGGAAGCCATGGCACGCACAGAGGAGAGGCGCCCCGGCGTGTGGCTCTGCCTTGAGTCGCCAGCTGAGGATGAGCAAGCCGCCGCCGTCAAGCCGTCGAGGTTGCCATAGGGCGAGTGCACACAACGATGGCCATCTCTCTTCCTCTTTCCATCAATTTCCAGTGATCATGAGGGGCGCACCGTCCTCTCGTCCCTCAGATCCTCCCTCCCTCTGACTCAACTCCTCCTCGCAATCTCCACGGGCGTCCATGATCCGAAAAGAGGAGATAAGGTCCATGAGCCTGGGCGGCGGAGCGGACGGGAGGCGGCGGATTAGGGTGTGGAGCCAGGGGCGGCGAACGGGCGGGCGTGAGGTGCTGAGGAGTCGGGCGAGGGAGAGGAGGCGCAGGCAGACGGTTCCAAGAAAGGAAGCAGGGCGGAAGGAGGATGGGATCCGTAGAGGCCGGCGATGAGGTCCTTGGGATCCGCTGGACTTGATCCGTTGATGGTGAGGGATGGGCCGCGCTGGGGCGCCTGGCCGTCGGCGGCGGTCCTGCCGATCCTTCCTCTCCTGGCGTCGCCGGCGCCAAATAGGGAGAAAAGAGTAGGCTCAGCGGCTTCTCCCAGGAGAAGAAAGCGGCAGCAGAACTTGAGGGCAGGCAGTGATCGCAGCCGCCGACGAAGAACTTGGTGGCTGCTGGTGATCAAGCCCGTCGTGGAACTCCTTGGTGGCAATGGTGAATGAATTGGCAGGCGTCCATCTCTACACGATCTCTGCAGCGTGAATTTTGGGCGCAGTTACGCGAGAAGGGATCGTGGGGAGGGAAAAGGAGGCAGCGGTTGCGGCACGGGCGAGATATACCGGCGCTCCTTTTCCTCGCGAAAGCGCAGAGGCCCACCTGCCGGCTCCGATTGTCGCAGAGTAGCGACGCGGGATGCGACGCTAGTCGGCGAGAACCTTTCGCCACTTTTAACTTTTTAGGATTACTAGTTGAGTGCCCGTGCGTTGCTACGGACAAAAGATAAGACAGCATTAAGCATTGCACAATGAAATACTCTTGCCGTACTCCATTGCTAAGCTTGACTTTCACCGTAGCACACCAAAATCAGCCAAATAATAGCTCATCCTTTCTATGATTTTTTAAAGTTAATTAACATTAGTGACTTTGGTTCTAGATTTAATGATATGATTTTCTATTTATAAGCATCACCTTTCAGCATATAAATGAAATACTTGCAACAAACAGCTAGTATGGAGGCTTTACTCTTTGCCTGAAACAACAATCATGTTCCATGTACATATTCCACATAGTAGAAAAAACACTAAGACACCTTGTATATGTGAACAAAGTTTAACAAATGAACAAACTCTTAGAAGTTAGAACCTAATAGTTATTGGAACAATCAGAAAAGAGGCTCAACCTCGTCTCATCCCTTCTCTCCATGTCACGATCACTCTACTATCGTACATGTGTGCCTCATCCTTCCATGCTTTGCAAGCAGTGGCGGACCCAAAGGGTAGTCCATATAGGCTCAGGACTACCCTGAATTTGGGTTGTTTCCTTTATAGTACCTGATGAGGCCCAACATGGATCAAGAAACCAAGGCCCAGAACTCTTTTCATACTTGTTTTTTCACTCGACGTATGCCTTAGGACTACCCTGGATCTAGATCCTGGGTCCGCTACTGTTTGCAAGTACTACAACTTAGTTTGTTTTGCAAATTCATCGATTCCAGTGAGAGCTGAACGTACAGTGTAGTCGTTGAAGCCATTGCATTATAATTAAGTGCTAATCAACTATTACTTGCCAAATCTAATTAACTTCAATTTTTGAAACACCACAAGTTTCCTGGCAGCCTGTCATACATGTGAACTGCCATTAACCAGATTGTGCTAAGGTTAGATAAACATGTCTTACATAGTTACATGCATGCCAACAGAAAAAATAGCCATCATCTAAAATTTCGATCAAACGCATTTTTGGAGCAATGAAAATAGCTGAGCTCCCTCTAAAAGTAAGAGACAAGTGAGAAAGATTAATTTAAGAACCAGTTGCCGTTGCACCTGAAGAGTACTAAATTGACACTAATTCTCAGCCTGACAGCTGAATCATCACCACATGCCTTCAGTTTCTCCTGCAACTAAATTACCATTTTCCTACCCCTTCTGTTGTTGCTAGCTTCTTCTTCACCATTGTAAAAAGATAAATGAAACACAATCGAATTGTATAAGCAGGAGGAAGAGTACTCAAATATAGCCATAGAAACTTCCATTGTTTGCACTATGTTGTTACAAATTGAGTAAATTTCATTGGATGCATTAACTTTACCCCCGTCCCATCTAGGTCCGTTAACTAAAAAACCGGTCATCGGTCATCTGAGTTCGCAAACTATTAAACCGTCTCATCTAGGTCCAAAGCTGTATATTTTACAAAAGACCCCCTCCTTTCTTAATTCTTCTCAACTCGACGCCCTCCTCCTCCTCTCTCTCTCTCTCCTCCATGATCGGAGGGCGTGAGCTCCGCGCGGGGCGGGCCATGGCCGCCGGCGGGTGAGATCCACGCGCGGGGCGGCCAGGGCCATCGAGGGGGCGAGCTGCACGCGGGTGGGGCCATGGCCGACAGCGGGCGAGCTCCTTGTGCGGCGCGGCCATGGCCGAAGGGGGCGAACTGCGCGCCAGGCGGAGCCATGGCCGGCCGCGGGGCAGCAGCAGATCGAGCTCGCAACGCAAAGGAGCCTCAGATCGAGCTCGCGGCACAGAGGAGGCTCAGATCGCGGAGCCGGAGCTGGTGCGGCGTCGGCGGCCTTGAGCTCTCTGCCGGCTCCCTCTCCTCTCTCCGCCGGCAGTGGCGCGCACAGGCTCTTGGCAGAGGTCGAGGATGAGGCGCAGCTCCGTCTCCTCCCCACCTCGGCCGCTCTTGTCGCCCAGCGGCGCGACCGAGCGGAGCTGGGAAGGAGGAGCAGCACGGAGAAGAGGGGGCCCGCACCGGCCGCGGTAGAGATCCAGCTCCCGTGCGTCCGCGTAGGCTCTCGATGGCGGCCGGCGGGGTCAACACCGTTGCGGCGGGCCCTCCACAACGGCGCGCCCCTCCTCCATGCAGGCCTCCTCTCTCCTCTCTCTGTTGGAGGAGGCCGGTTCGGGGTGGCTCGTGCTCCCTTCTTCCCCGAGGCCGGTGGCAGAGGCCATGGCTGGGCTCGCCGGATCCCCGGAGCTCCCTCCTCCCCAGGCGCTCCTTCTCCCCGGCGCGAGGCACCGGAACAAGGCCCGTCGCCGCCGGCTCGGGCGACGGCCTCGTCTCCCCTGCCCGGCGGACCATGGAGCCGGAGAGGGATGGAGGAGAGAGAGAGGAGGAGGAGGAGGAGGGCGTCGAGTTGAGAAGAACCGAGAAATGAGGGGGTCTTTTGTAAAATATACTGCTTAGGACAGTGGATAGCTTTGGACCTAAATGGGACAGTTTAAATATTTGCGGACCCAGATGATCGGTTTTTTAGTTAACAGACCTAGATGGGACGGGGAGTAAAGTGAATGGGACCCTTAGTAAAATTTACTCTTACAAATTTATAGATAAGATCCCATTGGCTACTTAAAATCATTTCTGCTATTTGCATCACCTAAGTTGTCACAAATTATGATGTTCTCTTCACAAACTTCTCAACAAAGTCAATCACTGGTTGGGCTATGTGAAAACTGCTAAAGATATATCTGCAACAGAAAAAGGCTATACCCCGGGCCTTCTATGTAAAGACTTCCGAGTCCCCATTTATATCAAGAAGGTGCAACAGGAAAAAAAAAAGTTTGGAAGAGAAAATAAAAACATTTTCATAATTGCATTCAGTTCCCAGTTACACTAAAAAGCAAAAATGTCACACGGAACGAGCAAACGGTAAATACAAGAGAACGTCTGAAGGAAAAATAAAGGAGAGGGTATTTACAATTTACTTTAGTTCACACGAAAAAAGTCAGCAGCTGAAAACAAATCAGACAACCAAACTTACCCAAATCATCACCTGAAATTTGGGCATGCAGAGATCGAGTCCAACTCATCCATAACCTACTACCAAGCCACTTAAATCAGCTCGCAAAACAAGAAAAAACAGAAAAAAGAATAACCTAACAGTTAGGCCATGGCAGTGGTAAAACCGAAGGGAACCCTCGCCATCGAATTTGACAAGAAACCACCCTGATGAGTGATGAGCGTGGATGCTAATTGCATCAAAAGTTTTCATCAGATTGGAGGTAAACAACAAGGTCCCAGATTGCCCGAGTATCTATCATCCCATATAAAGTAGAAAATGCAAACTGTGCATCTGGGAGACTCCAATCCTGCTGGAAAAAGCATAGGAGCACAAACCTTGGCCTCTTCATGATTAGCTACTTGAACAGATGCCTACAGATTTTTTTTTTCTTGAAACAGATGAAGTGACAGCTATCCAGTTGCTCCAACCTAGTTCCTCATCTAAGGCCGTGTTTAGTTCCGCGGTGAAAAGATTTTGGAAGGGAATCTTTTCACATTTGAAGTATTAAACATAGACTAATTAAAAAACTAATTGCAGATTACGTTTGGAATTCGCGAGACGAACCTAATGAACCTAATTAATCTGTCATTAGCACATGTTTACTGTAGTATTACTGTAGCAATTTAGTGTCTAATCACGTCCTAATTAGACTCATTGGATTCGTCTCGCAAATTCCAGTCCATCTATATAATGCGATTTGTTTTTTACCTACATTTAGTACGCCATACATGTGTCTAAACATTCATTTTGGATTTTGGATTTGGAACTAAACAAGGCCTAAGAAAAATGCATGTGCAAAGCTCAAATTAAACAAAAGGCAAGACGACAATCCTTCCATTCTTATTTTCCACCAAGGAGCTTCGGATAGCTTCTTTCAGAAGAGCAAGCCATTTGGAAAAAGAATTAGTGCACCACCAGCTGATCTTATGCAGTGAATGAGAGAATTGATGTTACCTGCATTCCGTAGATTGCTTTCATCCGTGCTACTTAAAGCATTGACATGGTTAGATGAGCATGACCCAAATGAAATCAGATTAGAATAATAAATTAGAAGCCGTGAGTATGAAATCTTGCTCACGTGTACTGCATCATTAGGCATATTTTTTTGAAATAAATTAGGCATAATTCGAAATAGCTCATCATGTGACACATATACACTGACTTTAGAGTAAGAGCTTTCAAACAAATGGAAGAACAATTCAGTTCCTGGATGGCATCCCAGCAAGGGAAAAAAATACATCATCAGGAATCAAACAAATTCCATTTTGCGCAGCCTTACAGTCATGCATCAATTAGATTAGCAAGAACAAGCATATTGGCATGGAAAACTATCGACGAAATAGAACACGCCGGAACACCCATCCATTCTTCATCTTAAGCCTGACAGAAAGAAACTGTAATCCATAACTCTTTTGTTTTATCTCAAGACTGACAGAAACACTAATCAACATTTTTGTTATTTTATCTTAAGACTGACAGAAACACTAATCAAAGAATTTGTAACCACATTGTAGCAAATTGAGTAGAGTTCTTACCGGTCTCTTCATGGCCAACGCTGGAGACGGGAATTGCACGTGGCACTGACGGGATCATTGTGGGAGGCTGGAGGTAGGTCCACGGGGGGAGATGCAGCACCTCCTCCGCAATGGTGTACCTCTGCCTGCGCGGAAGCACTGATGCATGGGTCTGTTTAGATGTTTCGTGAAATTTTTTTCGAGTACGTTCCTTCACATGCTTGGCATATTAAATGTAGTCGAAAAAATAACCCATTATATGGATGGAGTGTACTTCGCGAGACGAATCTAATGAGCCTAGTTAGGTCGTGATTAGACAATAAATTGCTACAGTAAACATGTGCTAATGACGGATTAATTAGACTCATTAGATGCGTCTTGCGATTTAGTGACAGAATCTATAATTAGTTTTGTAATTAGTCTATATTTAATACTTTAAATGTGTGCCCGACATACTAAAAAAAATTTCGCAAAACATCTAAACAGGGCCATGAATCGGAACACGAAAGAGAGACAGTATGTGGAAAGGCGTGCATGTGCATCTTGATCTCCTCCTCTTACCTCGATGTGCTTGTCGAGGCCTCCGCACACGCCCGCGCAAAATTGCTGCCGGAGTCGCCCGCCGCCTCATCTGCCTCGTTCGCTCGCCACGCTTCATGTCCCATCGGGGACACCGATCCCACTGCATTCCGTCGCCCCACACCTCAGGGTCCCGATGGGAACATGATTCGCCACACTGCCACAGAAGGTCGAGATCAACGCAGCGGCAAGCACGACGGTCCGCCCGGGTGGGTCATTCACCCCGCTGCCGACCAGGAGAAGCATGACGCCACGGCGGCAGGCGGCAGCGGCATAGGATTACAGGAGGCGAGCGATGCGTGGATGGGCAAAGACCAGGCGACGACGGTTGCAGAGGGAGGCGGAGCGGAGGGACGGGGGCGTCATGGGTGGGCGGGCGAAAACCAGACGGTGATGGCGGTGAGGTCCACGTTGCGGGGTTTTCGTCGCTAAAAAGTCGGAGAGGAAGTTGCGGGTTTAGTAGCGATGCGATGATCGTGTGCGTAACACCGGTCACCATTCTCCCAATCCTTCTTTTTAGATTGGTATAGATTAGAGATTTAGGCTATACTTTGTTTTCTCTCCCGGCCTATGTCGGTGCTTCCATTAGCACCAAAGCTCTCTTTTTTCATATTTAGGCTATGTACTCTGTTTTGTCTCCCCGGCCTAGATCGGTGCTTTCGTCTCCATCCCTGTACTGCCATGAGACCTAAAAGCAACTCCAGCCGGACCTCTAAATATGAGCCTCTATATTGCATTTTAGGCAGGTTTGTAAAATTTTAGGGGCTTGAAATCTTGTTGGGCCTCCAGCCAGCCCAATCAAATTATGACCCCTAAATTTTTTTCACTTGCTTCAAGATTCGGACGAGCGATTTGAACCGTCGGATCGTTGGGCCAAACCCTACACCACACCAGTGGTCGGCCTCCCCGCGCGCCGCCGCTGGCCGCCAGCTGTCCTCCCGAGCGCTGTCGCTGGCTGCCGCAGGAGGTTTGTCCGCGCAGGATGACGCCGCGCAGGCGAGGTCGCTGCGGGTGGTGTTGGGCGGCCGGCGGCAGATCCCCGGGGGGCGACGGCTGGGCTGGTCGGCGGCGGATCCCCGGAGGATGGTGGCGGTTCGGCCGCGGGTACTGGAGGGATCTCCGACGAGGTCGTCGCGGTCGCGGGTGGTGGAGGGTTGGTGCTGGTGGCCAGCGACGGCAGGGATCTCCGGCGGTGCTGGACGGTGGGTGCTGGTGGCCGGCACCGGCGGGGATCTCCGGCGAGGTCGCCGCGGGTGGTAGGGGGCGGCAGCGGGGATCGCCGGATGGTGCTGGCGCTTCGGCCGACGGCGACATCTGCGATCTCCGGCGAGGTCGTCGCGGGTGGTGGGGGGCGGGTGCTGATGGCCGACGCCGACGGGGATCTCCGACGAGGTCGCTGCGGGCGGGGGCGAGGAAGACCGGTGTCGGTCCAGGAGAAAAAAAAGTATGTGAGACCCACGTATCAGGTGGAAATAGAGGACCTCCAGATCTAGAGACCCTGGACCAATATTTGAGGCCTCCACTAAATTGGGGCTTGTTTAGAGGCCCGGCTGAAGTTATTTTTTTCCACTTGATAGACTAAAATATGTATAGAGATCCATTAGAAGGTTGGACTTGGAGTTGGTCTAAAGTACGCATGTGCCTGACCATTGCTCAATACAACAGCTGATGAATGACCGATGTGGCCGGAGATCTGCCTTGCGATAATCTTTGAACGCGTTTGGAAAGATAGACGGCCCAAAAGTCCAACCGCCGACCAAGCCGCCAAGGTCATGGGGTTCGGATGACGTGGCGAGATCGCAGCAGGATTAGACCTGTGTCGACGTGTCGTGGCTGATCGATCCAGGTTGAGCTGGGCAGCCTAGGAGTCCAGATACGAGGGCATGCAGTTACATTTGCACTTGCACGGGCGTGGGCAAGCGGAAAGGCGGAGCGCAGCTGGGCTGTGCCGGGACGCGGGCTGTCCAGTGGGCCGTTCCCGGGTGGGCATAAATGTGCAGCCCAACAAATGCCAAGCCTTTACAGTTTTAAGGCCTGATCTGGAATTATGCAACAGGAAACGGAGGCTCCTTGCAAAACACCCAAAAAAAAAAAACGGCACTGTTAGCGCCCGGACGTCCGATGGGTTGAAACATCAAAATACAGCTTCTAAAAAATCAAAAATCTATACTTGCAACTTCGATAAATATTTGAAAAATAGTTCTATCTATTCTGGAGGAAAAATCCCGCCGCAACATCGAGTACTTGTTTCATGCAACATTCTAAGGTCGATAGAAGTCGACTTTGAGAGCATACAGGTGAAACATCAAGAAATAGCATCTGCAACATAGAAAATCAATGCTTGCAATATCTAAAATCAATCGTCGATGCATGAAACATCTCAAATCAAAATTACAGTTGCAACATTACAGATGTAGGTGAAACATCACAAAAATTATTGTTGAAACACCACAAACAAACATGATGCAACATCAAGCATAAAAAACACAGTTACAACATCACAAAAATGGCAATTGCAACATCACAAAATCACGATTGAAAACTCACGTCCCAAACGATCGGGATTGCCCTCCCTGCCCGCAGCCTCGGTCGCCACAAGCCTCCACCGTCGCCGCCGCGGCCCAGGGCTCGGCTAGGGGCACGAGCTCCACCCTACCCCAGAACCGTCGAGGGGACGAGCAAGCGGCGCTGTGGAGATTTGACCGGATTGGTGGAGCTGCAGATTCTAATTTGGAGAGGATGAAATCACGAAGACTCGGAGAGAATCGTGGAACCGCCTGGAGATCGCGGGTGCGTCCGATTTCTTTTCCGTCCGGACGTAAGGATGCAAGCATTGCCGAAAAAAAGTGTGCGCACGCTGTGCGTCAAACACAAATCTGTATATCTATTATTTAATAAAGCAGAAGCAAAAGGAGCCACCACGTTCACCGAGAGGGTCTAGAAAATCTCACGTTAATCTAAAAAAGAGAAGGATTTAAACCGTTGGATTTAATGAAGATCTAAGGGTCCATATTAATTGAAAAAAGTCCAAATAAATCTAAAAGGGAGAAGGATTTACACCGTCGGATTTAATGAAGATCTAACGGTCCATGTTAATTGAAAAGGTCCAAATAATAATAAATAGAGTTTATAGGGTCCACATTCCTTTTTTTCTTACGTTACTTAAACACGGTCCATGTTAATTGAAAAGGTCCAAATAATAATAAATAGAAAAGGTCTAAACAATAATAAATAAAGTTTTACGTTACTTAAAAAAATTCAAGAAAGTCCAATTGACTTGGAAAGTCCAAATAGCATACGTTATTTGAACAACTTATAGAAAGTCCAGATAAATCCGTTTGTATATGAAGAAAAGGAAACAAGTATTCTCATGTCCTGTGCGTACGTTAGAGCAACTCCAAGAGAGTTGCTGAACTGGCTTGCCAAGCCAATTTTTAGCAACTCGGCGTCCAAATCTGGCTCCAGCAGCCTCTCCATCTCGCTTGCCAAACCGGCTCTCCAGGTGCGGCCCCCACGCGCCTGCCATCCTACGGCGGTGGCGGCGGCGGGCGGGCGTGGGAAGACGGCGCCAATGTGGGCACGACAAGCCGGAGAAGAAGGAGAGGCGGCTACGGGCGCGGGAGCCGGGGCCAACAGGAAGGAGTCATTGCGCCCCTGCTCCGCGCGCGAGCTCGAGCCGGAGGAGAGGAGGAGGGCCATCGCCGGAGGAGGGGCACGCGAAATCCGCCGAGCTTGGGGCCGGAGAGGTCGTCCGACGGCGGGATCTGGAGGCGCGGAGAGGAGGCTCTCGCCATCCCGTCCGGCTGCTGCACCGCGCCGGCCGGGATCCGGTCCGCGAAGGGAGCCGCCGCCACGAGCCGTGGGGAGGAGCGGCAAGGGCGGCCGTCGGCCCTTGCTCCTTCTCCACGCCCGCTAGCACCGCGCCGCCTGCCGTCGGCGGAGGAAGAAGGGGAGGGTGGGGGCGTCGAGAGGAGAGGAGCAGCAGGAGGAGAAAACGAGGAGACCGAGGGAGGGGTGGGAAGAAGAGGGATGACGCGTGGGTCCAACGTGTCAGTGTATGAAGAAATAGAGTTGAAGGTGTCTGTTGGAATTTGGAGAGCGAGAAATAGAGAGTCTGTTGGAGTGAAACGCTCAATATGGGAAAGAATATTTGTAGAGAGTCTAATAGAGAGTCAAATGGAGAGGGAAAAATGGCAACTCTCTTGGAGTTGCTCTTACTTGGACAAAGATGTTCATTTCCAAAAGGAAAAAGAACTCACCTCGACTCGGACACCAATATCCATCGTATCCTAATTAATAAATACAACATGAGAATAGTTGCCGTCACGTATTTTCCTCACGCCGAGATCGCCGAGTCCTTTTTCCTTCTTTGAAAAAGGGATCAGTAGGTCCAATGCATGGGAATGGGCTTCATTGTCTCATTTTGCCCAACATTTCATAAGGAAGACGGCACAAATGTAGACACTCAAATATATGCATGCACACTCGAGACAGCGCCCCTATGAGCATCCTATGATGAGCAATTTCCGAATGATCTCCGAATGATGGATCTGGGCTGATCTCGAGATTGACAAAGTCGACAAAATGCCTCAGTGTTGATGAGCCACATCGCTTACTACTAAAATAATAGCGCCAGTTAAATTCTAGAATAAATCCAAAAAAATGCAAGCACCCACGCCAAGTTGAGGACTCAAACTTGGGTGGGTAGGTTTCACCATAAGGAACCTTACCAACTGAGCTACGCTTAGTTCACACAACAAAAAATATGGTCACGCAATTATGGTCATACGATGTGAGCAGGAAGAGCATAGGCATATATGGTGTATTCATCTGGAACAATGGCATGATTCTGATCTAAAGGTCAATGAGATAATACACAATATTGACAGCCATGTCCAAAAAAGTTTTGAAGTGCACATGAAGAAGAACAACTTAACAGTACCGTTTTGTAAATATTATTTTTCAATAAAATTAATTTCCATATTAAGATGAGATGTGGCTTTGAATATCACGAGCTATTATCTTTCTATTTCTTTATCATTATCACGTCTCCTTGATCGCAAACATATGAAGGAGAACGCAACGTGACATAGAAAGCAGCTAAAAGTATATTAAAGATATCATTTTGTAATCAGATTACTTTCCATGTTAAGGCCTGGAGAGGAGGCAGAAATCACCGGCTATTATCTTGGTATACTTTAACATCACCATGATGGCAAGCAAAAGGCGGTGAACATGACAAGATATACCTATAGCTAGGTGCACAACAAAATTATGAATCTAGAATACCAATAATGGCCTATAATTTGAAACAGAAGGAGTAGTAGCATAAACAAAGCGTTGCCATTAAAGTCATACACTTTGATGGAAAAAAATGTGCTCAAGGCACACGACAGTTGCCACCGATCTGATTGAAGAACTCACCAGATAGCCTATACCCGACATGTGGATTAAAAGTGAAAAGCCAAATACAAATACCATGGCACTTTGCAGCTCGAGATAAAAAAAATTCATGAAGCATTTTTTTTACAACTCTATTACGACATGATTTTGGAGAATGGTGCAAAGATACACGCTTCAGCTTCCGATCATGCTACAAGTATCATTCACGCCCATCCAAACAAATATGAAGGAAGTGGTTGATGAGAAAGAATAATGTACACCATTAGAGATGCATCTTCGATGAAATAGCCAACAAAACTCTTGGAAGTAGAAGCATAAGAAAGGTGATGCACGCAGACAAGAAGGCTATACTACCTTACTAGCTCAACAATGAATTTGTTGACCCTGCAAATTGTATCAAGAAAAAGAACGCGGCTAGATAAATGAGAACATGCAATGGAGTAATAACAACCGAAAAGAAAGGAGATTTAGCTTTTGCGGATGTACATTGAACCATTTATCTATAAATATTTTAAAATTCTAAAAGTAATTAATCATGTACTACTACAATTAGAAATCTCATGTAGAATTATAGATCGCCAAATCAGAAGTTAAAAAATATATTCATGTAAAAAAATATACATCTTTATATATTTTTTAGTAATTATCAACAAATATGTTTCTATATAAACTTTTCCCTTTTAATTTTATTTTTTGTAAAAAATAATAACATAATATGGAGAAGAAAAAATAGACAATATCTCTACAAAACAATTACAAGATACCTCTAAACAAAAAAATGTAAAAACCTTTCCAAGTAAAAAACTAAAATATTTATTAAAAACTAGATGAGAAGGAACACTGTGCATCATTAGGGATACATTTTCGATGACTATAATACAGCGGACATATCTTTTTGGGAGTAGAAAAACAAGAAAGGTGGTGAACATAAAGGAGAAGGTTATACCTCCTTACCAGAATTTATTGACCCCACGGATTCTATCGGAAAACGCACGTAGCCAGATAGATGAGAACATACAATGAAGTTAGGAAAAAGTCCATTTTACTCCCCTCACCTGTTCACTTTGTCCGCTTAACCCCTAAGCAAAATTTAAGCTTAATTTACTCCTTCAAACTATTTCGATTGGTCCAATCAACCCCCTAATGTGTTTTTGGATTTTTGTTTCTCCATGTATGAATTGAATTTTAAGTTCAAACTTTGTGAGCAGGTACATAACATGATGCCTTATGTTAAAAAATTATTCTAATTTTTTATGGTTATTTTCATAGGTTACAATATTTAATACGAAATTGATCTTAACTATACAAAATTGTATGAAAAAGTCCTAATGTATTTTTCTAATGTAGGGCATCATGTTATAAGTCAACTGACAAAATCTGAAATTAAAACTCAACTTGTACAGGAAGAAATAACGAAGAGAAATCTAATTATAGGGTAGATTGGACTAATAAAAATAGTTTGGGGGAGTAAAGTGAGCCTAAATTTTGTTGGGGGGTTAAGTGGACAAAGCGAATAGGTGAGGGGAGTAAAATAGACTTTTTTCCATGAAGTTATAACAAAAAGGCTAGCTACCCGTGCAATTTGGGAGAGGGTTCCTCTGCCGTTCACCCTCTGCAGTTGAGTCTCTGACTGGTGGGACCCACCATTGTGGGGCCCACACGGCAGTGACTCAACTGCAGAGACGTCAACTGCAGAGGATCTCATTCCGCAATTTGCGCGGGCCATCCAGCCAGTTCATTGCACGGTAGTGTTAGGGATGCATGGCTCACGGGTACATGGGGATTTTTTCTCGTAATGGTCTGAAGTTAGCAATTGCACGGCACATGCTTGCCATCAATCAGCTTGTACCCAACCATCCGTGACGGATAACAATAAACCATTTCGATAATCTAATGAAATGTTGTCAGCCAGTCCGCAGTTACTCAAGTTTGGTACGAGATCAGAGAGCCAGGCGTCTCTGCTGCGGTCGCGCGCGAGCGCGGCATCTTTGGCGCCATCATGGTTTCCAGATTGCGCACGATCTTCTTTAACCCGCCGTTTCCACGCTTCTCGAGGCCAGCCCCTTAATCTATGCAGCAATAATTACTACTCCCGCCTTGCTCAACGGCAGCGGTAATAAAAGTCCCACGGCGACAAGGGCCCGTGTGGCGTGGATGCGGCCCCAAAAGCCGCCGGCGCTGTAGACCCCACAAATCATCCACTATGACCGCCCTACAAAAACGGTCATCCCCGACGACAATCCCGTCGCCTTCATCTTCATCAGTCCTCCCAACACGCTCGGGCAATAGTAAACAAAGTCGCCGTTCACCAATCACCAGTTACGCGAGGCCACCGCGCCCGCGCGCGCGGGGAATGCAGTGGGGCCACCGGCCACGGCCGAGCGACTTCACTGTAGTCTATGCTCTCGTGCCCAGCAAAAGCTGTAAAAGACGGGAGGGGCAAAAAGCTCCAAGCGACGAGGGAGGGGCGAGGGGCAGCGAGCCAGCACGAGCGGCAGACAAGAACACACCCCCGCCGCCCCCGTCCCTCTCGCCGCTGTCCTATTTCCTACTTGCGGCGGAGCGAGCAGCAGCATCCACCAGGGCGCGCGCGCGCGCGCACGAGCCAAGCGCAAGCCCCCAGGAAAGAAAAAGAGAAAACAAAGAAAAAAAGAGCATGCCTCCCCACGGCGGCACTGCTCTGCTGCCGCCGCCGCTGCTGCTCCTCCTCCTGTCCCCGCTGCTGCTACCGCATTGCCTCGCCAATGCCGGCTCGCTGGACGCCGACGCCGCGGCGCTCGCCGACTTCCGCCTCGCCGCGGACCCGTCCGGCGCCGCGCTGTCGAGCTGGAACCTGTCCGCCAACCCGTCCCCCTGCGGCGGCGCCTGGCGCGGCGTCACCTGCGCCGGCGGCCGCGTCACGCGCCTGGTGCTCGAGGGCACCGGCCTCTCCGGCGGCGCCGCCGCGCTCCCGGCGCTCGCGCGCCTCGACGGCCTCCGCGTGCTCAGCCTCAAGGGCAACGCGCTCTCGGGCGAAATCCCCGACCTCTCCCAGCTCGCGGGGCTCAAGCTTCTCTTCCTTGCGCGGAACGCGCTGTCCGGCCCGATCCCGCCGTCGCTAGGCGCGCTCTACCGGCTCTACCGCCTCGACCTCTCCTTCAACAACCTCTCCGGCGCCGTCCCGCCAGAGCTCGGCCGCCTCGACAGGCTGCTCACGCTGCGGCTGGACTCGAACCACCTCACCGGCGGGATCGACGCCGTCGCGCTGCCGAGGCTGCAGGAGCTCAACGTCTCCAACAATGTGCTGTCGGGGAGGATCCCGCCCGCCGTCGCGGCGTTCCCGGCCGCGGCGTTCGGCGGGAACGCCGGCCTCTGCGGCGCGCCGCTCCCGCCGTGCGGCGGGGACGAGGCGGCGCAGCAGCAGCAGCCGAACGCGTCCGCGGCGAGGGACTGCCCTCCGGCGGCAGCCATGGTGGCAGCGTCGTCGCCGGCGGGCGCGGATGCGCCAAGCAGCAGCGGGAAGGGGAAGATGAGCCGCGCCGCGGTGGTGGCGATCGTGGCGGGGGATTTCGCGGTGGTGGGGCTCGTGGCCGGGCTGCTGTTCTGCTACTTCTGGCCGCGGCTCTCCGGGCGGCGGCGCGGCGGGAGGCGGCTCCAGCAAGGGGAGAAGATAGTGTACTCATCGAGCCCGTACGGCGCCGCCGGGGTGGTAGCGGCGGCTGGTGCCGGTGGAGGCGTCGCCGGCGGCGCAACGTTCGAGCGGGGGAAGATGGTGTTCCTGGAGGACCTGAGCTGCAGCAACGGCGGCACGAGGCGGTTCGAGCTGGAGGAGCTCCTGCGCGCGTCGGCGGAGATGCTGGGCAAAGGCGGGTCGGGGACGGCGTACAAGGCCGTGCTCGACGACGGCACCGTCGTCGCCGTGAAGCGGCTGCGTGACGGCACGGCGGCTGGCGGCGGCGGCGGCGCGTCGTCCAAGAAGGAGTTCGAGCACCACATGGCCGTCCTGGGCCGCCTCCGCCACCCCAACGTCGTGCCCCTCACCGCTTACTACTACGCCCGCGACGAGAAGCTCCTCGTCTACGAGTACATGCCCAACGGCAGCCTCTTCTCCCTCCTCCACGGCAAGCCATTACCTCTCTCTCACTCACTCACTCCTCGTGAATGAATTCGGGCAGCATCAATTGTTTGGCTTGAATGCTGAATTGAAGCGTGCACTGTGGTTGTGGCGCAGGTAACCGTGGCCCCGGGCGGACGCCGCTGGAGTGGGCGGCGCGGCTACGCATCGCGTCGGGCGCCGCGCGCGGGCTGGCGTACATCCACCACTGCGGCCGCCGTGGCAGCGGGATGCCGAAGCTGGCGCACGGCAACATCAAGAGCACCAACATCCTCATCGACAGGTACGGCGCCGCGCGGCTCGCGGACTGCGGCCTGGCGCAGCTTGCCTCCTCCCCGTCCGCCGCCGCCGCCGCCGCCTCGCGCTCGGCGGGGTACCGAGCCCCCGAGGCGCCCCCGCCGCCGCGTCCCTGGGCGTCGCACAAGGGCGACGTGTACGCGTTCGGCGTCGTGCTGCTCGAGCTCCTGACGGGCCGGTGCCCGGGGAGCGAGCTGCCCAACGGCGGCGTGGTGGTGGAGCTCCCGCGGTGGGTGCAGTCGGTGGTGCGTGAGGAGTGGACCTCGGAGGTGTTCGACCTCGAGCTGATGAAGGACAAAGGGATCGAGGAGGAGATGGTGGCGATGCTGCAGCTGGCGCTGAGCTGCGCGGCGGCGGCGCCCGAGCAGCGGCCCAAGATCGGGTACGTGGTGAAGATGATCGACGAGGTCCGCGCGTGCGGGGAGGAGGCCTCGCCGTCGCACGACGAGTCCGTCGACGAGTCCTCCGGCGTCTCCGACTCGCCCGCCGTCTCCGAGGGCGGCGCGCTCAGCCAGTGAGGTGGTCCTGCGGATTTGCCTTGTGATGCGTGCCGTTGGTTTTACTACTAGTGCCTGCATTTGTTTTTGTTTTGTTGGTTTTTGGGAGTGAGGTGTGTGGGTTAGCATGGGCCGTTGGATCCGGTTGTGGGCTTGTATATGCTGGCTGGCTGGCTTGGGTGTGGCTCTGATTCTGATCGTGTTGCTCGTGTTTTTAACTAGTAGCAGTAGATCCCTAGAGTAGCTGCTGCAGCGCCGCGGCCTGTGTGAAAGAAAAGGTTGTGACATCGTGTGAGTGGATCATGACACTGTCTTTTTTGGTGCATCTTTTGCTGCCGCTGCTGTGACTTTTGGCGCTAGTTACCATATGCCCTCGAAAGAGCAACTGCATCATTGCACGGATTCATGGCATTTCAGCTGCTAAACGTGCTTAGCCTTTCTGGTTGTACGAAGCCATGTGGCTCGGAGAGATGGATGGTTAGTTAAGTACTGTACCATGGGTGATTGGATAAGCATAATGGCCTCATCTGCTGCTGCTGCTGATGAACCAGTCCAGGGCTGCAGGCAGGCCCAGCAAGGGGAGCCTGGTGGACCGTTGGGTCCGGGCAGATGATGATGGCGCAACGGGATGTTGGGGTTGGGACCCCCGGGCCGTTTGCGACGTGAGATTTGGACACATCCTCATCGTCTTGTCTCTCGCGGCCTGCCACCAACGGCCGGCCAAGCGCCTACTAGTAGGCGCAGGCGCGCAGCAGGCGTCGTGTGCATCGGACGTGGGGGGTGGTCAGAGAGCCATTGTGCCGCGGGGGCCGATGGCTTGCTCTCGCTGCCGTGCCTTCGCTACCAGGGGGAGCTTCTGCCAGTCTGCATCGCTGCGAGCCTGCAAGAGACGTTGCAAAATGCAATGAACGGGAGCTCGTGCATGCTTCATCTGCATCGCCGCGACGCACGCTCACTCCTTCCATGTACACTGCGACTTTGACTTCCCATGAATCCATTATCCATGACCATGATCTATTCTTGGGCACGGAGCGCTGCACGCATTGATGTGTAGCACCAGAGCGTGCAATGCAACCACCCGCTGGCTGCGGCGAGCACCAGAGCGTGTAACCTCTCGAAGTCTCGATCTACCTCGGCACCATAAAAGGATCCCCGGGTCCCAGCACGGGCGACAGGTCACAGCCGTGCGCGATCATTGCGGATTTGCGGTTGCAGCGCCGGCCAGCAGGTACGGAGCCCTAAACCTAACTCTGGGCTCTGCCTGGCCCGCTCCCAGAATTTTGTGCTCCAAAGCAGACGAATATTTTCTCTCTCGTCAAACTTAACAAGAGGTCCTCCACAGCATATTCGTATTGGTACGTATACTCCGTATCTCCGTTTCAAGAGAAGTACGTACGTAGGTGGCATTATTGTTCTCACAAACTAATGAGATCTGCAGGCCCACATGGACGTACGGTTACAAAGATCTACTACTAGCCAGTCAAACTTTATGCCAGTAGTAAATCTTTCGCAGTTGGTATTAGGAGTTAGGACAGGACACTTCGTGCTTAATTGTGATAGATAGATCCTCACTCACTTGGTACTGTTTGTTCTTAGGGCATCTTTCAACTTAAGTGGGTACTTCGTACACGCAACACGAATTACCGTACTGAACAGGAGGGTGATGGAGGGAGACCGGTACATGGAGCTATTGTGGCCGTTACACGTACGTACGTACAGAATTTACATGGAGTTATTGTGCTTTAAATCTGTCATCAGTGGACCTACGGTAACTGCTGTCCCGCCCTTGGAGCCGGAGGGTAGATGTGGTGCGGGGACGAGGCTGTGGATACATCGCCGTTGGCCGTTGCCATTGCATCTCCGGCCGGCCCAGTGGTCCTGTCCAGTCCAGAGCAGCGACGACTGCGGAGCGAGCGCTCGATCCGCTCGCGCTCCGCGGGGCAATGAGTGGTTACGTTGGCGGTCCGTGTCCGTGTGCCCCGCGGCCCGCGCGGCATGCATGGTACAGTACGTACTACAATGCTGTGGTGCACGCAAACGCAACTGGGAGAAGCACATGCGATGCGAGGCGAGGCGAGGCGAGCCATTGGGTCGGTACAGGCGTACAGCGAAGTGGTTAGCCAAGCCAGAGCTAGCCCAGGGCCCCAGGCTGCAGTAGCAGTACTGGCGCCTTTTCTGACCCCCAAGCAGTCTGCCAAAAAGACTCCGGCCGGCCGGATTCACCCTCCTCTTGTTGCGTCAACGGTCAACTGTCTACAGAACTCATCTCATATCATGGGGGCAGCCTCGGCATAGTCGCGTACAAAGCACTGAACCAGAACCGAACCGGGGGCCTGGCATAGTGGTAGTGGCATCACAAAGGGCCGGTTGGCGAGCGCGACTCCTCACTACTGGTGGTCACTCACTGATCTGGTGGGGGAATGTCAAAATCACTGCCTTCTCATCAAGTTCGTTCATCGTTACCTTGGCCCTGGAAAATCTGGGTCCAATCCAATTTAAGCTTTGATCTAGGTGATCGCAGACCAGATAGCTACCTTGCTCGCCTTATACATGACGAGCTCACCCGTTTCCGGTCTATCACTGCCGTCACCGTGGGGGACGGCAAGTCTACGGCATTCTGGCTCGATCACCTCGCCGAGAGCTTCCCTGCCTTATTCTCTCATGCCCTTGCTGCTAACTGCACCCTGCATGATGTCATCTCCGGTGGCCTTGCCGTGCGTAATCGTCTCAAAAACTGAACTTTCCTCTCTCCGGACTCTCACTAACAACACGACCCTCTCCTTGATTCCAGATTCTCGGCTCCTTGCCACTCCAAAGCCCACGCCGTTCTCTTCAAGAGCAGCTCATTGTCTCCTTCACCACACTGGGTCTCGTGATGGTAATGCAGGCGTGATCCGGTCGACGCATTTACCATCCCGGGTAAAGTTTTTTTCCTGGCTCCTTTACAACTCCAGACTCAACACCAGGGCAAACCTCCACCACAAGAACATCCGAAGCCGAGAAGACTCTGATTGTCAACGCTGCCCTGGTCATCTGGAAACAGACTCCCACCTTTTTCTCACATGCCCGGCAGCAACAGCTTTCTGGAATCTGCTCAAGATTTGGCGTGCATGAACATGACCATGGGTCAGTGACGCACCGCCCGACCTTCCCCAAAGTGTGTGGCCAGATGTGATTCTCGTCCTTCTTCGACAAATTTGGCTCTCCAGGAATTCCCTCATTTTCGACAATTGGGACATTGATGCTGCTGCAACCTTGCGTGGAGCGATCAGCACTTCAGCAGCCTCGACCTATGGAAATACAGGTACAAGAAACTCCAACCGGCTATGCAAGCCTGGGTAGGTTACCTGAGAACAAAATCGTACAATTGAGTGAACTCTATCTCCCTCCGTCGTACCTCTCACCTTAACCTCGGGATGCCGAGATTTGCTGTAATGCGCGCCTCGCGCCGTTTTCGAATGAAAAGTAAGTGGGGTTCCCATCCTCTGAATGTTTCGAGAAAAAAAAACAAAGGGTTTAGCACGCTGTCACTGTTCATCAGGCACGGCTAGGGTTAAAAATCCCGCGGTAACCGGTCAAACCGGTCCGGACCGGTAGCGGTACGGGTTGGTTTCCAACCGGCCAAATTTAAAATTTTCAAATTTAAATTTAAAAAATTTAAAAATTTAAAAAATTCTTAAAAATACTTTAAGGTGAGTAGATTGTAATGGTGTCAAAAATTTTCAAATATTAGTTCATTTAGTATCTTTTGTTTGTATTAGAAGTTCAAACAGTCTACTAAATCAACACGTTAAACTTCTAATGCCCTTAAACCGCTACTTAAACTTCTTAAAAATGTTCTCTTTTTGACACCATTAGATTCTACGCACCTTAAACTATTTTTAGGATTTTTTTAGAAATTTTCTTTTATTTTTTAATTAAAAATTGAAAATTTGTCAAACCGCTCAAACCGGCCGGCTAACCGCTCAAAGCGGCCGGCTAACCGTTCGAAACCGGTTGAACTGCGGATTTAATTTGATTTTTAAATTTGTCCGGTTTCTACCGGTTTCCGGTCAAACCGGTCCGGCTAACCGCTACCGGTGGCCGGCGGTGTGGCCAAAAACCCTCGGCACGGCTAGGAACGGGGATCAAGCGCCGAACTTCCGGCTTATGTGCATGTACTACCAGCTAGCACTAGCAAGCTGTGTGTGTACTTGCACCCAATAAGCGTGAGCTCCAACTGGAAGACTGTAGCGTACTGAACTCTGATCCGATCCTGAATCCCTGACCTGATCCACGACGACGCGAGCAGCTGGCGAGGCGAGGGGCTAGCTAGCTACTACTGTCGAGCACTGACGCGCGCCCCTGTTGCTCCACATGGAGCGTGGAGCAGTGCCGCTGGCTCATGGTCTGCCCCGATCGCTTTCCGACCCGCATCGCAGCACCTCGTCTGTCGTCTCGATCCCGTCGGCCTCATCCGAGCTGTTTGGTCCCCTTGCGCTCTCTACCTGTACCTGCAACTGCAAGGCTAACCAACCGACGTAGCGCAGCCGCGCGGGCAGGCTGCGCGCGCGCCTGGCTCTGTCCGTCCTCTTCCTCGGCGTTGGCGGGCGATGTGGCGCGCGCTGGAAGCTTGGAACTGGAGGCGAGTGGACCTGGCTTGGTAGTGGCCGGCCGGAGTGGACGGACGGCCAAAGGCGGCTCTCGCATCTCCGGCTGCTGGGTAAAGCGCGCGCGAATCTACGGAGAACAGGAGGAGGTGGCGCAGCCGCAATGCGTAGCCGAGACGGGACGAAAAGTAGCTTTTTTTTAGGGGCCGGGGGAAAAAAAAAGAAGGTTGTGATACAACTTGACGGGAAGTTTTTTTTTAGAACGAAAACTTGAGGACAGTGGAGGCTGGAATCAGCAGTTCAGCACCCCTTCTGTCGAAAATTAGAGTCATGAATAAATAAGGTTACACGGGAAAATTTAGGCTATTTGGGAAGCACGGAAAATTTAATTAAACTTGTTATAGTCTGAGTTGGGCATGGGCTGCCTTGGATTCCAAAATGATAAGAGGCCCGGATAGTGAAAAACTGTAGGCAAGATTTCCATCGAGAAATGATGATAGGCAACGCCAGACATCTTCTGGGCCAGAGAGACGAAACACACGTCAAATTCTACATAGGCTGGGCTCAACGACCCACACGATGGGCTCGCTAGGGGGTAAGTGGATTCGGCCCAAAATTCTGGGCCAGTCAACCGGAGATCCATTTCGCTCGCTCATTCATGAACAAGAACAAGCCTAGGCCCGTTTGAGCTTCTAAATGATATAAAATAATTTTTCACAGCTATCTTTTCTGCAAAGATTTTAAAGTAAGTTAACTACAAAATTTATTTGAAAACATGATGTACAGTAGAGAAGGATGTGGTGAAAAGCTATGCCGATGAAGTTATGCGAGAAGTTCTTACAAGAAATCTGTCCCAAAACAATGATACACAAAATGCATATTCAACAAGTTAAGTATATAAGTTTTCTTGATACGTTGAACACGAAAAGACTTAAGACTCGTGCAGTAGAATTGTGGAAAAGAAGAGATGTGCACATGTTGCTCATCAAAGTTGCTACTGATTTGCAGGTTACGCTAAGAAGTTATCATGATCCGCCCACCTTCTCTTCTTGTTGCGGTAGCCCGGTATATCGCAACACTTCCATCAGTTGTGTCAAGGCCAGTCTCCGTAGAAATTTCATATAGGCATTAATTTATATGTCACATCATCAAAAATGCTAACGTGACAATGTTATTAAATGCGAGAGTTTCATGAGATGGAAGAGGGGTTTCATCCCCATGAAATTCCATTGTCACAGTGGTTTTCAAACTAATTAATTATGTCATAAAACTTCTACTGAGAATGATCTAAGTGGTCCTCCTCTGGCTTGTCAATGTTGTTTCGGCCATTCCATCAAAGCATGGCGCGGCTGCTGAAGGTCGTCGGGCCTTGGATCCGTCCCTGAACCTATACATAAAAACATGACAAAAATCTGAGTCTCGTCTCTAGACACTTTATCTCATACTCCGGTTAGAGTATCTAGCCCTAGGACTTTAAAGACGCCTAGTCTTCTCCAAGATATTTGGTCCAAATTTAAGTGATTTTTGTCTTTCCTAATATTTCATCCAACTGAAGATAGTTGGTCTTTCAAGTTATTTTAGTCCAGCATTTAGCGTTGCCCTAAATCTGTCACGACTTTTACATCCGAACGCTAAAGCGGACAGTCCATATGCTTATTTCGATCGGCTCGGCGTCTCAACTCATCCTTTCGTCATGATTCCTGAACTAGACCATTTGACTGTACACTGATACTAATACGTGCTTCTAATCAAATCAGAGCTTGGAATGTTCAAAATTCATCAGTTTTGGTCCGAGCGGGCGCTAGCTTCACCGGCAATGCGCGGGCGCGGCAGGGGGAGATGGCGTGCCCCGTGCGCCCGTGCGCGATCGGAGCAGGTAGCCCCGTCCGCACAGGAGGACTGGAGGAGGCGAGGAGCTAGGCAGCTAGCTTGCGCTGTGGCACGCGGGCAACGTGCGGATGGGCGAGGGTGACGGGTCCCTCCCGGTCCCGCCGGGCCGGATGGCGGATGCGACCACGGCCGGCTTGGCTTGACTCGGCGCGTCGGGGCACCACACAGGCACACACTGTCTCGACGCTCAAATTATTGGTACACATACTGTACGTACTGGTTTTGCTTTGAAAGAGAAAACAGTACGTCCTTGGACTTGTCGTCGGTGGATCCCTCGAGTAAGCATTTCCGGTGCTGCTGCTGCTGCTGCTGGGTGCCTCCGGTCCGATCCAGACAAATGGCTTGTTTGGTTGTCGGATTTCTCGCTCAACTTTTGTTTTAGAATCTACTACATGTAGTACTGTAGATCTGAAGGGCAGTGAGCACAAAAAGAATCCCAACATGTCCGCGAGCCGCCTACGATGCTCCCAAACGAGTGCCGTCGTTTCATTGGAGCCCTTTCTGCACTGTCCTATAGGTGTGGTAGCAAAGGTCCGTAGACGTGCGCGCGTGCACGGCTGCAGAGGAATGCTTCGCTTGTACAGTACTAGTATAGCCCAGCGAGCGTATTCTATCATCCCTGTCCTCGCAATACCTTGGGCGCACGATGTTTCGCAAGCGTTATACGTAGTGTACCTACCACCAGACTAGTGATGAGTAGGGCCCAACGGTCAGTGGCCAGAATGGTGGCGATAGGTGGGTGGGTGGGAGATCCTAAGTCCCACGGTGATCACTGATCGGACGAGACAGGAGAGGCCTTGTCCGTCCTGGGCTCCTGGCACACCCGTCCAAGCCTAGTGGAGCTGTCCCGTGCTACGCGACGTGCAGTTGGCATCGTGGTCGATTGGTCACCGAGCCGTGCTTGCTGGGGAGGCCCACGTGACCGAGCTGTCCCGTGCTATCTCTGTTTCTCGTAAGGTTCTTTTACTGCCACAACGTGCGCTTCGATTGGCATCAGCATATGCATGTCAATGTCTCAACTCTCAAGCAGTGCATAATTTGACCTCACTAGCCTATTCTCGCTGGTGAATAAGGTGACTAGTTGTTCAATTCTATTATATGAAAAAGAAGAAGATAGAATAAACCATAACAAACTCCGTGGAGGTTTTTTTTTTTTGAGATATCCTACAACTATACAGAAACATCTCACTATAAAAATTCTCTCAATGCTTGTAAAGCTACGTGAGCACCGAGAATCTTGACATCTCTGTTTTACTCAAACGTCCGCACCGAAGAGATTTTTTAGTCACTATGGCATATCAAGCTACTACTCGTAATTACATAGAAGCACCTTTTAAAATCCCGCAGCGTGTTTCACGTAGTTATTATTATTTCTCCGCGTGTAGGGTTGCGCATTGAGGTGGCTGTCACGGGAGTATGGGACCGCTTTCGTACAATCGTACTGTCTCTATGTGATGTGCTTATTTATATTAAAAAAAGGCCCTCGTGTTCGGCACTTTTATTAAAATATATATAAGAGCTATAGCCATGTATAACCACCCATTTTTGGTTTATTGCTATCACAATTTCTTTTCCCCCTTTAATCAGGTGGCATATCCTAGGTGTAAATCTCTATATAAAACGATCCACAACTTTTTCTCACACATTTTAAACGAAAAAATTGCAATCATGTGAAGATAAAATCACACTCTCGCTTATATGCTCGTAGCCTCGTACCCTAATCATAAGCGGTTTTAGTTGATGCCATTCTCACGCTGATAGCAAACCGTGGTTCAGGAGGAATGGTTGATTTAGAAGGTCCCTGAGGCAGTGAGGCGATGGGCCGATGGCGAATGAGATGAACGAGGTTCACGGAGGTGAGCATGATGAGCAGACGTGATACGTCGGATGGCGATCGGACGGCTTTGGAATGTCGACCAAAAATTGTAGCAAAAAATTTCTCCTTTCGCGAGCTCTCCCTGATTTTTTATCAAAACTCGGCGAATGACATCCTCTTCCTCTCCGCCTGGCGGCAGTGCGGCACGGCGTAACCTGCCCACCACCACAGGGACGACCACAGATCCATTTAAAACCCCCGAGCATCTCCACGCTTCCGCCGCTTTACAGCTTCCCCCCACCCCACCCCAACGAATCCACCGCCCCCCACCCAGCGCGGAGGCCGCCGGCAATGGCGGCGGCGCATGGCGGCGACTACCTGGGGCGCTTCCTCGCGGAGACGGAGTGGTACAACGAGGTCGTCCTCAGCGCGGTGGCGCCCGGCAACTGGTGGCGCGGCCTGCCGCACCCCGTGCAGTCGTGGATACGCAACTGCGTCGGCGGCTATCTCCTCTACTACATCTCCGGCTTCCTCTGGTGCTTCGTCATCTACTACTGGAAGCGCAACGCCTACATCCCCAAAGGTCCCGCCTTTCTCCCTCCCTCCCTTCCCCGACGCTGCAGCTGCAGCTGTCGATTTGTTCTAATTAGGATCTGGGCGCCCCTTTCATGTGCTTAACGAGAGGGATTTACCACTTGATTCGCGAGTTTTTGAGAGGGTGATTCGAGAGGGTTTTGCGGTAGTGCCGGAAGGGATTTGCTATTGGCGCGGAAAGGGAAAGCAGGCGACCTCCGATCCCGAATGCCTGCTCCTTTCGGGAAGCATTTGGCTTGATCTTGGAGGCCTTTTGTGGTGCGTTTAATGGTCCTCGGCGTGCTGTTGCTCTCAGTCCCCATCCTCCTAATAGATATCTGAGGCAGTGAGATATGGCCCTGGAAGATCTGTTGGCGAATTGTCATCTTGTTACAGCTTCTTTTGGTTGGGAGGTGTAGGTCTTGGGGATTGGATTTATGCTTCATTGGTAGTAACAACAGTCATGTGAATGGATCTTGAAGGACAGAATTTCCTTCTTGGCTAAGTGTCTAGGTTAGTGCAAATGCTTGTCTTTGTGGCTGTTAAACTGAAACCTACATGACTGTTTACTCTGCGTCGTGAAAGAATTTTGGTTTGGCTATGCTATTAATACCGTTTGCTTCATTTCTTGACCCTGTAAGCAGCTTACTGTTACAAGTTGTTGACAAAGATTTTTGTATCTAGCATGCTACTTTTAGTGGTTGACTGTGGTTAACCGCGGCTAAACAATTTTAGTTTAACAAAAAAAGTTCTGAATTTCTGCTTCTGACTGGGTTGAATCAATTACACTCTGTTACCTGTTTTACCATCCCTTCTTGTTCTTGGCAAGGCCGCCAATCAAGGTAGATGCACTGACACATCAAGGGGGCCGGCACTTGGCTCATGTGTTTGGATCGCTTAACAAAGTTTTGTAAGGTGGTTCAAGTGCTCTTGTCAGGGTAATGTATAGTTAATTGACTGCTTTGGCTGGTTCCATGCTCAATCACATGCTGTGGACTGGACGTTTCTATCAAGTGCTTAAAATTAAAATTAATCGTAGCTTATGATCTATCTACTGGCTACTGTTTCCATGTGCCCTGTCTTGAGCATTTTTATGTTCCCCATCCCTTTTCCATAGAACCATTTCTACAGCTTTTTATTCTGGAATATAGTTGGAGAACCTGTTGTGTTTATGCCCATTCAAAAGTATGTGGTAGTGCTTGCGAAACTGGCAGATATTTTTAATTCAGGTGTCCTTCCTTGACCACTCCATTGGACCTTCTTGATCGAACCCATATATAACAGGAGCAACCTAGCCTGTCATGTTGGTATCACCGTTTAACTTGCATGCCCATGTGAGTCATGTGACACGTGACACCAGGTTGCATTTGGTTTCTTTGGTGATACAGATCATGTGGAATGCATGATGAGAATTATCCTGGCATTTAGATTGGATTTATTTTAGCTGGACTTCGTGTTGGCATTACTCTTAACACCAGGGCAAGGCCACCGCGTTGTATAATTGCTAAGTTCCACGCATTAAATCATTAAAAATTAGTATTTTCCTTAAAAATTATTATATTATATTTTACCTCATTGGTATCTCAATGAATTTGAAACAATATTTTACCTCATTGTGAAATGGAGCATACCTTTTTTTTTTGGGTGGGGAGTTGAAAGATACAATTCTTTGAGGAAATGCACTTTTGAATATTTGTTATGTTGTGATATTACTTAAACATAGTTCCAAAAAACACTCTAAATCTTTTAGAATTTCCGACCTCATACCTCCTTTTCATTTTCAGTTCCATCAAGGGATCTACTAAGATTTCTTGATGACATATGTTTACTTTTGCTTGTTCTGACTGAAACTATCATTATTTTGGTTTATCCATTGAGTTGTGCTTCGCCTCCATTAGGGATAAATAAAGATAGTAAATGGCAAAAGTATCCTTATAATCATTTTTATGATTAGGTTGTTTGATTAACAAGCATTCACCTGGTAGTTGTTCATGTGTCATGTTTCTGGTGAGCCATACTTATTACAAACAGTAACAACATATTGTGTCTGGACCTGACAATCATACATTACGATCACCATTCTGGATCTCCAAGCTTAGTTGATGTTTTTGTAAATCTTAATAAACTGCAGCTGGCACATGGCAGCAATTATTTGTACTGCATACTGTAATTATTTTGTTGCCTACCCAACTTGCTTGGGAATCAAAGGCTTTGATGTTGCTGTTGACTGTTGCCCATGAAATAGAAATATTCTACATATATAAACTTTTTTTTTTTGCTTTACATGTCAACTGTAACAGCTGTTAACGAGTATGCTGCATGTGTGCTTGGACTGCACAAAGGACTTGTCTCAGATTGTTTCTAAGAAATTAGGAACAACCTTTCCTGGACATGTTTGTATAAAAGTATGCGGAGGATCTAGTCAGATCATCATCCCTAGGAATACCATATACATATCAGTATAATTGTTAATACAGTGGTTTTACCTTGTGTAAGGTATTCTAATACGACTATAATATTATTACTTTCTTACAGTCTAAAAATTTGTGTGATTATGTCTATGTCTATGTTATGTTTGATCTAACATTAGCATCCGATGCAGATTCCGTCCCTACAAATGAAGCTATGAGGAAGCAAATAATTGTTGCCTCGAGGGCAATGCCTTTGTATTGTGCTCTTCCAACTTTATCTGAGTACATGATTGAGAGCGGATGGACACGGTGTTTCTTTAGTATCAGCGAAGTTGGTGTGCCCATGTACTTCATTAATTTGGCTTTATATCTCACCTTTGTGGAGTTTGGAATTTACTGGATGCACAGAGAATTGCATGACATAAAGCCATTATACAAATATCTACATGCAACCCACCATATTTACAACAAGGAAAATACTCTGTCTCCATTTGCCGGTAAGATCTTACTGCCTTAACTCATCCATATTTTTTCCCTATTTGTTGCATTATGTTTTTTGTGGGCAAGATCTAAAGGGTGTAGATAGGTGAATGAACACATTCCCCCCTCTTGTTACTTCAAAATGTTGGAAAGAAGAATTCAGTACTTCTACATATTTCTTAACACGAGGGCAGCAATAAACCAGTTTGCACACGGTACATGAGTTCCATGTATGCTCTGCTCTTTATTGGCAACAGCATAATTGATAGTTCTTTAATGTGTACTTTTGGTTTGTAACGTTTTCCCAGTCCAATTTACTTTTGAGAGTCATTTAGCAAGCTTAATTTATGGATTTGTTGCTTTCCAGGGCTCGCGTTTCATCCGGTGGATGGGATTTTGCAAGCAATACCACATGTGTTTGCCCTCTTCATTTTCCCAACGCACTTCAGAACGCACATTGCTCTCTTATTCTTGGAGGCCGTGTGGACAGCAAACATCCACGACTGCATTCATGGCAAGATATGGCCGGTCATGGGTGCCGGCTACCATACCATTCACCACACGACATACCGCCACAACTATGGCCACTACACCATCTGGATGGACTGGATGTTTGGCACGCTCCGTGAGCCAGTAGATATCCTCAAGAACGAGTGAGCTGTGCTTCTCCCTGTGTTCTGTGCTGTGTGGATTTTCTAATCTGCTCGGCTTGCTTGGCACCCTGTCGCCTGAAGCATCAGCGTGTTTACTTCAGTATGCTAGGTGCATATCATGTTGTGTTTCTCCGGTAATTTAGCTCTGTTTCTTGTGATGCAATGGAGTCCAGGAACGAATAAGAATTTGGTAGACGCATTCTGGATTCCAGACGCCTGTACAACTCGGCACCTTCAAGTCAATATAGAATGTACAATGCTTTCCATGTACCTGCTGAGTATGTTTCTGGACATGCGTTACTGTCTCTCAAAGTTGCTTGCGTTTGTGGTCTGGCCAAACGAAGGCCAGGCTTGAAACCCAGGGTCGCGTGTATTTTGTTTAAAACAGATTAAGACCCTCGCACCCTTTTGTGCATTCTGAAAGGTAAAAACACTTGCTTGCTCTTGAATTCTGAAGGCAAGCGTGCTCTGCCGGTTCGAACTCCATGTTTCCAGGTCACGCCAAGCTGAAGCCTGAAAGGAGGAAGGGGTTTAGCTGCACACGTCCACGTCTCTTTGAAGAGGACAGTGGACTCAAACTCTGAAAGATCGGGCTCCGTCTCCGGACAAAGGGTGAGCTCATATGCATAAGGATATCAATTTGTCGTGGCTGTCCACACTCTCGCCTTGCTTGATTTCGAGAACGTTGTCCGATCGTTTTGTCCAAGCTTGATAATTGATGAGATTGCCCTCCACATCCGTCTTGTCCAGGCTTGAGATCGTTATCGTCACTACTATCGCCGTCGAGGCACCAACTCGGTCACCAATCTAATAGCGGGAACTTTGTTGTTTTTCTTAATCTTTTCGTTTCATAGCGTCTTTTTTTTACTCGTTTTGATTATTTCCGTCTTCCGTTAAATAATCAGTGTATTTTTTTATAACAAATAATCAGTGTACTGCAAATCCCCTGTCTGACAAGCCTCCAGGAATTTGCGAATGGGCCTGCTTAAGTTTAGGAGGGGCCCATGAGACGACGACACGGACCATGATAATTGGGCTAGGCCGTACTATTCCATTTTAGGTCTCTTCAAGCCCGGAAGCCTAGCAGGCTCGTTACAGTAACAGCGACAGTTGGGCTGGACATTTTGAAGGAATACACGTCCGTCGATGTGAACTCCAATATTGGGCCCGAAGTGTGGGTGTGGGTTGATAGAAATTCGAGGAACTCCATCACCATTCACGCTCGCTCGAGTGGCCTCGCCAATCAACAACAACCACATCCCGAAACATGGCTATACGAAAAGAAAAAACCTGTCATCGAAGAAACATGGCTACACAACTCCATGTTTATCAGTTTTTTTTCTTTCGAGAAAAAAGGAAAAAACTGTCAAAGATCTTATGACGTACGTATTCACCCAATTGCTGCTTGGTCGGTCCAGTTACCTGCACACTGACTCCAGAATGCCCCCGGCTGTCAAACTTGATTACGGGTTCAGACTTCAGAGCCATCAGGTCACGCATACCATTGGTAGTAAATGGTAATCAACTTTTGTTTGTATAGCCTCTCTTTCTTGTGAGAGCACGCTTTGACAGTGTCATCATGCGGCCTCTGCTAGGTTCGTATTGGACGAATCAAGCGACGCATGTCTACGTGGAAGAAGTTGTTTTTATGCGGCAAGATTCAAACTCAACGCGGTTCTGTTCTGTGCCGCGCGAGTGATGATAAGGACGTGTACTCGTGATGATGGATCGGAACACCCGATGATGCCTGGATCCCTTTTTTTGGTTCCCGTCCGTCCTCTCGCACTGAGAGTCTGAAACGAGCAAAAACTGCATCTTGTAAAGTAGCGGCCCATGCTGCATGGAACTAAGCAGGATCTTACTTTTGTTTTTATTTGGTCGCGGTATACTAGTGAAAGGAAAGGCCTCGTACGCACGGTCGATGACGTATGCCGGTGGTACGTGTGTGAGGCATCGTCATCGCGGAATTTTACGCAACCAGGAGCGCAGATTTTTCGTCCGCTGATGGCTCTATGCATGGCCTTGTCGATCAATTTGGCTGCCTGGTGGTTCAGGATTTCCACGATTTCTGCTGCTTTTGATTACTTGTGCCCGGCCGCCAAAGTCTTATATCCCAAGTGGACGAGGACGACCGACCAAAGCAAAAGGGTTTCTACTTTCTTCTAGCTAGCGAGCCGTGGTGGACTGACTCGAATCCGTGCACTTGATTCGTCTCTGAATAATACAGTACCGCCGGCTGCATGACCGTACGTACGGGTTCACAGCGACCAAAAGATAGCCACGCACCTACTGTACTATAGCTAGTAGGCCCGTGTTTGTTCGCGAAAACATTCTGTGAAAAGATTTCGGGTTTTGATTTTATCAATTTAGAAGTACTAAATGTAGACGAAAAATGTGAAAAATTATATGGATAGGTTGGAAATCTCGAGACGAATCTAACGATGGTAATTAAATGGTAATTAATCCATATAACTTTTCACCTTTTTCGTTTACATTTAATACTTCATGCATCAAAGATTCTCTTTTGATGTGATGGATGAAAATATTTCGGGTAGAAACTAAACATGGCCCTAATCGCCAAGCGTGAATTCAACTAGCTAGGAAGTGTTGGTTCTCCGGTGAGGGACGAGCACGGATCGGCCGCACTGGCTTCCTCTCCGGTCTTCGGAATCAGGTGCTGCGTTGTTCTCCGGTGAGGGATGTTTAGTTTATTTGGGTACAGTTTTTGGAATGAAATCTTTCACATTTGGAGATTAAACATAAACTAATCACAATACTAATTACATATTCTGTCCGTAAATAGCTAGACGAATCTATTAAGGCTAATTAATATGCAATTAGCACATGCTTACTGTACCATTACTGTGAGCGTGCAAAATTTTTAACAGGGACTAAACACCCTCTAAGGGCGAGAGCCCTCCAACAGTTTGTACTTTGCACTTATTAACAGGGTGTCACTTCAATCCATTAACTCTCACGCGAGGGGAGCGTACAGCCAGTCACATATTGTCAAGTACAAGCGCGGAAGCATACTCATAACTTAATCGCGTCCACGCAAATCATACGCAGCCGCGCCTTATTGCTTGCACTGCACTGCACGCCCTGCTGCCATGCCCCCAGCCGGCCGTTGGTTGTTAGTATAGTTCCACTTAATAATTAACAATGCTCACAGTATTGTTTTCTGCGAGAGGCTGATCACGACATCCGATCCGAGGTTCATGGATTGATGATTTTTCGCGCGCTTTTCCGACCGCGGCAGCCTCCAAACAAACAAACAAACCATCCGCGTCTCTCTCGCTGTCAGCTGCGCGGGGTGATCGCGCAGTACGGATGTGTCGTGCCCGCGCGCCGGCGCGCACTTGCTCGGCTGCCGCGGCGCATTTGGAACGGCCCTAGCTACCTGACAAACGGGTTCTAGCACTACCGCGCTTTGGTGACAGCCTGCTTAAGAAATTGCTGCGTCGGTGATGTGGCGACGAGTGGTTCCTCGGAATGGCTACATCCTTTTTTTTTCCTGCGTGAATTTTTTCATAGGTGAAGTGGCGACATGATGTTGATGCGATTTTGTCGTGGGTCTCTCGCTACTGTTCATGCCGGAATGCAAGAAGCTTCTCCATAATTACTCCAAAAATATTATGCATCAGCATAACATGAGTTGCAGAGCAAATCATATGAATATGATGTAGTGTTTGGTTTAGGCGCCTTTGGTTTACTACTGTACTCCTCCGGCAACATCTATGCATGATGTGAAATTGTGAATCAAGCAGTGAAGTACTCCTCTGGTTTACATATAACTTATAAGTGCCTGATGATGCGTTAGGCTTTTGAAATTTTAACTGTTAGTAGCTTTAAAATATTCGCCTACTTGTCACTTTGATTTTATTCTAAATCAAGCATCTAACTTTAACCGTATTTATAGGAAAAGCCACTAATATCTACAATATCAAATTAGTCTTACTAAATTTACCATTAAAAATATATTGATAATGCATTTAATTAGTATTGCAAAAATTTAATTAGTATTTTATAAGGTTAATTAGTCAAAGTTAAAGACGTGTGTACCTAAAGTTAGAGATGAGTAGGGAAAAATAATTTAGGACGGAGTGAGTATCTATATAACACATTATAGATGATCCCTATAACTATTTCTCATAACATGCAAGCTATCCACTTCATTTAAAAACCCACTACATCAGACGTCACGTCACCATCCACTAGAATCACTTATTTATGTTTTCTATCGATTTTTTGTGACTAATAACATCTATACGTGCAACTTATTAGTCTTTGTGAGTATCACGCTATAAAATTCACATTTAAGAGTCGTTATCCCTCAACAAAATGAACATGTTTTCATGTATAATGTCATTTAAAAAAAATATTGTCATACAATTACCTTAATATTTCTACTTTCAAATTAACTTAAAATTTTGTTTAAAAATTCATGCATCAACGCGCGGGGTATCACCCAGTTTAGTTGGGTAAGAGAGTACATTCTGGTCTTCTGGCTCGACATAGACACCAGGATCCAAAGGGAAGACTGCGCTGCTATGTGTTTCCGCGCTTCAGATTTGTCAGTTAAACTTTAGCCAGCCCATCTAAATATGCTTCTCAGTGCATTTTAAAAGAGAATCGCCAATTGTCAGCTATATATTTTGTTAGTCTTCGTCCTAAGAATATTCAACGAGCATGCTTTTTCTTGGCAAACAATAAAGGTCACTCAACTGCTGGCTAGAAACCAAGGAGAATACGACAAACAACATCTGGAAGCTCAATTGTTTAATGTTACCAAATTTACCTCCATACCAATTTTTATCTTGACCTTGCTCTTCTATTGAATAACGTTCATCACCGTTGCTTTGAGAAGTATTCCCTCCGTCTCAAAATAAATGCAACTCTAGGTTTGGACACGCAAACCAATATGAAGTGTAAAATTATCAAATTAACCCTTGTCCTTTGTGATAAATATCTAAACATTGTTTTGTCTTTTCTACGAGAACGTTCCGAAGACTATTGTCTTTCGTGGTTGATAGACCAAAGTTGCATTCTTTATGAGACAAATTTCAAACACTAGAATTGCATTTATTTTGGGACGGAGGGAGTACTGCCATCTCCTTTTTTTTTTAAGAAAAGAAACCCTGCCGAAATCTTACGGCGCGTTCGACCAATAGCTGCCTGGTCGGTCTAGTTACGTGCACACCGACTCGAACGTCCCCCGACAGTCAAATTTAATTACTGACTGATCAGGTCGCGCAATGCGCATGCATGGCCGCTGGGGCAATCAAGGTCTAGGTCCCCTTTTCTTGAAAGAGCACGTTTTGACAGTGTCCGTGTCAGTCCCCGGCCAGTAGCTGTCGCTGAATTTGCTGATGTATGACGAACCGCCGCTCAGGATTGTTGAAGAGCGCTAGAGACCGACTTGAAAGTTGAAACTCTGAAAGGGGGAGGGCGATTTGCATGCATGCATCAGCTGACAAATCAATAAGCTATGCATATTCGTACGTGGAGGAATTTGTTTTTTTGTGTGTCACGAAATTCAACGCGGTTTTGTGCCGCGTAATGATAGGGACGTCTACTCGTTGTGATCGAGGCCGTGTTTAGATGCCTCCGAAAAATTTTTCGGAGGCATTAAATGCAAAGAATCTTGTATGCATGAAGTACTAAATGAAGTTTATTTGTAAAACCTTTTCACAGATGGGTGCAACTTTGCGCGACGAATCTGATGAGCATAATTAATCTATAATTTGGTACAGTAACTCTACAGTAACCATCCTCTAATCGTGTGGTCAAAGACCTCATTATATTCGTCTCGAGAATTTACCTAAAGTTGTGGAGATAGTTTTGTAAACTGCATTTAATTAATACCCCTAATTATTGGTCAAAGGTGCATTTATTACCCTCGAAAACTTTTCGCAACCTATCTAAACGCGGCCCGAGTCGAACATCGGATGCCTGGGGCCTGGGCTTGGGTTTGATTTGCTACCAAAGTGGCAAAGCATCTGATTTTGGTCCAGTCTGCTCGGAGCCGATCGAACTGTCTGAAACAAACTTTGGCACAAAGTGGCCACCAACACTGAATCCTAAAAAGTTACGATCCGAAAGCGAGATCCTCCGTTCGTTTTCTTTTTCCTGTTCTTGTTTGTTCTTCGACTCGGTTTGGTTTGTATATTACTGCCAAATTCAGAGAACTCGGGGTCTCAAAGTCTACACGCGTAGAGATGCAGAAGCTGACGAGTGTGCCAATGAAGGATACGAACAATGCCATGTTGTTTTGTCTGTAAAAAACCATTGGTTAGTCGAAATCGTACTATGTTGTTCTTCACCCGTTTTTTTGACGCTGAACATGAAAAGACATCGCGGAAGCTGCCGCAGCTCGATCCACGGTGAAAATTACCCGTGTCCGGCGCCGGTCGAATCGATCGGCAGCACGCGGCTCCGCGTTGTTGGTGGCTTGTCGCGTTGGTAGGCCACGGCTGAAAGCGTCACGCATGGGTGCAATCGCCATCTCAACTCGGCTATGGTCTTTGCGGCCGATGCCGATCCATCTGCCGGCCGGTGGTACTTGCGATCGAGGCATAGTCGTCGTCGTCGTCGTCGTCGCAGGAGAGGGATGGATCATGGATGATTCTTCGTCTGATGGCGAGGCTTGTGCTTTGGCCGGCCGCCCTGATCGTCCAAAATTTCCACGATCGCTGCGGCTGCGCGCTTTACTTTGCCCCCGAAGAGTCCCAAGCGGAAGACCGACCAAATTAAGCTAAGCCTTGGACTCGAATAATCCGGGCATTCCCTTTTACCAGCTTCGTGACCGTACGTGCGATTCCACAGCGACCAGATAGTTATTGGCTCCAACTAGGAAAAGTCGGGCCCCGCGCGTGCCGGGTAACCCACCCGGGGTCACGAAAGGCAAGGCTATCCTGCCTGCGTCAACGAGGGTTAGTCCTAGTTTTCCAGTGACAGGCTTCTTCTTGGACGAAGAACAATTCCTTGCGATTTTGGTCATGTTTAGTCCATTCGAAATCCAAAAAGTTTTCACATAGCAGTTTTTTTTTTCTTTCTGTGCATGCAACCCAATTCAAAAAAATTTCAAACTAAACACCCCATGTCTAGATCATCTCATCATCTGATCATCCATTCGTTATAACAGTCGCTAAAACGATCTTTCTTTTTTACTGCCGTATTTTAGACCGGCAAAAAGGAGATATACTCCTACAAATCATCCAAGCCGGTTTGCAGGCGAGGCGAGGCGAGGCATATCTCGCGGACGCGGATTGTCAAACGCAAGGAGGATAATTTAATCGCTTCCACGTAGACTAGACGCAGCAGCCGCGCCTTGCTTGCCCAGCACGCCCTGCAAACTGCACCATCACCACACCACATCTGTCTGCGTCAATCCGACGCCTGTTCATTGCAATCTCTGCTTCCTTTTCGCGAGATTGATCGCGACAATCTGAGGATTGTTTCTTCCTGCACACTTTTTCAACCAAACCAAACTCATCCCTACTCTTTTCCTTTTTTTATATCTATATATCGCCTCTCTCGCCGAGTCGCCGTCACCGGCGTGGTGAAGATCGCACAGGTGTGCGGCCGCCGGCCGGCGTGCTTGCTCGCCGCCGGAACGCATTTTGGAACGGCCCTACGTGACAAATGCTGCCAGTGCTGCTGCTTTGTACTCTGACAGTGATTAAAGAATGCGATTGAATATACTCACTACTACAGAAACGACTTTCAGTATCGGTTGGGAAGCCAAGTTTAATACCGGTTGTGGAACCGGTACTAAACGACGAGACACAACCGGTACTAAACGGCGCAGTTTAGTACCGGCTGGTAACACCAGCCGGTACTAAACGACTTTACGCCAAAAAAAGAAAAAATACCAGCCGATACTAAACGACTTTATGCAAAAAAAAGAAAAAATATTTTAAAGTGCCGGGAAAAACGACTTTCACACGTAAATGTGTAAACACGGCCGCGAGGATTTGAACCCACGACCTCCGGCCTCACGTGTAACTCCCATACCATCCCACCTATGCATCACTTGTGATTGAGTGGGAGATGCATTCCTTTTAAAGCAACCCATGGAGACCCATTTAGTCCCGGTTTGTAACACAAACCGGTACTAAATGGCGTGTTTTAGTACCGGCTAGTGTTACAAACCGGGACTAAAGTGGCACGCCATTTTAGTACCGGATTGTAACACTAGCCGGTACTAAAACGCGCCATTTAGTACCGGTTTGTGTTACAAACCTCTAAATGGGTCTCCGAGGCTTCCAATGTTACAAACCGGTACTAAATGGGTCGGCGACCATTTTAGTACCGGGTTTTAGACAACTGGTACTAAATAACCAGGGATCAAAGGTCATTTTTGTTGCAGTGACTGTCGCTTGCATCGACAGCTTTAGTGCCAATGATGTCTTTGGAAGGCAGAGCTGGAGTTGCACAGAAATGGCCACGGATGGTTGATGGTTTGTCGAAATGGCAAATATTTGTCAGCTTGGTTTTCTTCTTGTTTGTTTTTTCCTCAGAACTCAAATGGCGACATGTCAATTCTTAGGGTGTTTAGTTCCATTGTGTAAAGATGTTGAAATGGAATCTTTTCACTTTTAAAGTATTATAAACATATACTAATTATTACAAAACTCGCATATACTAATTATTACAAAATTCGCATGTAATTAAATTGCGAGACGAACCTAATAAGCTTAATTAATCTATCATTAGCACATATTTATTGTAACATTACCGTAGCAATTTATTGTCTAATCACGGCCTAATTAGACTCATTAGATTTGTCTCGCAATTTAGTAATTTACAGACTATATGTGTAATGTGATTTTTTTCAACTACATTTAATATGTTATACATGTGTCCAAATATTTATTTTGAATTTTAAATTTTTGATCTAAACACCCCGGTACTGTCAATGTTGGAACTGGAGGCAATATTCGCCAGCACCAGGTGAAGTTGTGTAGAGTAAATCCTGCAGGCAGGTTCACTAGTGAGTACTGAACCAACGAAAATAAAGCTTACGTGAATTTGCTTATACAAGTTTAAAAACGGAATATATATCCTTACCTGTACACTTTAAAAAACGGAATGTCAATTTTCATGGAGTATGTTGGTCTTCGCCCTAACTATATTCAATTATGGGCATGCATGGTCCTTTGCAGACACTAAAGGCCACTCAAACACTACTCAACAAAATTAGAGAGTAGCTAGAGACCAAGTACTGCGGCAACTCTGCTAGGCTCAATTCTTTAAGGCCACCAACTTTCTGTGCTTGCTAATTGTTAATCTTAGCTCAACAAGACCACGGCATTCTCTGAACATTCAGAGGAGATCCGCAGTGATGCTAAATTTTCTTTTTTTTAATCTGACCGAACAAATGAGAATTTGAATGTCTACTAGCTTTTTTTTTCATCCTCTCCTTTTCTACTGTACAATCGTGCGCATTTTTCAATTTTTTTGAAACCATTTCAAATCAACTCATCATCACGTACATTTACTCTGGGAACTCCTGACGTATTTGGAAATTACTACCATCACCATGTGCTTGAAACTTCAAGGGGCCGTAGGACTGACATGGTGATTCTGAATTTATGATTACGATGGTGAGAGGTACGAGCATGAGGCCAGAGGCCGTGAGCTTTGAACTACTCAACGGTGGAAACACGATCTGTCCACAGGAAATTCAAATCATAGATAGAGAGTTAAGATGACAGGTCCGATGTGTTTGTTAAACATAAATCTCGGCTCCCATGTGTTGTTTATATTTTTCGACGCTAGGTTGCTGCATCATCTGCACTACTCATGTTGACGAGACCGATACACAAATACACAATGCAGGTCTTGAACGCGTTTTCTGACCGAAGCACCATGGAGCTCAGATCTCCTTCTCGTATTACTTTTGACAAAGGACCATATAAAAGTACAAAACCTCATGTAATTAGCTGCGGTCTATACAAAAACTGGAGGATCTTAATTCTGTGTCGTTCTTTTTTTTGTGTTATTATATCTCTTCTTCTTGGTTTTATCAGTCTCAAAGAACAAGGCTTCGTGGCCATTAGAAAACTCGTCAGTCTCAAGTCTACACGCGGTGAGAGAAGATGACGAGTGGGTGAAGATTGGCTGCCTTTGCTTGTTCATCCATTCTCTCTTGTCGTCTTGGCAACTTGGCAAGGATGAACAACAGTACTACGTTGTTTCAGAGTTGGAATGGTATTCTTATGTCTTTTTAATATATATGACATTTAACATTACATATTTTGAAATATAAAAGGCAATATATTTACAAATGAAGGGTGATTTGTTCATGATTGGTACGTCCTGTTTTTCCTTTCTCTCGCAACTATCACGACTTGCCACTCAGCCTGTCTCAAGTGACGCTGAAAGGTGCCGCAGCTTTCATGTATGGTGAAAAGTAAACCTGTTATTTTCTGCCGGTTTATATTTAGGGCGTGTTTAGTTGGAAGAGAGAGGATGAAAAGTATTGTTTTATAGAAGCGTGCATATAGATAGAAATGAACTGACACGGTTCTCTAGGATGGAAAATTTTTGATGAACTGGGAACTGTTTAGGTTACTCGATCTCGATGCATGTCGCGGAGTGTCAATTGTCAAACGCGAAGCGTAATTGAACTGTGTCCACGTAGGGCATACGCAGCAGGCATGCTTTGCTTGCCTGCCTACGCTCTGCTGCCCCAAGCCCGCTGGGCGACGGTTACAAGCGGCACCACCCAGCAGCGCATCTGTCTCGGTCAATCCGACGCCTGGTCATGACTGCGACACTGATTAGAACACGATCTGGGGTTGATTTTTCACGCACTTTTCGGTGGCGGCTGCCCGCAAACCGCCGATTTCTATCATTCTATAATCGTCTCTCCCTGTCAACTGCGTGGTGAGCGTACATGTGTACCGCGCAAAGTAATTGCCGTGCCAATTGCTTCTCATGACAGCCTGCTTATGGAATTAAACATTGTGAATGACAGTTTGGTTGCCAATGGCGTCTTGTGTGTTCATGTTTAGGTTAGACGGAAATGGCGAGCCATTGTGTTTGCCAAGAACCGTACATGCTGGAACAGACAAAACGTCGCCTTTGCTATGAATTATTACCACTCATCGCCACCTCAGACTCGCACAAGAAGTGACACATGTCGACACAGACGACGCAGGCCAGGCGAGCCGGGGTTACTTGAAGTGCTCTTTTATGGTACCCAATACTACCTAATGGTAGTATAACCGGTTTTTTGTTATGGATAAAAAGGTAATTTACACACAAATACATTATTTAGAATTCATGAATAACGTGAGATTAGGTTAGATAAAACATTTCATATATTTGATTTCATTTATTATTACAAAAATATTATTTTTTTGTTTCTAATCATACCCTTATACTACCTATGAATGCTACTCATACTACCGTAAAAAAAGGTAGTACAAAATTAATTTCAACCGTCGGATCTTTCAAAATAGGTCATTTTTTATTACATACGAGTCCTTTCTAAACGGTAGTACAAGATAGTATTGGGTACCGTAAAAGACCTCACCACCAAAGACCAAGAGCTCAATTGAGAATCCAAGTTTCTGCCCTTAGCAATTGTTAATGTACCCGCGACAAGACCTTTATTTGTACTTATTTATTTGCTATGAGGCTCAACAAGACCTTGCCATGCATTCTCTCAAGAGTCAAGGCTGAAGTGCTCATGCAGTCATACTTATGCTTTTCTGATCTTCTTCTTCAAATTGACTCAGATCATGAGTAACTGATAGTAGCTCAACAAGTCATGCTCACTACCAACTTTTCCTTTTCGTTGGAGATAGAACGCGTGCCGTGCCTTCGAGATTACGCAGATCACCATTTCGAGACGCATGCACTTTTCGTTTTTCCATTTAGTCTATGAATTATGCATGCGAATAATGTGGACAAGTGCGCTAAAACCTAATTGGCAAGCACGATGAGCACCACACGTAGTAAAAATCAGATAGATTGGCAATGTAGATTAACATCAGTAACTTTATCCAACACAATCATTTAATTACACATTACATTTTAATTTTTAATTGAAATTCGCATTCAAAACTCTACCTTGTCTACCAGGGGCGGGCCTATATTGATGCAAGGGTATTCAAGTGAATACCCATTAATTATATCAAACAAGTTTATGTATATAGTAAGTACCATGTATATGCATAAAAAATTCCAGATTTGCACAAGATAATAGCCTTACAATCTCAATTGCTCTCTCATTCAGCCCAAAACCATATTAGCCCATATCGAAATTGATCTATTACATACAATCTATAAAATTTTTCATAAAAAAAATTACTCTTAAGAATTTCGAATACCCACTCTCAAAATCCTGGGCCCGCCCCTGTTGTCTACGATGCCAATGTTCTAAATGACTTGTATTTGTGATGGGGATTGGGGAGTAAAACAAATACAGAGCTGCGCTGCTTTAAAATTAGTTGACGTCGGTTTGCAATCGAGGTACTGCCGCAGATTGTCAAACACAAAGAAAATCGCCTACACGTAGACCACATACGGAGTACTACGCATCAGCAGGCGCACCCGCCACCCGGGCATTGGTCAGTCACTATAGCTGCACCACATCTGTCTTAGTCAATCCGACTCCTCATTGGGGCAATCTCTTTACTGCATTTGTTTTCTGGGAGGTTGATCGACGATTAGGACAACCATTTGCTTCCAAAAGAGATTAGTAGGATAACCAATTTGAGGCTGATTTTTCACTGACTTTTCCGTGGCGGCAGTCCCCAACAAACATCTATTTTTTACGTCGTCCCTCACCTTGTCTCGCTGTCAGCTGCCTCGTGGGCGTGCAGGTGTACCACGCAAAGTGCCCGGCCGCGTACTTGGTCGCTTAATTTTGGAACGACCCTGCTGCCTGCCAAATTCTGCTAACTTTTCATGACAGTCTGCTTAAGAAACAAAACGTCGTGATCGACAGACACTTGTTGCGAATGGCATGGTGGTGTTGTTCATGCCGTTGGAGTTTCGGAAAAGGACAATTGGATCGGTGCCTGAACACACTCCAAACCGGTGGAGCACACGGCGTGGAAGGAACGCTGGGGTGGCCTGGCCTGTACGTGTCGGTTTCTTGCGTGGGTCTGATGTGGCGATGAGTGGCAATGCGTAGAAAAATGGCGACGAGCTTGTGAAATGGCAGCTGGGTCTCTGTCATGAGCACTGTTCATGCTCGAACGCTTGAAGCTTCACGGTAATATTCACCGATCACCAGCACCGGGTGCGGAATTGCAGAGTAAATCACGCGGCCTCTTTTTTTTTTGTTTTTTACTGCTGAATAATGGCTACTAATTAAGCTCATGCTGTATAGTGCAACTGGATGGATCGAATTGCACTAAAAGTTGGGAACAAAGTTCTCAGTCTAAAGACTGCGAAGAATTTATTTTGGTCGCTCAGACAATCTGTACGAAGATGCACCTAATAACTGTTAGGAGGCTCGTGTGAATAAAGAGGACCGAATAAGAGAGTACACTTTGCAGCGCGTCTTCGCTCATCTGGCTCTGTCATCATACAGCATACGAACAGTATCAAAGTTCGGGATATTTTGATATGCAATCAGGACAGATACCTGAAGAAAAGACTGCCTCGCTGTCTAGACCGCTATATGCTTTTGCAATTCACATTTGTCAGTGAAAATCGAGCTGCATAGATTTGATTGTCAGTACATTTTTAAAAAGAGAATGTCAATTGTCAGGGAGTTCGCTAGTCCTAGCTCTTACAATATTAAATGAGCATGTATGGTTCTTGGTAAACACTAAAGGTCACTCAAACACCACTAGCTAGAGACCAAGTACTGGAACGAACTCGATCAGCGCTAGGCTCAATTGTTTACTCTTACCAACTTTCTGTCCTTGCCAATTGTTAATGTTCGCCCAACAAGTCCCTTTTGGATTCTTTTGGACTTGCGATGGATTCAACAAGACCTTCCCATTCTCTGAAGACTGAAGTGCCCTACTGAAGCTTTGCGCCTTTGCTTGATCTTAGTCTTCAAATTTACCCGTAGCATTTGCATTATAAACTGATTGCCTTAAAGTGGCCTTTTAACTTTCTTCTCGCTCACACAATCAGCCTCTGTTAAAAGGCCACTTGAGCTGATTTGGAGCCTCCGTGTGAGGAATCAGCCGGTTCTTCCGTTATCTTGGATCCGTGCGCCGAAATAGAATCGGCAGGCGCGACGCGATCGATGTGCACCACCGTCACCGTGAATTGATTGATGCGCGTCCAAGTCTACACGCGTCGTAAGACTGACATGGAGATTCCGCCGGAGATGGCGACATGCACGAGCATGAGCTCCAACTACCCCACAACGGCGACAACGATTTGTCCATAGGAAATCCAAACCCCAGCCAGATAGTACTTCAGATTTGTCCACTCCATTTGTTAAACGCACCTATCTCTGCTTTCAATATTTTTGCTTACAAAAAGAAATGCTATCTCCATTTCATTACGCAGCTTGCTGCATCATTTGTACAATTCGTCTTGACCCGAGAGATAGGTTCTACAGGTCTTGAACGCGCTTTCTGACCGAAGCTCCATGGAGCCCAGATCTTCTGTTCCTCAAGTACAGGGACCTTGATTAGCTTACTTCTGGTGTCTTCTCAAAGCAGTCCATGATTCGGTTTTGGTCACCAAAGAACCACTAATGGCCCCTGCTTGCAGAGGAGACGAGTGACGGTCACATGCCGGGCTACACAATGAGCCTCTCAGATTTCTATGGCACTGCACGCTGCTTGCTGGTCCTTGTAACCATCGCAAGACTTGAGAGCATTGGCAAGTCAAGGTCTTCTCTGTTTTCTGGGCCTACGTGTAACGCGTTCTCCCCATTACTTATATCATCCTTTTGGAGCCAATAGACGCCGGATCCGTCGTGTCAAGGAACCGCGTTACCGCCAAGTTTTCAACTATTTTTATTTGAAGAGGAGAGGGAGGATGGCTTGTGTTTTGGCAAATCAACTGCCCCGGTCTAGTTTAGTTTATCTCGACAACTTTAGTTTATGTGATGATATTGATAGTCTTCCGGTATGGTCATGGCTCCACCCTCTAGGCCTAGTCATGGCTACGAACTGTGGAGCTAGTAGACTGAAGTGTTCTCTCTGTTTTTTTTAAAGAAAAGGAGCATTTTTTTAAAAAAAAGAGAGATAGTATTTGGAGAAGAGGAGTTGAGCTAGCTGCATTACAAAAAGACATTTGAAGGGGAGATCTGAACCAAGGATCACGCGAGATGTCGGTTAAAACGCGTCTTTTGGTGCTCCACTTGCATCTTAATTTTACAGGAAGATGCTTACAAGATGGTTTTAGATTCGGACACACTTGAAATTGAAGCATTTTCAACATATATAAATTCGTTGTTAGTTAGTTGACCCAACAATACAGAACAGAATTAGTAATGCAGATAGGCTACACTGGCCGCAATACATATTTCATTCTTCTTTTTTAAGGAAAAGGAATCAAAGATTTGTTTTGGACACGTTCAAAAAAAAATTATTACGTTAAAAAAAGATTTGTTTTGGACAGTTTTTAGCATCGGACAGTTTTTTAGCATCGGTGTCAGGTGTGTTGTTAGAGTGGACCTTAGTTAAGCTTTGTGTCAGTGTGCTAGAGCATCTTGGTCTCTTCAAACGGCCATCAGTTAGTTTATCGGTAGCAGGACAGGAGGCTCTGATTGAAAACGGTTAGGTTCCTGGAAATGGTAGTCCTCCTTGGGAAGCATGTTACCTGTTGCTTTTGGCTCAAATTTGGCCTCGCAATTATATGGATTTCATGCAAAGACACCTTCGTGACAATTTAACCATTTTTGTATTCATGTGTACTTTGAGATCGACTTTAATTTGTAGCTCACTGTTTTTATAAAGATCGCATGGGCTACATGTTACCAGTTGTTTTATTTAACCTTCAGCTTACATTTCCAGCTCAATTTAGTGTTTTCATGGAGTTCAAAATTCTGGACTCCAGTCAATGAAGAAAGAATGCTACTTGAGATCAAAAAATAGCCGCATCTACAATATTCAGGCCATTATCGATTAATTAGCTTATTTTTTGTATACCGTCAATTAATAAAAAAATAATTTAATAAAATAAGTAGCGAGGGACAGAATCTCACACTCTTCTCCGATTGAAACGGTTAGTTTCCAAGAAATACCAGTACTCCTAGTCCAGCATTTTATCCATTGTGTTGGCTGAAATTTGTCGTCACGATTCAAAAGTTTTCAAGCAAGGACACCTTCATGACAATTTCCCAATCTTATTATTATTGTTCTTTAGTAGCTGAGCCTAAAGTCAGTCAGTCGGAGTGGCTGCTGTGCCGCCAAAACTTTAGTTCTTCAGCTCGTAGCCTCCTCACTCAACTACATTGTTTTGTGGAAGTGTATCAGAATTTTCGAGCCTAATTAACTATTGAATAAAATCTAGGGCTTAGGATGGGCAGAATCTAGCCATCTCTATCTGATTCAGGCCTTGATGAAATAGACGTTGTCGAAACATCTGTTCCGAGGAAAAAATTGTCAAAAAGAAAGCAATGGGTTGCTGCTGCTCGTGTGGCACTTGTTTTTCCAAGGGATGGTCCTTGTATCCAAGGCCTAAAAATTCAGCTTGAGAAAAGGCCAAAGACTAAAAATTCAGATTGAGAAAAAGGCTACGCATGGTCAGGGGGAGTGCCGGTGGGTGTTATTTTTTCCAGATAGAGATTACATACTTGAAAAAAAAATGCTACTACTCTCCGCGGCAGAAAAAAAATTGACGCAAGATTATTATAAAATTTTCTGCTTGAAAAAAATAAATGACTGAAAATCTATTGATAGTAGTATTTATTAGCCAAGGTAGTTTGGAGTTTGGCCTATGTCTTCCTGTCATGAGGTCTACAATACACGTAGAAGTGCAAGCGGTGAACAAATTTCAGAAGGATAAAGGAAAAGCACGAAGGATCAGGAAAACAAACAAAGACTATAGCAAGAAAAAAAATACCATTTTTAAAATGATTTTTTAAAACGAGATATATACCATTTCCAGCAGCAAGCAGATCAAAATTTCTTTTTTCCTAGATACTGGGTAATGTGTTCATCGAGAAGGTATTACCAAATACCACCACGTCGACAAAAATTCAGTTTCCGCTGTAGGCGTAGCGGCCGCTTTTGTGATGAACCGACCTCTGCGCCGGATATATTCCGGCGCCGGCGAGCAGGTTGGCGACGGAGAAGGCCGAGTTGACGGGCCGCCTCCCTGGGGTCTATGACATCGGGAGATGACGTCACGCAGCCACAAGCTACTCCGAGCCCAAGTAACCGACCTTCTTCCCGCCTTCCCGGCACCTTCCTCCCACCTTCCTTCCCTCCCCCGATCGCTCACTGTGCGAGCAGCGAGCCCGGTGTCCGGGCCCACACTGCGGCTCTTGCCTATATAAAGGAATGGCGGGCGCTACCGTGCAACCTGCCCAAACCACCGCAAACCCCACACAAATCCCCCTCCTACTCCTCCTCTTCCTCGAGCAGCAGCCCAGTCAATCACCGCATCTCATCGTAACACCATAGCTTCGAGACCTTCCTGCGCGCGAATAGGTGAACCACGATCCTTGGGCAGGGTAGCACCAATGGCGGCCAAGCGGCTCCATGACGGGTACGAGCACGACGGCGACCACCCCGACGACAAGCGCATGCGCCGCCTGCCTTCCTTCTCCACGTACGCGCCCGATCGAGCTGTCCTCTGCTCCTCCTCTGTTCTGCTAATGGCCATTTCGTTACTAGAGCCAAGCCTGACTGACACTGTCAATTCCAGGGTGATCCGGGAGGCCATGATGCAGAAGCACATGCAGAACCTGTTCATGCTCATCGAGCCCCTCCTCCGCCGCGTGGTGAGCAGCAAGCAGCTCGATTCCCCATTCGCCATTTCGTCTTTGAATCTACCCGATCGTGTTCTAATCGCTCTGTTCGTTTCGTGTGGTCCAGTACGTGCAGGTGCAGGAGGAGCTGCAGGCAGGGCTGATGCAGAGCCCGCGCTACATGGATCGTTCCCCGCCGGCGACGCCTCCCGCCGCGGAGCGTCCGGCATGGAAGCTGGCGTTCCGTACCCCACCACAGCTCCCGATCTTCACGGGCAGCAAGATCGAGGACGCCGCCGGCAACCCGCTCGAGATCGTCCTCGTGGACGCCGACACCGGCGCCCGCGCCTCCCCGTCCGCGCTCCCGGCGGCGCTCCGCGTCGAGCTGGTCCCGCTCTTCGGCGACTTCCTCGCCGACGGCCGCGAGCACTGGTCCCCCGAGGAGTTCCAGAAGGGGGTCGTGAAGGAGCGCGAGGGCAAGCGGCCCCTCCTCACCGGCGAGGTCGCAGTCACCGTCCGCGACGGCCGCGCCACGGTGAGCGAGCTCCAGTTCACGGACAACTCGTCCTGGGTCCGCTGCCGCAAGTTCCGCATCGGCGCCCGCGTCGTCCCCGTCGGCGGCGGACACGACGGCGGCGCCGGCGCCGGAATCAGGGTGCAGGAGGCCATGACGGAGGCGTTCGTCGTCAGGGACCACCGCGGCGAGCTCTACCGGAAGCACTACCCTCCCATGTTCAACGACGACGTGTGGCGGCTCGAGAAGATCGGCAAGGAGGGGGCGTTCCACCGGAAGCTGAGGCGGAACAACGTTGGCAATGTCCAGGAGTTCGTCAGGATGCTCATGGTCAAGCCCGACGAGCTGCGCGGGGTAAGCTTCCAGTTCGTCCAGGAGTTCGTGAAGATGCTCTCGCCATGTCCTGTTCATGGTTCTGACGGGTTGTTGCTCTGTTTTGTTTCTCGTGGCGTCAGATTTTGGGCGATGGCATGACCGACAAGATGTGGGAGGCGACGACGAGCCACGCCAAGACGTGTGTCCCCGACGACAAGGTGTACGTCTATGCCACGGCGCACGGCGGCACCGTCTACGTGAACTCCGTCTTCACGGTCGTGAGGGTGGAGATCGGCGGCGTCGAGTTGCCGCTGCACCAGCTGAACCGGGGCCAGACGGTGAGTGTCACGGTCATCATCTCTCCTCTGCCTGCTCGACCTCGCCGGCGTCAGAGCAGAACGCCAGAGGCAATCCATGGATTTCCTTTCCTTTTTTGCTGACATTTAGATTTCTCGGTTGTTCTGGCAGATGGTGGTGCAGCAGATGGTGCTGGAGGCGTACGAGCAGCGCCACAGCCTGCAGGAGGCCGAAGCCTTCATGATCCACGGCCACGCCCCCAACAACGTCCCACTGCTGCAGAGTAAGTGTCTCTGAACTGATACCACAACAAAGGAATCTGTTTCTGAACTGTCTGGAGTTTTGTTGTGTGATTCCTCTGTTCTAACATCTTGTGCTTAAACAACCTGCAGATGCAGCACATGTCGCGGTGCCGCCGCCTGTGGAGACACCGATCTGGTACCAGAACACACCTGAGATCGAGTTCCCGGTCGACGACGTGGTTCCCATCCCCCAACCCAACAACAACTTTGGTGGCTACCAGTGGTCTGGCCAAGTGTTCCACATGCCAGGCTAAGAAGTGCACTGGGAAATGCCCCAAATTAAACAAGATCAGCCATCAGCAAGTAACTCTGAAGTGAAGATCACTTGCAAGGTTCCAAGCTTCCAGATTATAGGATGTACATTAACCAATACTACTACTACTACGTGCTGTGTATGTCTGTCAGTCCACGAAAGTGTGTGGTCGGTCTGTGTGCTGTCAAGTAACGGCAGGGTTTAAGGGTAGGTGAACTTGAGCGGCCCTTCACTGCTTCGCTGAGCATGCGCCCGAGCATCAGCCGCGAGCAGACTGAAGTGGAGCAAGTGCAAAAATTCTTTGGTTTAATTCGTATCCTTTGTTGTAATGTAATTTCTCAGTTTCTTTTTTTCGTTTTGCCTGCTGGTCGAGTGGCACTCAGCTCTGCCGTGTTTTGCTCCCAAAGAGCTGCATGTAAATGTAATGGCAGGGAAGCGGTGCCCGGGCAGGCGAACGAGTGTGGTATGCCTACAACTACAAGGGCTGTAGAACTTGTTGAGTAAGCAGACAGTTCTACTTTTTCTTTGACATTTTCAGAAGTTTTTTCTGTCCTGTAAAAAATTAAAGTCGCAATTAATAAAGAAGGAAGCTGCCTTTTTGTAGATAAATTCAAGTCTTTGGGACGTCCTGGACTCCCAGTCTCTGATGTTTTGGTATTTTGCATTGTGGTGGCTTGGGCATCAGGAAATGGTTGATGAATGATGCCTGAAGGCGAGACAAACGCTTGACCTGCAGAGCAGCTGTGAGTTTTTTTTTTCCCCGGTGAAAACTCTATTGTCCTCTCGTTGCGCCTATCCCTATACGCAAACACAATGGAGAAGAGTAGGCAGCTGTATAACGCGTCGGAGAAGTCAAAGTCTCTTAGATGATAGTAGATAGATAAAAGTTTGCGCGTGAAAGATCAGAAAGGGAAAATTAATTTAGTTCTGCGTGGAGTATTTTGTTTAAAAAATATAATCATCTATGAACTCTACTATCAGTCTCAATGTTGATCACTAAAATAGAAATAAAAGTCACCACATAAAGAACAACTACAAGCAAAGTCTAGAGGTCTTCTTTGGTGCTCCATACTACCTTATACTGGTGTTCAAAAAGGACCAGTATAAAAGGATTTGACGGTCCAAATTAATTGTATACTACTAGAACCTCATAAGTAATATAAGGTGGTATGAGTCGAGTAGTATAGTAGTATAGGGGTATTATGGGAAAAATATTTTTAACATGTAGTATAAGGTGGTATAGATCGAGTAGTATAGTGGTATCGTGATATTATGAGAAAAAATATTTTTATTTTCATACTCATTTGGTCCGATATATTTATTTTCTTTTACACATATGTTCATTTAGGTTATGAGCTTCCAATAAAAAAATTATATTACAGTCTAATTACAAAATTGTCCATCCCTCCATACTCATACTACCATAGGGTGGTATGGAGCACCGAAGAAGACTTCAAAGTCTATTGTGGTTATTTCATCCATTGTTAGCAAACATATCCAAAACAACAACCTTCAACGCTTTGCTTGTCACAGTTGTCACACAAATAGATCCTCCTATGTCTTCACGCTACAACCACCCAATAAGCTCCTTTGAAACCGCCTGTATAAATGTAATTTTTTTTTAAAAAATCTTGCTAGGAAAACATTCAGCCATGGCTCCTGAAAGGTTTAAAGCATCCAAAAACTCCAACTTCTACTCCTAAAAAGGATTAAAAAACTTACATAATGCACACATATTTTCTTTAAGCTTGTCATGTGCTGCTATTTAGTTTGCCTCCATTAGCACCTCCTTCTTAATATGTCTTTTACGGTACACAATACTACGTACTGGTAGTACGGTAGTATAATCGGTTTTTTTGGGTAAAATGGTAATTTGTACCTAAATATATCATTTGGACCGCAACGTGTGAGACGTCCGTTGTGCGTTCATTTCACCGCGTCCGTGCCCTCCGTTCTCCATGGCCGTAAAAAAACCGGTAGTACAGAATTAATTTCAGCCATCAGATCTTTCGAAATATGTCCTTTTTTATTACATACGAGTCCTTTCCAAACGGTAGTACAAGATCGTATTGTGTTTAAATGGGCATCCTGGGGCATGTGCACCTATGCCAACCAACTTCGTAGCTATTACTAGTCCAAATTGACTCCATGTCCATCCAAAAAAAAAAACGTTAATGAAGCTTCGGGTGTTTCAGTGCTCCCTAAGTGCTAGGGGTGCTTGACAAAAAAACGTCAAATTGTTGAAAACTTTAAAGTTAGTTGGAGTCAAACTTTTGAAACTTTAAAGTTATTTGGAGGTCTGCCTTAGTGCTAGGGGTGCTTGACAAAATATTGCCTGCATATAGATGGAGTTGCTAGTCCAAGACTAAGAGCATATTTGTTTACATGACCAAATGATAAGTTGTTGAGCTGACTGATAGCACGTATGTGTATTTTTTTTTACGAATCACACAATAAAAACACATTGCCCCTATGAACACACGCACTCAACCCTACCCTATTAACACATTCAAGAGGCTGAGCTGGCAAATCTTTGAGATTGACTAAGTCGCTATTAACGCCTCGCTGTCGACGGGTACGTCGCCAACCACTGAAAGAATAGTGATGGTTAAGCCCTAGAATAAATTGAAAAAAATGCGAGCACTAATACCGAGTCGAGTACTCAAATCTTGATGTGCGGGTTTCCACCACAAGAAATCTTACCAGCTGACGCTCAGTTCGCTAGATTGTGTCTTTGGATAGCAAAAGATAAGAATGCCCTCAATAATTTTAGGTGCCTTGCGCATCCTTTCTTGGACCTTGATTTTGTAAAAATACTAAGTTAAACAAATTCTTGCCTAATGATAATCCATTCATACATAATATGTGCATAATGCTCTGACAACCGAATCACTCCCTCCGAGCAAACAAAGCACTACCAATATTATCACAGATGCTATGACATTCAGGCCACCTACTTCATCGCCTGGACACTTAGATGCAAACCCACTCCAATTTTTGGTAAATGGTACTGGGTTCCTTTGTACGTAGCTAGGGAGATAACGTTCCAAATGATCTTGAGAAGTTTGATAGTTGCTATTGCGTTCCAATTACTGCGTGTCATTTGCCCAAACTCCAAAAACGCGAGCACATAAGATGCCGTTCGCAACCAAAATGTCATCAAGCGACATACTGCACTTGTAAGTTGTTATCTCTTTCTTAACCAGAGCGTCAAGATGTAATCGCGAGGTGGGCAGAAGGGCTTGCTGGGCAAGCAATTGATGAGCAACGGGGCGGCTGCTGCGTATAGTCTACTACGTGGACAAGACTAGCAACTCACTCTTTAAATCATTTCTAATTGCAAGTTTTAGAGATTTTGATTAAAAACGTACCTTCAACAGACTCTCTATTTGGTTATTCAAACATAGTCACTTTCTATTCTGAATTTCTCGCTAGCTAAATATAGAAAAGAAAATAGCTGTCCACATAATATATAGAAAAGTTGTTGGAAAACAGAAAGATATAGAAAACGATTTTTATGTAAATGACTCTTTAAATGATGATTTAGAGAGTGAGTTTTAGAGACCTGAAGATGCTCTAAAACATGCTTCTTGTGTTTGATCAACAATACTGTGGCACACGGAGATCAGCTACTAGTTTTTTCATTTCCAAATCACACAATACACAAACGCAGATACTTAGTTGCTTACATACATGCACGCACACTTATCTCTACGAATACACGTACGCACCTGCCTCTATGAGCACCTCCGAGAGAATGAGCCTGCAAATCTTTGAGATTGACGAAGTCACCACTGACGTGTCGCTGTCGACGGACACGTTGCCTACCAGCTCAGCTCGCGGAGCTAAGCTAGTAGTTTTGAAGCTGCAGTTAACCAAAACCTCCCATAAGGAAATCGGAATATTAGTAGAAACTTTTCATCCGTTCATTGTTTTTTTGAAAAAAAGAATCACAGTTGTCTTGGCAATTACCACGAACTGATCAAATCAAGACGAAAATTACCGATACAAGGACTATGGAAAACTATTTCTAGACTTGTCCGCTGCAGGGAGCCAGTAGCCATTGAGATCGTCAATTACATGTTCCGGGTCAGTTGCACGCACGGGCGCGGCCCAGCCTTTTCCAGTTGAAGTCACGGTTTGGAACGAGGTAGGTGCGTCGTGCGTGGCTACCTGCGTATCTGGTCGCAGTGAACCCGTACGTACGGTCACACAGCCGGTAAATGCATGCATTATTCAGAGAAGACGACTCGAATAATCAGATGCACGGATTCGAGTCCACGGCTCGCCAGCTAGAAGAAAGTGAAACCTTTGCTTTGGTCGGTCGTCCACTTGGGACTTCCCGGGCGCAAGTGACTGAAAGCAGCAGCAATCGTGGAAGTTTTGAGCCATCGTGCCGGCCCAAATCCAAGAGCCTCGCTATCACACGACTCCCGGGTGTCGTAAAATTCCTCGATGACGATGCCTGGCAAGTACCAGCGGCATGCAGATCGTCGTCCATCGGCCGCGAGTCCATTGAATTGAGACGGGCAGATCGAGATCGAAAGCTACCCGGACGCATGCCGCTGCTGTACTACATGTCTACCGTGAAAACGCGTTGCAGCGTGCTACGCGCAGAGCCAACTGCAACCGGCGGACTGCAGCGCAGCTATGTACTTTTTCACCACAAAATTTTACCCGCGCGGGGTCGTAGCTTTCTGGCGGCGTCGTGCGCAGACGGACGTGCCGTGCCAATCATAGTACAATTCGACCAGGAAAGTGAAGAACATGGTAGCGTTCATGTCCCTGTCTGGCTGTCACGACTAGCGACGAATCTTCGTGCGCTTGTCAGCCCCACTCCGCGTGTAAGACTCGACTCGAGACCCCGGGTTCTATGAATTCTGATGCGCACACGGCCGTGTTCTTTAGCACTGACGAGACCAAAGCGAGTAGAAGAGCGAAGCAATACAAAACGAAATGGAGATCCTACTTTTGTCCTCCTAATAAAATAGCATCGGGTCGTAACTTTCTAAGATTCAGATTTGGTGGTGGTGGCAACACGTTGTGACAAAGATTGTTTGTTTTCAGTGCGAGCAGGGCAGACGGGGACAAAATCACTAAAATCAGGTGTTTTGGTCCTAAACTCACCCGTTAAAGTGTCAAAAGCATTCGTTTCAGAAGAAAGAAAGACGCAGTCAAGATCTAATGACCATATGTGGGCGTATTTAGCTCTGACAGTCGCGTGCATTCTGTAGCCCAGTATTACTAGTGTGCACAGTGCACTTCACGGGAACGACAACGCAGCAATTGGGCGAGCACGTCGTCCTAGCCATGCCTCTAAACCCTAGCCTCCACCTATGCATCCAAGTTGTTGTGCACGGTACACCTCAGCAGCAGCAGGTGAATGGCCCCTCCACTCCCTAAAAACAGAGTATCTGATGCTCTGTTTCAACACCAAAAGCAGAGTATTATCGTGGGGCTCTGTTTCACCCTGGGCTTGCCTTGTTATATTTTTTTTGAAACGAACCGGGAGAGCTGACCGCTATATTAAAAAGAAGGAAGCCCGACGGGCAAGTACAAAAGGAAACACAAAACACAGGCCAACCACTGGTCTTCACAAAAAGAAGAAGACCGGCCGGCTGGTAGGGCAGCCAACAAACTAAAACACAGAAACGGGAAATTACAGGGCAAGGCTAAGCCAAGAGCGCCGCTAAGCGCTTCGCGCCCGCCGCCATCCAACAGTTCGCTTGGTCCTTGATCTTGGAAATGAGCTGCGGACATGATGTTTCCATGCGGTTGAACACTCGCATTTCGTTCTAACCAAATCTTCCAAGTGATCAACATGATGAGGCTTCGCAGGCCTTTCGTGTCGTTTGAGGGCAGCCGAGCCATCATGGTCCACCATTCTTCCACCGATTGAAATGGTTGCTAGGCTGCCAGGATGTAGCCCATCTACTGTCGTCCAAGTGCTGATGGCGCTCCAAATTCACTTCACAAAGCGGCACTCTGCAAATAGGTGAGTCCCGGTTTCTGGTGTTGCCCGGCATAGCACACACCTGTTGTTGTGCGGCCACCCCCTCGCGCTTAGACGATCCGCCGTCCAGATTCTATTTTGAATGGCCAGCCAACTGAATACCTTGCACTTCGGTGGTGCCCAAACCTTCCAGATGAGACCTTCGAAATTGGTGGAGGCCGATCCAATGAATTGCGCTTCGTAGGCTGACTTTGTTTTAAACATGTCGTCTGCTGTGAGTTTCCAGGTGATGTTGTCTTGTGTGTCTGGTTGAAGGGCTGTTTGGCTCACTTGATGCCAAAGGTCGCAATATTCAGTGAGGTGGGCTACTGAAAAATTTTCATTTTGCAAATCGATATCACGTACCCAGTTGCCATCCCGCAGCGCCTCACAGAGACTCCTATTTTTCCTTTTTGAGATTTTGTAATTCGCTGGCGCAATGTCTCTTGGCTTGCGGCCCTGAAGCCAGGCATCGTCCCAGAATGAAATACGCTCTCCGCTGCCCACTATGGTTGTTGCCGCCGCAAATAGTTGTTTGTCTTTGGTCGTGCATGGCGTCTCAGCATCCAACCACTGGCCTTGATCCTTTTTGCATTGCTTCCACAGCCAGCGTAACCTCAAGGCTTGGGAGAACCGTATGCCGATGCCTCCTCCCTTTTTTGATCTTGCAGCTCGAGGTCAATTGACTTTGCATTTTCCTCCCGTCAGCTCCTCATTGCCTGCCCACAGGAATTTCTTTCGCTTGTCGTCGAAGAGCTTGATGATTTCTTTTGGAGCGTGCAGGGCCGAAAGGAGATGTATCACTTGTGAGGTCAAAACTGATTTCACAAGGACGAGCCTTCCTGACATCATTATATTTCGGCCGTCCCATGCATTTAGCTTGGCCGGCATTTTATCCACCACCAGTTGGAAGTCTACTCTTTTCAGCCTTGTGGTTGAGAGAGGGATGTCGAGGTATTTAATTGGAAAGCTTGTTCTTTTTGCCTCAAGTGTGCTGAGAACTGTCTCGAGATCAATCCCTTGGCATTGGATGGGGATGACTGTGGACTTTTGGAATTTTGTTTTGAGCCCTGTTACTTCACCGAAGTAGTTTAGAATTGCAGCCAGGGTCTGGACTTCTTCCTGTCTCGGGGCGAGAAAGAGTGCCACATCATCGGCATACATGGAAATGTGGAGCTAAGGAGTTCGTCCTCTCAATTTACTAAGAGCGCCCATCTCGGTTGCCAAGTCTAAGATTCTTTGCAGGGGGTCGATTGCGATGACAAACAATAGCGGTGATAGAGGGTCGCCTTGCCGTAGGCCTCTTCCATGAAGAATTGGTGGGTTGGGCACACCATTGAGGAACACCCTCGAAGTGGAAGTGGATAGTAGCGCCGCGATCCAATTCCTCCAGCGCTGTGGGAAGCCCAAGTGTTGCAGTAGCTTAAGTAGGTATTCCCATCTAACTGAGTCAAACGCTTTGGCGATGTCTAGCTTAAGAAAAAGAGCAGGGGTCTTATTTCTGTGCAAGCGTCGTGTTGTCGTCCTCACCGCCATGAAGTTGTCATGTATACTCCTTGTTTTGATGAAAGCACTCTGGCATGGCGATACAATGGATGGCATGAATCGTTGCAGTCTCAGTGCTAGTGCTTTGGTTATGATTTTTACAAAGGAGTGGATCAGGCTTATTGGTCTGAAATCCCCCACCGTGTCAGCACCTTCTTTTTTGGGGATTAGGATGATGTTGGCCGAATTAATCAGCTGGAGACTGGTGGTTCTTAGTGAATAAAAAGCATTCACTGCTTCCATGATATCATGTTTTATGGTGTCCCAGCAGGATTTGAGGAAGGTGCCAGTGAAGCCGTCTGGCCCTGGTGCTTTGTCTCCCGGCATCTGGTTGATGGTATTCTTGATTTCTTCGTCCGTGAAAGGTTCATCGAGTGCTACCAGGTCGTGTTGCTGGAGACCAAGGAGCTCCCAGTTGAAGTCTGTTCGTCGGGCTGGCAGGCCGTCGCATGGACTCCCTGAAGTGGGTCTGTATCTCAGCAGCTTTGTCATCATGCGTGGTTACCCATCCGCATCCCCTTTTTTAAGCCGCCTGTATGAAGTTCTTACGTCTGCGTGCATTGATTCGACGGTGGAAGAACTTCGTATTGGCGTCACCAAATTTCAATTCTCTCAGTCGGGCTGCTTGGCTACGGCGGGCACGCTCAACAACGGCCAACCCTTGTACTCTCAGCTTGAGTCTTTTACGTAAGGTTTGTTCCTCTGGCGAGAGTTGTCTAGCTTCTTGTGCCTCACCTAGTCTAAGTATGACGTCCAACGCCATGTGTAGTTGTAGTTTTGCATCTGGAATGAGTTGTTTGCTCCATTTATGAAGTGCTGCAGCCAGTGGCTTGAAGCTTATGGTAGACTTTGTGAAAGGGTTCATGGTGTTCGGAGGCGCCATTCCACGCAGTTGTCACTGTCTCCTGGAAACCTGGACAACTTGGTCCAGAAGTTTTCAAATTTGAAAGAGTTTGGCTGTCTGGGTCCGGTTTGGTTTGATAGCAATAGAGGACAGTGGTCAGAGAGCGATGTCGATAGGGCGTGTAGGACATGGCCGCTGTAGCTATTGTCCCATTCTTCATTGCAAAAGACCCGATCTAATTTTGCCTTGTGTCGGGTTTCTCCTCTCGTTGCTCCAAGTGAATTTCCTATTTTGAAGGTGTATTTCCCTCATATCACAGTCGTCTGATGCCTCTCTGAGACATCTCATGAGCCTTGTGTTTAGGCGATTGTTGTTTTGTCACTCGCTTTATAGATCAGGTTGAAGTCCCCTAAGATTAGCCACTTGTACCCCGGGTAGCGGCTTAAGTCGCTGCAGTTCATTTAGGAAGGCTTGTTTTCTGGAGGAGAGTGTTGGCCCGTATACCACTGTCAGCAGGAAGCTCGAAGATGACTCAGCAGTTGAGACAATTGCCGTGACGTGGTAGTCCCCTACGTTGATGTTAGAGACATCGAGATAGTTGTCGTTCCACAGAAGCATAATGCCTTGTTATATTGCTCTGATATGGGCCAGGTCTAACCTTTTAACTGGATGCAGAATGTAATGGCTCATTTTATCCTATTTATACAGTTCGCTTAAAGCCCATTAAACCTAGAGAAGAAAAGATTCTCAGAAAGGAAATGAAATAGTAAAGCCCATGAAGCCGAGAGAAGGAAATCTAGTAAAAGTCCATAACGACGAATTGGCTCGTAGTCTAATGTTAAAACGGTCCAGTGGGACGCTACCCATCAGAGTTTAAATCCTGATGCTCACATCTTTTTCTAGGATTTTCAAAATTTACCGGCATTATGTGTTAAGCTGGTAAGTGACGTTCCCGTCGATAGCGAGGCACAATGGTGACTTCGGGAATATCCAGATCTGTCGGGTGCTCAGTCCTTCGAAAGTGCTCATAGAGATAGAGTTAACGTACGTGTGTTCATAGGGATGAATGTGTGTGAGTGTTGTGAGCATTTGCGTTGTACTGTATAATTCTAGAAAAAAAAGTAAAAAACCTGTAACGCGTTACGTGGACTCAACCCAAGTATACTTGGCTATGTATAACGTGTATAAAATGATACATATTGTTCGTTTATTTACTTGCAGTCTGTGTTCAATAAATACCGTGTACAATACTAATCTTCTACACACTTTATTACTAAAGATACACAATACTTTCTTCATCACGGTATCAAACGACGCGGTGCGGCCGACGTCGGTTCTTCTAGAAAGACCAAAAGAATAAGCAGTTATTCTAACAAGTGTGGATGATGCCTCTTAGAATAACATGTTGTCCGAAGCGGTTATAAAACCGCTACAGATGACCCCCTCATTCGCATTGCCTTAACGGAAGCGGCTTTCACGCCGCTTCGGATAAGGCTCACTGCAGTAGTGATTGAATCAGCACAGTACCAGCCAAAATCAACAGACCTTTCAGCATAGCGCAGCAAGGGCAAGATGGCTAATAAAATCAAGTAATACAATGGAGAAATTAGCACTCAAGGCTATCTGCATGAAACATTAGTTAAAAGCCTCAAAGTACAGTTAAAGTGTAAAAGAAAAATGCACATCTCAGTTGATAGCATTATAGCATGCATAGAAAACTGATGTAAGGGTCCATCTGTTTAATCACTAAATCACGCATCAGCAGAGAAATACTAGGTCCGGGGTGTCATTTCTGGGTCATGAAATAGAAGTACCAAACAAGCATGTTTCCGTTGGTGGATAAGCTCGCTGACTATGGCTGATTTTGACTGTTTTAATAGTATTATGTGAGAGAGAAGAAGATAAAATAGGCCAGAATAACCTCGCTGTGGCTAGAAAACAGACAAGCGAAAAGGATGAAAATCATTCGTTTTCAGAAGAAAGACGCTGTCAAAGATCTAATAAAATCTGAGGCCGCAATTAACTCTGATCATCGGGTTCATTCTGTGTAGTCCGGTAATTGGGCGAGCTGCGAGCATGGCCAGGCGCTCCGTCATTCCCTCCCTAAATAAATGGTAAAAACAGAGTCAGAAAGCAGAGTACGTGCTCTGTTTCAAGTTTCAATGGGCGTGCCAATAGCAGGTGGGGCTCTGTTTCAACTTTGGGCTTGCCTTTTTATGTTGCTCTGATATGGGCCCGATCCAACCTTTTAATTGGATGCAGAATGTCATGGACCATTTGTGGCCTATTTATACAGTTCGCTAAAGGGCCATGAAGCCGAGAGAAGTAAAAGCCCGTAACTTCTCTATGTATAACGTGTATAGAAATGATACAACAATTCTTCGTTTATATACTGCAAGTCTGTCTTCGATAAATACTGAGTACAATACCAATCTTCTACACACTTCATTACTAAAGATACATACTTTCTTCAACGCTGTAATATCTAGCACTATATGCATCATCCCAATCCCAATACACCACACTCTGTACGAATAACACCAGATGGTACTAATCCTTGTCGTAAATCGTAATAATAAGCACCGTGCCCAATGTGCGCATGGCGCGTGAGGATCTAGAAATCCATGTCGAGCACGAGTGGCGCGTCCCCCTTCTTGACATCGAACGCCCTCTTCCTCACCTCCCCATCTCCCGTGGTAAGCAGCACCTGGTACGTGCCATGGAACCCCCTGAACTTGAAATTCCCATTGCTATCCACCTTCCCCCTGGCGTGCGACGTCCACTCCCGCCGTAACCCCACGAGCCGGCTCCCGGCCTCGGTGACCTTCCCGTCGGCGTTCACGAGCTGCGCGTGCGACCGCCACATGTGGCCCTGCATGAACCCCCACAGCATCACCCCCTCCACCGCCGGGTGCGCAAACGCCTCCCGCAGCACGATCTCCAGATCGTCGGCGCGCACCGCCTCGTCGGCCGCCGACACGTCCAGCTCCGTCACCCACACGGGCAAGCCCGTGCACGGCGAGCTTGTCGAGCGCGTCGCAGATGACGTCGCCGACGGGGTGCGTGACGTGGCCCTGGATCCCGATCCCTCCCACCGGCGCGCCGCGGCGCTGCAGGTCGGTGATCAGCGCCACGTACTTCTCCGGCGTCGCGTTCGGGTCGTTGGCGCTCTCGACGTTGTAGTCGTTCACGAACAGCGCCGGCGCCGAGTCGATCGCCGCCGTCTCACGGAACATGTGCGCGTCGATGTCGTCGCCGAGTCGGCTCCGGTAGTAGCTCCCGTGGAGCATCTCGTTGTTCACCTCGTAGTGGGGGAACCTGCCGGAGTAGCGGGACACCAGGCCGCGCAGCCGTGCCTCGACGGCGGCGCGGAGCTGCTCGGTGTTGAGCGCGCGGACCCACGGCTGCACGGAGTTCTCGACGGCCCAGAAGATGCAGTGGCCACGCACGGGTTTCCCGTGCTGGTCGCAGAAGTTTATGAGCTCGTCGGCGTCGGCGTAGCTGACCTGGCCCTGCACGGCCTCCGTGTAGTACCACTTGAGCTCGTTCTCCAGCACCGCCCAGTCGAAGTGCCTTGGTGAAGAAGTCCACGTACTCGGGGTTGTTGATGCCGGCCTTGGTGATGCACGACCCGATCGGGAAGCTGTTCTGCACCTGGATCACCTGGATGTGCGCGCCCGCCACGCTCGACACGCCGCCGTCCTCCGCACGGCCGCCGCTCACCTTGAGGATCACGTCGCGCTTGCGCACCTACAAATCAATGTCCGTCCGTCCGTCCGTTCGTTCGTTCATCAGAAGGGTACAGACGTAGTACAGTTGGAAATCGATCGATCTCAGCCGCACATTAATTAGAAAAAATGTAGCTAGGTGGTAGCACAGCACGTACCCTGTCGGCCTTCTTCCTGAGGTGCCTGAGCCGTGGGATCTTGTTCACGGCGCACACCTGCAGGTCCATGACCTTGAGGTCCACCCCGGCCGCCGGGCCGTGCACGTGGACCAGTGGCGGAGCGCGGCGGCTCGTCGTCGTCGACACGGAACGAGCCCTTGATTTCGCCCCACTTCCCCGGCTCGACGACGGCCACGCCGCCGCCGACCGGGCGGTGGCCGTCCACGCGGACCTCGATGTGCACGGCGTGGGAGGAGGAGGAGCGCTCCTCCTCCGCGGCGCCGGCGGCTTCCACGCCGACCCACCCGGACACCCGGTACGTGACCCACGGCCTCGGCAGGCGCGAGATCGCCCGGCACACCCCGTCCTTCTCGTCCTTGCGGTGCGCCGCGAGGACGTACCGGCCGCTGGGTTTGCGCGCGCGCGGGACGCCCTCCTCCTCGTCGGAGTCCGGTGTGGCCGTAAGCAGCGGCGGCGGCGGAGGAAGCACGTCCGGCGCCGGGTCCTCGGCGTGCGCCGAGAGCGTGCACGAGCCGGACGGAGACCAGCCGGCGGTGAGGCCGCCGTCCGCCGTGTCGCAGTGGTCCTCGACGAGGTTCATGCCAAGGTAATAAGCCGTCGTCTCCTCCTGCGCGTGGCACAAACATAAGCAGAGGTGTTTATTAGGCAACGAGCAGGCAGAGATACATGTCGCGAGCTGAGCACAGTGTGTGTCGGAGGGGAGCTCGCTGGCGAGCGAACGAGAACGCCGGTGGATGCGCCGTCGAGGACGCCATCAGAGCAGTTGGATGGGCGGCGGACAGCTCAGGAAATGCACACAAGACATCTGTAACTCTGGGGGTTGCTTGGATGCTTGGCTTCAAAGGAAGGAATGGGGAGCCAGCGACACAGGTGCCTTGAACATGGGTGCATCGAGCACATCTTTGGCCACAAAACTCACATAAGTTGTTGTAGTTTATGATTTCACGGGGTTGGTAGCAATGAGCTACTACTACCCCTGATTATGTACGTGACAGAAAGCCAAGACTGGATACCAACTTATGTCATGTTTTGAGTTCATGTTGTCTGCCACGCACAGCCCGGCCGGGGAAACAAAAGATATGATGGCACGGTGCTGATGCTCTAGAAGAAGTGCATGCATTTCGGTCAGTGTGGCAGCAGGCATATGCATGCATGCCGGGCTGAACACACGCAGAAAAAGTCGAGACTAACATGTAGTAGTACAGTTAGAACAGAGGCATTTCGCTGCGTGGCTGCAGGCGTGCATGTCGATCGGCCGAACATACGCAGACAATTAAGTTGACACCAACATGTAACACACGGCAGATAGGACACCCAAATGCATGCAGCACGTACACATACCTCAGCGAAGGCCATGCCTGTTGACAGGTATCAACCAAGATCAAAGGAACGAGAAGGCTGGAGCAGCGCTGATGGATCGACGAACGTTGGCTGGTGTCGTTTATGCTGGCTGTGTCTCTTGGATGCAAGACTGCAAGTAGTGCTTGATGGTCTGTGGCATGCAGGGGCCGGCCGGGGTCGCAATTTATAAGGCGACGAGCCGGGCAGGGGCAATGCAAGATTGCAAGTTCGTTCGGCAATCGCGTTCACTGCGGCCCAACCCAAAAGTTCGTTCGAGTCTCGCGTGCCGAAACCCGGGTCGTGGCGAGGTAGAAACCCTGGAAGCTCCGATCGATCCATGGCCAGAGGCTTAGCTTAGCTACCTAACCCGTATCTTTCGCCTATCTTTTGTATAACAGTCACGTTTGGGCAACGCGGCCTCCATCACGCCGGATCTCCTCCTAGTCGCGTCGTCCCCGACGTGTGGGGCCGGAGCCGGCTGGCGGTCCACATCTCAGAGTCAGAGAGATCGCTGGCTCGCCGGCCGGCTCATTATTTTACGTTGTTAATCTGTTGCGGTAATGATCGCCGGCGACGACGACGTCCAAAACCAAAAGCCATCCCCGAGTTCCGATCCTTTTCTTGGCTTTGGGAGGAGTAAAAGTTGCTCAACCCCTTCGGCAGCCGGTGGGCCGGCCAGTTGCATGGGAACGCCAATAAGGATCGCGACCTGGGCTTGCCAACATCAGATACGCCGATGGGCCCCGTTTACATGAGCTTTTAGATAGTAGAAGAGACATAGCTCGTCTAGTGCTGCTACGACGACTTGCACGTTCCAGCCGCCCCGTTACTTGCACGGTCAAGGAAGAAGAAAGATTTTAGGCGCGAGAACGTACGTGCCTGTATATGTCGATCGCGTGGACGGACGGGGCTGCTGCAGCTGCAGCACGGGCTGGCTGTGGCTGGCCGGTCATGGCGTCGCGTCAAGGTACGAAAAGATGTGTGCGCTGCCGAGGCGACGGAGCTCGCGTCACTTGCGTGCCAGCGTGCCCGAAAGCGGCGTGGCTGCAAAAACCTCTCTCCGGTCTCCGCCGTGTACAATTCCAGCCTAGATCCTGAGGGCGGGCGCTCTCGTGTCATCTCGATCGGTCGATCGATCACGACTTACGCATGGGCGCACGCACAGCCAACCTGCCGGCCCAAGCAACGTCCCAAGGCATGGGAGTTCTTGTCCCGGCCGGAAGCATTCAAGCGCGCCCACATGTCGTGCTCCGGAAAAGCCATATTGCATTGCGGGCGGATCGTTTTAATGCTGAACGAACTTGCATATGCGGATCGATCACGATGATCGACTTCGTTCGATCATATCTGTCAGTCAGTATGTCACGCTGGATCAATCATATGATAGTTTGGCGGTATCGTTTCCTTGCGCCGTCGAATTAAACGCATATCTTCGTATCCTCGAAAGACGTTTCTATAGACCCTAGCTAGAGGGCCTACGGATGATCATCTAGAAGGCCAGAGAGGTGAATTTTGAAAACTAATCAAAATCCAATCGTGTTTACACAACAATTTCAAATTTATTTTTCAACCAAAAACAATATATATGCAGCCAACATGAGTGCAACAAGACTTAACAAATTGATTTACAAATTTTGAAATTTATATTATCTCTATCTAAATTTCCAACAGAACAATTAATTCAAATATTTTAGGAAAAAATAAAACCATTTATTTTATTGAGTGTCATCAATTCGGGTGTGACACCCAACAAAGGTTGCAGCTCATGGATCGGCCTGCCTTGTTTCTTTTGCACGTGAAGATATTGTTTTCTTTTTGCGTTTTAGCTATTTTTAAATTCTACTAGTATATTACATTTGGACCACTGGGAAGGAATATGATAACTGGACCCTGGATGTGGCGTCACATTCTTTTGGCAGCATTTATAGACATTATGTGGTTTTGCGTCATTCATTTTGAGCATTTAGGAACTAAGATATGTTTTAATTTTCAATGGACTCAATAAGACTCACGCAGTCGGTTGTCTCGGACATGGATGGTCTAACAGTTTTTAAATGATAACAATGTTGTCATTTCACATATTTTTCTTACTGTTTAATTATCTAAAGACCTCCAAAATTCTTCAAACTTGCTAGATGCGTTACGTATTTGTTTGATGCATATGTTCCATTTTGAGCATTTGGGCACTAACATATGGCTTTAACATCCAATTTATTTAATTACAAAATGACTAAGCATTGTTTTAGCTCTGTGATCAGCTAAGATTATCCCAGGTATTAGTAGCAAATTTGGCAAACAGTAGCAGCTTGATCAGTGATGATAATTTATAAATTCTCTTGAACCTCGTAATGCCTCACAAAATATGAGAAAACTGGTGGCAGAAGCATTTGCGAGAAGTACCATCCAAGATTCCAGGCCCATGAGGAGAAAATGCACATGCCAATATATTCCAAATGACTGCTGCACGTGCTGGCTCCACGGATTGAAAGGAGAGTGCATGACATTGTCATTGACTATTGAGCACTGATAAGTTCAGATATTCAACAACAAGACAACGAAGTTCTGCAAGCTTTACTTCAGTAAGCAATGAAGCTGCTGCCTGAAAGACGAGATGTACTTTTGCAGGGTGAAATGTTATTTAGCTAGCCCTTTTGCTGGGCATGTAACATACTTTGCCGGTGAAATTCCTTTGAGTTGGAGGCTTGGAGCTGAGCACCACCTGCAGTATTTATGATAGAACTATGCTCCTCTGCAGGCTTCCCCCTAAACAGTGATGTAATAACAACTGTTGCAAAATTATGTACTTTCGGTGACATTCTAATTCCAAAACTAAACAGAGCATTTAGCAATATATTCATGATTAAAATGAGTGATAGCAGATATGTGCAAGTGTTCAAATTTAACTCATATTTAAACAAGAACACAAATAACAATATAAAGAGTAGGGGTATCTTATTATACCAAAAGTGTGACCAGTGACGGAGCCGCCGGTTGCACTGTTATCAACTTATCAACTGGAGATTCACCCGTCATGGTGTTTCTCGTTGGTTGACCTTGTTCGATGTAGCCGTACGAATGCGATGCAGGAAGTGACTGATGCAGTGCAGATGGCCTTCGGGATGTAGTCGCGCTGTTCACTTGGGGAACACAGGTACGGCCACCGGGAAGTAGTCGATCGCAGCTAGCAGATGAGGAAGACGACGACGCGTGGAGTAGACGAACAGTGCGCCGGTGAAGACGACACAGTTCTGGGCGAGCAGTCACGTGAAGACGCTCCCCAGAAACCTGATTGCCCGGCTATCCCGAGCAGGATCTCGCTGAGGGCAACCGGAACGGAGGCACCTGCTCTCACCGGATCTGCGCGCGCAGAAGGCCAGCGATGGAGATGCAAGGGGTGCAGCAGAGGGTGTGATTCGGATAACCATTGGATGAGAAAGGAAAGAGATATTTGTACTGCTGGCAGAGGAGAAGGGGATGCACCTGGACGGCCTCTATTGGTGGAAAGAAAATCAATCACCCAATAAATTTCCTTTATTGCGAATCACTTTCCAACGGTGCAAAATCTTTCCCCGCTACGCACGTCAGGCTCGGCTCGGCTCGGCATGGCACGGCACGGCACGGCTCGCCTCGCCACGCCACGCCACGCCACGCCCACGGCCTCGGCCCGACGCGGCGAGGCGAGCGAGCGCGCGCGCGTGGCTCGCCGATCTCCTCTAACCAACTTCACAAGCGGTGTACCCATAGTCCACCATTTAAGTCAGTTGGGATTCTCCTTAATTTCCCATACAGTATTAATCACATTTAATTTCAACATTAATTAGTGCGCTTTTAATTCTTTATTGTGTAAATAAATGGGCTAGGCCCATTAATTCTAACAATCCCACCAAGAATTTCAAGCCATAGAAATGTTCTCATACCCCTTCGATATACCAGTTTTTGATGGAGACCGTTAAGTTGAACTTCCATCTAAAACAAGGGCTACGCTCATCTACAACTGTACAATGGACTATGCCTTGAATTGCCAGTTTTGTGCAAACAAGTTTCACCAGAGCTCTAAACTGATAATAGGCTGCAAAGCATCTCCGCTGTTTTGGAGCTTATGAGTCATACTCCATGCCATTTCATGAGTTTCTAGAGGTCACCAAAACCTCATAGACTATGACTAGTAGTCGAACTCATATAGGTGTATCCATTTGAAATGTTCTGTAGGACAACATTTTTGTTTCTAGTAACAACTCTCTTGTTTCAAGAAACCTCCTGGAACACAATAAGTTGCAAACCAACATACCTTACAGATTTAGAAGAGAAATGCACCTTCTCCTGGAATAAGCCTTATACAAAGGTTCTCTTATCTCAGTTAGACCATAGCTTGTTTCACTATCCTGCTTCACGGGATCTCCGATCACACAGGACAGGTTACCACTATGGAATAACACTCGTGGGTCTCAGGCCCAATTCCAAGGATGCATTGTCTATCACATTTCGTGAAAGACCCTTTGTAAATTGATCTGTCAGGTTCTTAGCCGTTTGAATATAATCTAGGGCTATAACTCCGGAGTTTTTCATCTTCCTGACCGACTTCAACCGCCTCTTTACATTCCTGGATGACTTCATGTTGTCCTTTGAACTGTTCACCTTGATAATCACAGTTTGATTGTCACGGTTCATTAGGATTGCCGATACTGGTTTTTCAACCACCGGTAAGTCCATTAGGAGTTCACGAAGCCAGTCAACTTCTACAGTGGCGGTGTCTAGTGCTGTGAGTTCTGCTTCCATTGTTGACCTTGTTAAAATGGTCTGCTTGCAAGACTTCCAGGAAACAGCGCCACCTCCGAGAGTAAACACATATCCACTCGTGGCTTTAATCTCATCAGCATCAGAAATCCAATTTGAATCACTATATCCCTCTAGTATTTTGGGGTACCCGGAATAGTGAATTCCATAGTCCATTGTTCCTACTAAATAGCGCATTACTCTTGGAAGAGCTTTCCAGTGATCCTCACCTAGATTTAACACAAACCGACTTAATTTGCTTACAGCAAAAGCAATGTCAGGTCTTGTGGCGCTAGCTAGATACATCAATGAACCAATGATCTGAGAATATCTCAGCTGATCTCTCATCCTTTTATTCTTTTTCAAGATTACGCTGGCGTCATAAGGTGTTGAGACAGATTTAAGATCGCTGTAACCAAAGCGACTTAACATCTTCTCCACATAGTGAGTCTGTGACAGAGTCACCCCACCATTTCCATCCTTTACCAGCTTTATATTCAGGATAACATCAGCTTCCTCTAGATCTTTCATCTCAACTCTTTGAGACAAAAATTCTTTGACTTCCTTAATAACATTAAGGTTTGTCCCGAGTATTAGTATGTCATCCACATATAGACACAGAATCACTCCTTCGCCCCCACTGAAATGATAGTACACACTTATCGGCTTCGTTAGCAACGAAACCTGCAGAGGTTAAAGTTCTATTGAACTTTTTATGCCACTGCTTTGGGGCTTGCTTGAGGCCATACAAAGACTTCAACAACTTACATACCATTCCCTCTTAACCTTTTGCTACAAACCCGCTTGGCTGATCCATATAGATCTCCTCCTCTAACTCTCTGTTGAGGAAAGCTGTCTTTACGTCCATTTAATGGACAAGAAGACCATAGGAGGCTGCCAGGAAAAGTAACACTCGAATTGTGGTCAATCGAGCAACAGGTGAGTAAGTATCAAAGAAGTCTTCTCCTTCCTTTTGGGTATAACCCTTGGCCACAAGCCTAGCCTTGTACTTTTCAGTAGTACCATCAGGTCTAAACTTTTTCTTGAACACCCACTTGCACCCTACGGGTTTGCACCCATAGGGGTGATCGACGACTTCCCATGTACCATTTGTCATGATCGAGTCCATTTCACTCCTAACTGCTTCCTTCCAATAGTCAGCATCAGGAGATGAATATGCCTCTTCTATGGTTTTGGGTGTGTCATCGATGAGGTATACAATGAAATCATCTCCAAAGGACTTGGCAGTCCTCTGTCTCTTGCTCTTTTTAGGAGCTTCATTGTTATCCTCCTCAGGATGTTCCACATGTGTGTGTTCATTGTGCTCTATCAGCTCAGTGGAGACATCATCCTCGATAATCTCATGCCTAGATGAAATTGTTCCATCTTTCATAGGGAATATATTTTCAAAGAATGTAGCATCTCTAGACTCCATTATTGTACCGACCTGCACGTCAGGTACTCCAGAGTTTACTATCAAAAAGTATAACCCACGCTGTGGAAAGCGTAACCAAGAAAGATACAATCTACTGTTTTTGGTTCAAGCTTGCTTTTCTTGTTGATTGGCACGTTTACTTTGGCCAGACAACCCCAAGTTCGCAAGTAGGAAAGTATTGGCCTTTTCTTCTCCCATTCCTCGAATGGTGTTATCTCTTTGTTCTTTGTAGGAACACGGTTTAGGACATGACATGCAGTCAATATAGCCTCACCCCACCATTCCTTGGAAAGTTTTGATGTATCTAACATGGCATTAACCAAGTATGTTAGAGTACGGTTCTTTCTTTTGGCCACCCCGTTTGACTGGGGTGAGTAGGGAGGCATCCTCTCATGAATAATACCGTGTTCCTCGCAGAATGAATTAAAGACATTTGAGAAGTACTCTCTACCACGATCCGATCTAACTCTTTTGATCTTTCTTTCCAACTGGTTTTCTACTTCAGCTTTATAGATTTTGAAGTGATGGAATGCTTCATCCTTTGTTTTTAACAAGTAGATGTAACAAAATCTAGTACTATCATCGATTAGTGTCATGAAATATTTTTTGCCACCTTTTTTCAACACACCATTCATTTCACATAGGTCGGAATGAATTAAATCTAGAGGTGTCAAGTCTCTCGCCTCGGCAGCCATATGAGGCTTGCGAGTTTGTTTTGAACCAACACACAAGGCACTTAGAATTTTTGACAAATTTAATTTTTGGAATTAAGCTCAAATTTGCTAGTCGTGTCATGCAACCGAAATTAACATGACAAAGCCTCAAATGCCAAACATTTGATTCATCAATGTTAACAACATTGTTTACTACTTTATTACAACCATCATCTAAGGAAAAGCGGAACAGACCTCCGCTATCATAACCTTCATCAACAAATGTTTCAAACTTGGACACGATACATTTATTGGACTCAAAGACTAATTTAAAACCATCTCTACACAGTAGAGAGCCGCTGACGAGGTTCTTCTTTATTGTAGTGACATGCTGCACGTTCTTCAGCTGCACGATCTTTCCCGAAGTAAACTTCAGATTGACCGTACCAACACCAAGAGCATGCGCATAGGTGCCGTTCCCCATCAGCAAGGAGGTAGCCCCTCCGACCTGGTAAGAAGAAAACAAGGAAATGTCAGCACACACATGAGTATTAGCGCCAGTATCAACCCATCACTCGGGTGAAGACATAATTGAAAGAACTGTAGGTAAATGATTACCGCATCCCGATGTTCCTCCGTGTTCGCTAACAACCATATTGACGGACTTTGCCCCTTTACGGTCCGGACACTTTCCAACAAAGTGGTCCTCACTGCCGCACACGTAGCAGTTTCCGTTTTTTTTTTCTTGAACGCAGCGGTTTGTTTAGTCTTTCCAACATTCTGAGGTTTAGGTGGTTTCTTTTTGCCCTTGTTGGAGTTGTTTGTGCGGGCGTTCATGTTCTTCTCAACGAAATTAGCGCTCGCACCGACGACTCCCTTACCACGTGTGTCTTTTGTTCTCGTCTTTTCTTCCACATCAAGAGTCCCAATAAGTCCATCAATGGTGAACTCCTGTCTCTTGTGTTTCAGTGAAGTAGCAAAATCCCTCCAAGAAGGTGGCAACTTGGAGATGATAGCTCCAGCCACAAACTTGTCAGGAAGTACACAAGGATTGTCCTTGCTACAGCACGTGAGATCCTTTGCTAGCAGATGTATCTCATTTGCTTGTTCTACCACCAAACGGTCTTCCACCATTTGATAGTCAATGAACTGTTTCATGAGACTACCAGCATCGGAAGCTCCATACTGAGCCTCAAGAGCATCCCACATCTCCTTTCCAGTCTTATGCTTAATAAAGGGATCCATGAGGTGTGGTGCTATGACACCAAGAACGCAACCACGAAACAAACTGTCCCGAGCCTCAAACACAGTTCCCTGCTCGGAACTGCACTCGGTGGGTTTCCCTTTAATCACGTCTAAGATGCCCATAGCATTCAACCACAAAACCATCCGTTCATGCCAACGAATATAGTGATTGCCATAAAAACGTTGGGCTTAATGGTTGAAGCAAATTGAGCGACCGAAAGCCTATTAACATAATTATCATTACTTTCAAGTTTCTGGATTGTTGGAAAATTATGTACTTTCGGTGACATTTTAATTCCAAAACTAAACAGAGCATTTAGCAATATATTCATGATTAAAATGTGTGATAGCAGATATGTGCATGTGTTCAAATTTAACTCATATTTAAACAAGAACACAAATAAAAACATAAAGAGTAGGGGTATCAGATTATACCAAAAGTGGGACCAGTGACGGAGCCACCGGTTGCACTGTTATCAACTGGAGATTCACCCATCATGGTGTTTCTCGTTGGTTGACCTTGTTCGATGTAGCCGTACGAATGCGATGCAGGAAGCGACTGATGCAGTGCAGATGGCCTTCGGGATGTAGTCGCGCTGTTCACTTGGGAACACAGGTACGACCACCAGGAAGTAGTCGATCGCAGCTAGCAGATGAGGAAGACGACGGCGCGTGGAGTAGACGAACAGTGCGCCGGTGAAGACGACACAGTTCTGGGCGAGCAGTCGCGTGAAGACGCTCCCCAGAAACCTGATTGCCCGGCTATCCCGAGCAGGATCTCGCTGAGGGCAACTGGAACGGAGGCACTGCTCTCGCCGGATATGTGCACGCAGAAGGCCAGCGATGGAGATGCAAGAGGTGCAGCAGAGGGTGTGATTCGGGTAACCCTTGGATGAGAAAGGGAGCAGATATTTGTACTGCTGGCAGAGGAGGAGGGGATGCACCTGGACGGGCTCTATTCGTGGAAGGGAAATCAATCACCCAATAAATTTCCTTTATTGTGAATAACTTTTCAACGGTGCAAAACCTTTCCCCGCCACGCAAGTCAGGCTCGGGCTCGGGCTCGGGCTCGGGTACGGCACGTCTCGCCGAGCCACGCCCACGGCCTCGGCCTCGGCCCGGCGAGGCGAGCGAGCGCGTGCGTGGCTCGCCGATCTCCTCTAACCAACTTCACAAGCGGTGTACCCATAGTCCACCATTTAAGTCAGTTGGGTTTCTCCTTAATTTTCCATACGGTATTAATGACATTTAATGTCAACATTAATTAGTGGGCTTTTAATTCTTTATTGTGTAAATAAATGGGCTAGACCCATTAATTCCAAGAACAACTGTTTGTGCCCTTTGTTTCTATGTAGTAGACGTGGATACATGTTTAGGAGGTGTTTAGTTCGCGAAAAAGGTGAAAAAGTTTGGATTGGGTTGCGTGCACAGAGAGAATAAATGAACTGATATGGTATTTTAGATGAAAACTTTTTGGATTTCGGGTGGAACTAAACACCCTCTTAGGCTATCCCCAACCCAACTAGTAGGATAGTTTCCATAATATTAATGAGGCTGCCACATAAGCATTTTGATGACATGGCATGTTAATGAGAGAAATGTAGACATGGTTTCTCATGCAAGACATCATGTCTACACAAAAATCAAGAAAGAGAGAAGAGTGATAGGGTGAGAAAAGGAGAGAGAAGAGAGATGATTGGAGGAGGTTTATTTTTTTCATTTATTATAGAAACTATGCATTGAGAAGGTAGTGTCTAATGTGTAATTTCTTACTCTCCTTTTTATTTAGACATCACCTATAGACACTATGGGTTGAGGATGGCCTTATCATGAATGAAAAATGAATCTATGGCCCAGTTTAGATCCAGAAAAAGCTTTTCCTTTTCACGAAAAGTTATCCACTTAGAGAACTGTGTCAGTTCATTTCTATCGCTATGCACGCTTCCATAGAACCAGTACTTTTCAGTACTTTTCACCCCTTTCCCACTATCTAAACATGCCCTATATTTGCTGATTCTTTCCTAGGTCAAAATATCCTTTCATGTGACAATTTGCTACTCCCTCCGTACAGGAAATAGATGAAGTTTTGGACAACGACACGGTCTCTAAAATGTAACTTTGACTTATTATTTTTACAAAAAACATTTATTAAAAATAATATATGTATACTTTTCTAAAAATACTTCTCAAGACAAAAGTTATTCGTGATTTATATTCTCGATGTTTGACTAAAACCTTGTCCAAAATTTCATCTATTTTCTATACGGAGGGAGTAGTGTACGCAAGTACAAATTAAAAAATGTCAATATCTCCCATCCAATGCTTGTCAGTGTTTTAAATCTCCAGGTTCAGCCGCATAACTCTAAAATAGCTAACAACGGAGAGAAAAATGAAGACGATATATAGCGGCTAAATTGTATAATGCACAAATATGTGTAACCTACCTCAAAAACCTATAGCGGAGGTAGGGATTTAGATCCTCGGTTCTTGATGGCTTGCATTCTTTCAATCTTTCTCGTAAAACTGCTACTTGCATGATGGTTTATTGAAAGAGAAATGTTTCTGTTAAGGATTTAGAGGACCCGGCCAGCCCGTCAAGTCCGATGGGCCAGAAGGAACCCGCAGGATGGCCCATGAGATATTATTGTTCATGCACGAACATACCCGCGGGTACTTATAGCGGCGGTCAGGGCAGCTGCCGTCTACCTTGCAAATTAAATTAGAGTTTAGAAATAGTCTAAAAATCAGAATGACTTGGTGTGTAAGCCAAGTAATGTCGGGATTGCATAGAAGTCAAGTCCACTACCGGAGAACTAACCTTGAGTACCGAACCACCAATTGGTATCGGTTTTTGAACCGGTATTGGCTAGCGAGAACTAAAATGCAAACCATTTAGTACCAGTTGCGTGTACTAAACTCGTCTTTTAGTACCGGTCAGTAACATCCAACGGTATTAAATGGTTTTGCAATCAAAAAAGAAAAAAAAACATTTAGGACCTGTTTAATTCCGATAAAAGTGGTGAAAACTTTTTGCATTGGGTCGCGTGCACAGAGAGAAGAAATAAATTCACACGGTTATCTAGGTGAAAACATTTTGCAAAGTTACTGGAATTAAACACGCTACTAGTTGTGCTACCCGCACTAGAGGAAAAATGAGCATTAGTACTGGTTGGGAAGCTGGGTTTAGTCCCGGTTCCTAAACAGGTACTAAATATTAAACAGGTACTAAATATTCGAGACTGCACCCAGTTTAGTACCGGTTTGTATTAAAATCCGGTACTAAATGGCTTTGTGCCCAAAAAATAAAGAAAAAAAACTGAAACCGCCTAAGTCACGTGAATTTTTCACGCGTAAATGAGCGTACACGGCAATGAGGATTCGAACCCACGATCTCCAGCCTTGCGCGTTGCTTCGTTACCATCCCACCTATGCATCACATATGACTGAGTGGGAGATGCATTACTTTTGAAGTAACCCGTGGAGACCCATTTAGTAACGGCTCCAAACACAAACTAGTACTAAATGTCACCTTTTAGTACAGCTGTGTGTTAAAATCCGGTACTAAATTGGCACACTAAATTGGCACACAATTTTAGTATCGGATTTTAACACTGACCGGTACTTAAAAGGTGACATTTAGTACCAGTTTGTGTTAACATCTGATATTAAACTGCCTCCGAGGACTTCTAATGTTTGGAGACGGTACTAAATGGCTCGGTGACCAATTTAGTACCGGATTTTGGGCAACCGGGACTAAATAAAAAGGGACGAAAGGTCATTTTCTACTAGTGCCGGTACTAAAGGTCGTTAACATAAATATTTTTTGCCTTCAAACTCTCTCCCTTCTCCCTCGACGCCGCCCTCCTACTGTTACACATATCATCCTGCTTGCATATGTCTAGCTATGATTTGCTGATGTATACAACCGCAACATTATGTACTCTCCATCAGAGAGGAGGGCCTGTACTTACTGATGTGCAGGCTCCATCAGGCTGCACACATGGAAATTGAAGTAGACTATAATTATTTTGCTAGTTGAAAACCCCGCGCGTTGCTGCGGGAGCTTTAAAAAGACATCATGTCTACTCCTTAAGAATATAGAAATAAGAACATATATAGCCTTTATCTATGGTAGATACAGTTCAGAGTTACAAAATATTGAGCTGTAATCAAGACTGCAGCCTCTATGCAGAATATGAGGGTTGAACATCTGTTCTTGGATACTGAAAAGAAAAGGTTATAGCTAATACAATTGCAAAATCATTTATCTAATGTGATTAACAATTGTTACCCCCCGCAAAAAAGATTAACAATTGTTACCTGAAAGGAAACATTTCAAATTCTCAAAACCATATGCTAGGAACCATAGCATTTCTAAACATAGAGTATGAAATAGACAAGTGAGGTGTTCTTTAAACATGATGGTTATATTGAAACTCATAAGAAAGATAAACCTAATCTGAAAGTGGGTAAGAGGACATAAGAGGAATAACCTGATTTATCGTAGATTTCTTGACATGCACCTTTGACAAAAAAAAAAGGGATAACGAAACCGTAAAAAAGTTCATCCCTTTGATCCACCCATCGATATTGTTACCTCTGTCTCTACATCCTAACCACGAGGAATATGTATGGGTCTCGCACAGGACTACAGGAACCGCACATGTTTGGATAAGCATGACATCCCACGGCAAAGAAACAGAAGGCGAGGCGAGGAGCGATACTTAGGCCGTGTTTAGTTGATGAAAATTTTTCGTGAAAAGATTTCGGGTATTGATTTTATCAATTTAGGAGTAGTAAATGTAGACGAAAAAGGTGGAAAGTTATATGGATAAGTTGGAAATCTCGAGACGAATCTAACGAGAGTAATTAGAGGGTAATTAATCCATAATTAGAGGATGGTTACTGTAGCATTACCATTGCAAATCATGGATTAAGTAGGCTCATTAGATCCGTCTCGCGATTTACAGCCTATCCATATAACTTTTCACCTTTTTCGTCTACATTTAATACTCCATGCATCTAAGATTCTCCTTTGATGTGATGGGTGAAAAGATTTTGGATGGGAACTAAACATGGGCTTACTGAGGATTGCCGAGAGGCGCGCTACGGTGTCTGGCGGCGGCACAAAGCCCAAGCCCACGGAGACCTCTTTGCTCGTGTCGAACAACGTCTGTATCGGCGACAGGTTAGGCGACGACGATGGACTGAACCTGGCCACGATTCCCTGGTCTGCACAGCAACGGAGGCGGAGGGAGGCAAGCACTTGGATGATGGACTGAACCCGGCCACAATTCCCGGGTCTACTCCGTACACAGCAACGAAGGGACAATCTCTTTATCTGCCACGGAGTAAAGAAGAGGGGAGGCCAGAGGACAGGGAGTAAAGAGGGGGGACTCTTGCTCTGTCATGGAGTAAAGAAGGGGGGAGGTTCATCGGTTGTTGATCTGCCATGGAGGAGGGAGGCCAAGCATGGAAGAATCCTGGGAAGATTTAAAGGCTTAGTGGAGAAGAACGGTTTCTGATGACGTGGCTTAACCAAATCGCAAAGAAATATGTAGTGGGGATCTGCTATATAGATATAGTAGATTTAATCACACTCGTCGGAATTCGAACTCCAAAACTCCTTTGATGCCATATTAAATTGTATGCGTCAACCAATTCATTAACATAATGGAATTAACGTAATGGAAGCGGTGGATGCTTCATTTATACCCGAACAGCTAAGGTCATGTACAACGGGCTGTTGGTTGCCGTCGGCATGCAAAATTCTTTTACACAAACCCCCCCCCCCCCCCCCCACGCGATCGGATCGAGGCGAGGCCGTCGTCTGGTTCATCTACGAGCCGAGCTCGTGCTCCCAGGCGGAAGACGGCAGAAGACAGCCATTGTACGATCCGCTGCGGGGAGACGGTGGAAGCTCGGATCCGTTGCGCGCGGGGGGATTTCGTTTGCCGCCATGGTTCGCGCCACCACGACCTGCGAGCAGAGCGAGCAGAGCTCCGGCCTCACATGGTCCACCCCTCCCTACCTATCTCCTCCTCCAACCAACCATTAAAATCGGTCGCCCATGTCCCGTGCATCGTGTTGGTAGCCTCATCTCGAGTTCTCGTGGCCCAGGCATGGAGATCAAGAAGCTCCGGGCACCATGCCCTTTCTCCCATTCTCATGTCTCAGGAGGAAGACGACTGACAGGAGGAAGACGACTGGGCAAATGGGCCGGCTGCGAGAGCAAATAGTTGAGGGAGGAAAATCAAACTTTTGTGATAGTTGAGGGTGGTAAAACAGACTTTTTCCTTTGAGCCCAAGCCACCCTTCTTTTCTTTCTTTCTTTTCTCTCGTGCATGCAACAAAAAGGCTACAAAGATCAATTGTGCGCTAGATCACCATGAGTTTGTGTCTCAAATGATAAATTAATTACTATGCAGACAGCCAAACAGACAGTCCATTGTACAAGCTGTCTGTTCAGCTGTCTGTTTATGTCAAAAAGACAGCACTGTCTTCACCGTTGTACTTGCCCTAAGGGCATGTACAACCCACAGACGGGGTGTGTCTCCAAGAACCTCGAAGTTATCGTCCAGACAGATATAAAGACAGCTCATACAACCCACAGACAAAGGATCCGTCTGTAAGCTGTATAATGCTTTGCATGTAGCTAAGATCAACTACAAATGTATTTGTGCATACCATTGTGTGGCTATTAGATAGAATATAATCAAGCTTGATTAAAAGAGACATGATTAGCCGAGGACATTCCTCTTATAGCAATTCGTCGAACATCACATCCTCTGCTAGCATATCTTCCACGGTGAACACCTCCGTAGGACCAAGCCTTCAACATCTTCCACTTCGTCTTGTTCAGCGGCTCCATATGAACTAACTAGTCACTACAGGTTGCTGGTGAAAACATGTCGCAATGTACAGAATGATCTAGCCGCACAGGTTCCATTTTATATTACAAAAGGGCTGCCACATTCACATCCACATGCTAATCACCCTCGCATTCTCATGCACACGTGCATGTCACATTCAAACAATAGTGGAGCACTATGCGAGCACAGAGCACTACGCACATGCAGCAGTTTCAGATGTTGTTCACCTTCACATGTTGTTTCACATTCACTGCTTTTGGCGGGGGAAACTCATCGTGCGGCTAGCAGAGGAATTGGAGTACGCGGGCGCGGGGGATCCGAGCGGGACGTCGACTCGACAAGACGATGCCGTACAATGCATGCGTGTTCGTCGGCTGAGCCTCGGAGCACGGGACAGCTGCGTCGCCTCGCGAGACGACGAGCAGCCCGTCTCTGGGATAAGCTAGGGGGCGGTTTGCAAAATGACCATTACGAAGACGGGGAAATAGTAAGGGTTGTACATGCCCTAATGCACTCGCTGTCGTCGTCCTCTAGGATCGGAATCGCTAAAACAGATCGAGCTGGGTGACGTCGATCTGGTCTGATATGAGGGAGCAACGCAATAATGAAGACAGGGAAGTATTGTACGATCCAAACGAACGCGGGTTGCAAGTTGCAGGGACCGTTCTCCGTAACCACCATACCGCCGGCCCCGGGCGCCTGGCACTCTGGCAGCGGCCGCCGTTTCCCCCTCCGCGCTGTCCGGCAAGCGTAGCGGCCACACAAACACAAGTTACCGCGTGCGAGGGCGAGCGACCGAATCAGCCCGCTCTTCCGTCCCGTTGCCGGTCAGGGCAACAGAGGTGCCGCCGTTTCCCGTCGAGGCTATCGCCGTGCTGCCCGGCCGCGCCGTTGATCAGTGCGTGTCCGCGCTCCTCGTGCATCGGATGCTCTGCCCTCTGTGTCGCGGCGAGGCAAGCCCTGGCCGGCCGCAGCGTGCGGAGCAGAGAGGGCAGGGCCATCGGAGTGGGTCATTTTTTTTGGTAGTTTGTGGGTTCATGGACCACTCGTCCGCGCCTCGCTTGCATCCCTATCCGTGCAGCGAGCCAGCGACGCACCGACACCGAGCCCTCAAAACGAAACGCTAGCTCCCCTTTATAAGCGCAGGCACGTCTCCCTCCCTCCGCCACCCACTGCTTTCCCCGAGCGAGAAAACTCCCCTTGTTCTTCCTCGTCTCCGGCGTCCGCGCTCGATTCTAAGGCTTAGCTAGGTCGCTGCCTGGGAAGAAACTAGAATCAATGGAGGACATGAAGGTGAGAGTGGTAGAGTCATCGTTTGTGGCGCCGAGCGAGCCGACGCCGAGGAAGGGGCTCTGGCTGTCTTCCCTGGACCTCCTGATTGCCAAAAGAGGCCACACGCCAACATTCTACTTGTTCCACAACAACGACGCCGCCTCTGATTTCTTCGACGTGGCCAGGCTCAAGGCGGCTATGGCCAAGGCCTTGGTGCCCTTCTACCCCCTCGCTGGGCGCCTCGGCGTCGACAGCAGCGGCCGGATTGAGATCGACTGCAACGGCAAGGGCGCGCTCTTCGTTGTCGCTCGTGCTGACGATATCACCATTCACGAGATCAAAGACGTGAAGCCGTCGCCGGAGCTGAGGAGGCAGCTTGTTCCGCGCGTTGAGCCGTCGTCCGTTGTAATGGGAGTACAGGTCCACGCCTTCCATCTCCAAGATTAGTGCTTAATTCCTCATACATCAATATGCATCGGTACGACATCTTTGTAAGGAACTAAGGATGCATTCTTGCAGGTGACTTTCTTCAAGTGCGGAGGGGTGGCGTTAGGGACGGCCCTCCACCACGCCTCCATAGACGCCACGAGCGCGTTCCACTTCTTCCAGACGTGGTCGGCCTTGTCAAGGGACGGCGACCACGCCGCCGTGGAGCTCCCGTGCCACGACCGTACCCTCCTCCGCGCGCGGTCCCCGCCCATCATCCACCCGGACGCCCTCTCGATGTTCCACCCGAAGCTCACCTTCTCCAACCCGTCTGGACCCATCACCACCCAAGTCTTTTCCATCTCCAAGGTTCAGGTCACCTCCCTCAAGCGCGGCTGCGGCGGCGCGAGCACCTTCTGCGCCCTGAGTGCCCTCGTGTGGCGATGCGCGTGCGCCGCCCGGAGGCTCCCGCCGGACGTTGAGGCGCGCCTCACCTTCTCGGCCAACATCCGGCGCAGGGTGACGCCGCCACTCCCGGAACGCTACTTTGGCAACGCGTATCTTAGGGTGGGCGTCGCCGCCACGGTGCAGGATGTTATTGCCCCGGAGGCGTTGGCGTCCGTCGCCGGCCGCATCGGAGGCGCCATACGCCGGATGGACGACGAGATGGTGAGGTCGGCGATCGACTACTTCGAGGCGGAAGAGATGAGCGGACAGCCGGACACTGGGCGGCGACGGGCACCCGGCCGATGACCGAACTGCATGTTACCAGCTGGCTAGGCATGCCGGTTTACGACGCGGATTTTGGGTGGGGGCCGCCGCTGGTGATGTCGCGTGCCGAGTCCAACCTCGGCGGGTTTGTGCACCTCGTGAGCGACGGGCCAGCATACGGGGCCGGCGGCGTCCGAGTGATTACGTGCATGGAGGCTGCAAATGTGAAGGAGCTAGAGCACCTGCTTTACCAAGATCTAGCCAGATGCATCTAGTGGCTTCATGCACATGCTGATGGTTCTCATGATGCGGTTTGTACTGGACTGTAGCCCTGTAGGGCTGCAAAAATAAAAGGGGTTGGGGACTAGTAGTCCATGCAGAACCCCCATTCGATTTGTTGTTTGTTAGTTACTTTAAGGTTTTTTTTTCATGAGCTTGTTTTCCTCAACCACTGTCAATCTGTCATAGTGTTTTACTCTAAAAAATTTATCGTACCTCCTCTCCTCCAGTTGCTTTATTTCTCCCAAATCTCAGCCAAACGGGCAAGGACATCCAGTTAATAATATGACTAGGAGGATTAAAGCAATCGATTGCTAATTAACCTCCCACCATGGCATCATGCAACCAATTGCCACCAATCCTTATATTTACCTTCCCAGAATTAATCGATGCATTTTAAGATTCCAATTAACAATAGTTGGAGGCAATTGATCCGCACGTAATTTGTACTCCCACAAACATCAAACACGCATGCATACTCACTCGTATGAACATAAACTCAAACATATCTCTATGAGGCCATCCCCAACCCAATTACTAGAATGGTGTCCATACAATTAAATGAGCTGCCACCTAGGATAGAAGATGATGTGGCAATGTAATAATTGAAGAAAGAGAAGGAAACCGGGCCTTTCATGAGATATGGTTTATACACACGGTCCAAAACGTAATGAGAGATGACTAGTATTAAATTTAGCTGTGTAATATTGGTGTGTTGACACAAAAATCAGGACTTGACAGATGCGCAAACACACGGGCGAAGGCGTGGCCTTGAAATCCGGGGCGTGCCAGTCAATCTGACCTGTTGATTGAAAATGATGAAAATCGGATATTAAGAAACAACTAAGAAGCCGATTCAGCCGTCAGTGAGATCAGATATAAGAGGACCAATTCCGATATGCAGTGAAATAGCTAGAGAGCCGATTCCGATACTCAAACAGCAATGAACCGATTGAGAACTAAGCAATAAAAGACAACTATGAAAGTGATCTGATAAAGCTTAGGATAACAACACTTAGAACAAGTTAAACAGCTATTAGATGCAATCGGTGATGAAGCCTTTAACAGAGCCGATTAGATCAAGTTCTACGCTGGATAAGGGGTGATAAAAGCTAAAAGTAACAAGAAAAATCTTGTAGATCTAGCTGATATCGATAACTGTTGAATAAATCTAAACGAAGCAACAACGATGCGCCCGGATGCTAAAGCTTAGATATTACTCGGTAAGGGTGGAACTTACGAGCAAGCCTTTAGGGATCGAAATCGTCTCGACTTACCCAGAAGAACCTGAATCCACGTAAGAGCCTTGGGAATCGAAATCGCCTCAACTCTCAAGAGAACCCAAAAAGGAAAAAAACTTTGGCGAAGTCGCCGACTTGAAAGTAAAGTAAAGGTTTGTTGTATTGAATGTGTATTATTCTTCTCACGAGCCTCAGGGCTTATATTTATACACTGGAATTACAAACTCCTAGTCGATTACGACATAACTAAACTTGACGCGAAAGAAAGAAACTTCCTAAAGAGCTATTATCTAAAAGATACAAAACGGCCCACTCTTGGCCCAATTAAGCTCACGAAGCAACTATCTGAATCGGACATCGTCTGATCTTGGATACTCCGATTCTGACTCTCGTCTTAGTCCTCCGATTCCGATTCAAAAACCGTCTTCCTCTTTCCTTCTTGATGCCGGTCTAAGACGTGTTGAAAAACGGCATCAACACATGCCCCCCAGTTTCGGGATAAGATGAATATATTGTCCCAAAATTCCCGCCTTTTTGATCTACTGCCATCCGGAGGGAAACCCTGATTTTTTACCACGCGAAATTCCATATCTGCCCCTTGGGTAAGAGCATAAATAGAAAGCTTTTCCACACCCGTCGTCTCCACCCCTCCGCCTGCCATCCTTTATCGTCATCTTCTCAAACCAAGCTCTCATCCGGCGAACTCCGGCGAATTCCACCTGACGGTTCCTGCCCAACAATCTCCAAGACTACCTTCACTCGTGTTGTAGATCGAAATGGCTTCTAGTTCATCTGCCCCCAGGTAAGAAAACATCTCGTCTTTGCTATTTACTTGTCCATGGATTTGAATATCTCAGATTTTCTTCTTCTTTCTTTCCTCCTAGGCAAACCAGATCGACATTGTTGTTCCTTCGAAGGTCTTAGGATTCTTTTTCTTAGGGCCCATAGGAAACAAAGATCCCCTAGATTTCATCAATCTAGAAACCCAGCGCATCCCCTTCAAATCCCTATCGGAAAATTCTCTCGATTGGCAAAATCCATTCAGGTCTTGGCCCACCTTGGTTCCTGGTTGGAAGAATTGGTACATGAGAATGATCAACAGTAAACGCGCTGATTGGGAAGCCCATGGCATCGGACAATGCATTACCCTCTCCTTGGCAGATATGAAACGGAACGACCCCCTTCTGATATCTGCCTCTTATTTCTGGTCCGATGCTCTAAATGCTTTCTTATTCGGTCATGGTCCGATGTCCCCATCTCTGGCCGATGTGGTCATGCTGACTGGTCTTAATATTACTTCATCGGTCACCCCAGATAGTCTCCACAAAGTTACACAAAAGATCCAAACATCCAAAATCAAAGATTGGAAAGATTATATCATAACTTTCTCTAAGTCATCTGGGGATATAGATGAGAAAGAACATAATGCTTTCCTTATGATGTGGCTAGAGAAATACATCTTTGGTGGAAAGACAATCGGTCCTTCCTCAAAATTCAATCGGCTGGCAGAATATCTGGCAGCAAGAAATCACTTCCCTTTAGGCAAGCTTCTTCTTGGGGCAGTATACAATCTTATGCACGAAGTATCTGTTCGCCTAAGGAATGATGAGCTGATTACTTCCCTTGGAGGATCTTGGTGGTTCATAAACCTGTGGCTAAACCTCTACATGCAGAACAAATTTGAAGCCAATATCTTTGGCAGCCAATTCCCATCGGATCAGACAGATGAAGAAGACATCGTCTTTCGTCAATGCCTCTCTTTTGGCGAAGCCGCTTCTTCAATCGGTGGAGATAAAACCAGCCCTGATCGAACAACATTATATTTCAAATGTTTTTACCATGGCTTCAATGATGATACCTTGATTTGGTTTCCATACAATGATCCCGAACACAACTTTAAAAGTCCGATCAACTTTCAATTCGATTCAGCTACCTCTGATGATTCGGAATTACTTCTTAAAGAGATGATTCTTCCGAATATCCTTCCTGTCTTGTCTCATAGTACTTTCTCCTACGAGTTCTACTATCCTTCTATGATAGCAAGACAATTAGGGTTTGGCCAAGCTCCTCCCAAACTATACTTTGCCGATCATCTCAAACCTCGGGAGCTAATTGAATCCGATTTAGACTTTCGTCGGGTGTTGAGTCAGATCCCCAACATAAACACAGCCAATTTCAAGACATGGAGGCCGGCTCCAGCAACGTTCCCATCATTCAAGACATGGTGGAAAGAATGGTCCAAGCACTTGTTTTGCAAATCGGCAAATTGTTACTGCCGTATCTTAAATCCAAACTTCACCATCGATCCTCAGGTATTAGATCAATTCTAGTCTTTCTATCTGTAATCAATCATAATTTTGATTTTTTATCTTGGCAGGATAAAGATTTATCACCCCCAACCACAAGTAAAAGCGGTCGACCGATCGAATATGCCCCTCCATCGGATGATCCTTACATTGGAGGTGATGCACTAACAATAAATGATATTGCCAAAGGGAGATCACTGAAACGTGAAATCGGCACTACTTTGAAAAAAGTTTCAAAGAAACCCAAGACGACATCAATTGACGTCTCAACGGCAGCCACCATGCTAGCCGATGCGATCCAAGAGACAATGCCTCAGTTGTTACAAAAACCAGGTATCAACTCTTCGGCCCTAATTCTTTATCCCCTTATTTGTTTTGCTCACTCCCGATCATCATATAGAACAAACAATCGAAGAAGGCGCAAGACCGAATTCCCCTCAGGCGCTTCATCCAGACTCCCTGGCTTTGTCAGCATCAAATCTCCCTGCTCCTGATCCGATCGGTAATACCAAAAATCTGATTCTGACATTTTATTAGACATTAATAAATTCTTTATTTTAATATCATAACTGCTTAAACAATAATAGATCATCCTCAAGGAAAATCGGCCACTCCCAGCCGAACAAACAAGGAAGCTCTTCAACGAGAGAAAGAAACGGCTGCTCCTCATTAGACGCCGGTAATTTTATTTCTTATCCTATTTTTGTGCAACTGATTCCAATGTTGTTAACATCTCTTGTCTTAGTATGAATCGGCTGAAACCTCCGAACCTGCCGTAGAACCAACCCCAATACCATCAAGACAACCTACTCAATTTGATGAAATAAATCTGAAACAGGTTACTCATTATCCTTTTATTCGATTCTTCATTCTTCCTTTCTTTCAATCTAGTAAAGCTTCTTTCACTTTCAGGCTCAAGACTCAATTGATAACAACTTCTTTGATTTTCCGATCGGAGGTCTATTAGACGAAGAAGAAGTTCAATCATCTGTCAAGGGACTTCCATCAACTACTACCACTCATCCATTAGATGTCAACACTCCAGCACTCCCAAAAGATGTTCAGAGCAAGCTATCGGATCTGCAAACTCTGCTAGAGCAAAACACTCCTACATTAGTTCAAGATGCTGAACCGATCCGATTAATCCTCCATCAGCTTCGACCATATCTTAATCACAAGATCCAAGCTGCCATTATCCCAGCGGCCTACATAGAAGGTAATCAGATCCGATTCCTTGAAGCCCAATAGAAAATATCCGATCATCAAAATCGGGAGTCGTTGATCAAAAAACGGAAGCAAAGAGGGATGAAGCCCATGCCACTAAAGAAAAAATCCAATTCCTTGAATCGAGCCGTTCATCCATAGTGGCAAAGGTTGACGAACTGAAGGCTCGTAAATTAGAATTGGCAAAAAAGGCTTCGATCAGTCAGCCAAGATATTGAAGATGAAGAGAAAAAACTGCAACAACTTCCAGTTGTAATCGAAGATCTCAAAAAGACTCTCAAAACTCAAGCTTTCGATGCCCTCAAGGTCCATAGAAGCATTCCGACGCAATAAGACCCGATTGAAGACTACCAACGCATCGTAGAAGATGTAGATCAAATACGCCGTAACGCACTAAATGCAATCCGATCCCTTCTGTAATTCCTTGTAAAACATTTATGATCCTGTAATAAATATTTTATATTATCACAGATTCGACCTTCTTTTTATGTCATATATGACAACTTTGACCGATTAGCCGGTCTCTTTTTCTGAATCATATTCATTTCTACCTAACTTGGCCATCAGACCATTAATGTGAAATAACTTCATGCCAGTGTCGCATATCCCAAGGTCATTATTGAAATCATAAACTCCTTAGCCAAGTCTCCCCTATAAATAGACGCATCGGCTCTCTACCTAGGAAGGAAAATGACGAGGAGAAACCCTGCTTGTAGATTAGATATTTAAAGAATACAACGTGTAGTGGCCTTGTTTATATAGTTAGTCACGTATGTTGTATTGCGTGCAAAGGACTTCAAGTCCCCCCTCCTGGAAATAAATAAAGTGTACATGTTTGAGCCTGGCATAAAGCATTATTTTCTAGACTTACCTCTTTTAAAAGAAAATTCTTTTCTACATTATCTTACCCCTTTCTACCCCTAGACCGTAATTCTTGATACAAGATCTGACGTGCAGATGAAGCCTAAAAGATCTGCCAGAATACAGGAGCAATGAAACCGCCAGGCTAGGAACCCTGGATGTCAACAGAGCAATGGACAGTCTGAAGAGGAGAGTGTGCATGTCAGAGCACACCCCAGGAGAAATCAAAACGTCTCCACCGACTCCCAATAGGGATATGAAGAAGATGCAATGGATATATCTGAAGATGAAGAAGGAGAAGCTGAAGAGCAGCAAGAGGCACATGACCTACCACCTCCACCAATGGTTGATTTAGTGGCACTTATGGCTCATCAAACTCGATTAATGGAAACCATTGTCCAAGGTATAAGCCATAATCAAAACCCTTGCCCGGGAAATGAATTGGGACAGTCTCGCAAGATTATAGAGTTTATAAGAACCAATCCACCAACTTTTGATAGTACCAACGAGCCACTCAAAGCCGATGATTGGTTGAAAACAATTACCAAGAAGCTGGAAGAAATCCATGTTGAAGGCCGAGACAGCGTATTACTAGCAGCCCATCAATTACAAGGATTCGCCAGTGAATGGTGGGATAACTACCGTATGGCAGCAAGCAATGCCACCGATATTACCTGGGAAGAATTTCAAGAGGAATTCCGCCGCTATCACATTCCAGAAGGAGCCATGGATTACAAGGCCGATGAATTTAAGGCACTCCGCCAAGGCGGTATGACGGTGTCACAATATCATCGGAAATTCATGAAATTAGCTCGGTATGCCCCTGATGAATAAGTTTAGATAAGAAAAGGCAAGGCCGGTTTTAGAAAGGTCTTAATAGCATCTACCAGCAGCAAATGACCCCGCACATATATCCGTTCTTCAACGTTCTAATCAGTCAAACCATCTCGGCCGAAACTGCCCATGCTGAAGAAGACCGGAAAAAGAAGTATCAGACCCAACACATCCAGCAGCGAAATACGCGAGCAGGAAACTTCTCTGCACAGCATACCCTCTTCAACCCAAACTTTGCCTCCCGAGGGACATCTTCCCGCAACACTACCGCACAACCAACAAACTCGGGTCGTAGCTTAAATATGGGACAATCCCTCCAAACTAAAGCCGCCACTACCCCAGCTACCACCGTGGGAGATAAAACTTGCTTCCACTGCCGTGAACCTGGCCACTTCATAGCCAATTGCCCCTACAAGAATAAAGGACCCGCACCAGCCGCTTTGGTGAGAAGCTCACGCCCGACTCCGAGTGGACGAAACGGCCAACAAAACAAAACGCTTGTACCATCCTATACTCAAGGATGCTTGAATTACGTGGATACCGAGGAAGCCCAAGCAGCTCCTGACATTTCACTCAGTAAGTTCCTAGTTAATTCCTGCCCTGCAAATATCCTATTTGATTCTAGAGTATGGCATACCTTCATCACTTCAAAATTTGTCAAAGAAAACCAGTTACCTACCACCCCGCTAGAGAATCCCATCCTAGCAACAACTCCTGGAGCCAAAATACCATGCCAACTCCAAAGTCTGGTAGTACGAATCCTTTTAAGTGGGGTAGAATTTCTAGCAGACCCTGTGATACTAAATTCAGAAGGTATAGACCTAATTCTGGGAATGGATTGGCTAAAGAAACACAATGGACAAATAGATTGTGGACAAGGATTAGTCACTCTCACCAGCCCTGATCACCGGATAGTACAATGCCAATTGCAAAATAAACGTGTCGCAACTATGGTATATTTAATGGATGTTACTTCAGTTGAGCAAGTACCAGTAGTCAGAGAATATCCTAATGTTTTTCCCGAAGAACTATCTGGCCTACCTCCAGACAACGACGTAGAATTTGTTATAGATCTTCTACCTGGCACAGCCCCTATAGCTAAGAGACCATACAGAATGACTATTGACGAATTGGAAGAAATGAAGAACCAACTCAAAGATTTGTTGGAAAAAGAATTTATATGCCCTAGCTCAACACCTTGGGGCTCACCAGTTTTATTCGTAAAGAAGAAAGACGGAACCTTAAGGATGTGCGTCGATTACAGATCCCTTAATGAAGTTACTGTCAAAAATAAGTATCTGCTACCACGAATAGATGATCTGTTTGATCAGTTGAAAGGAGCAAAGTATTTCTCCAAAATAGACTTGAGGTTAGGATACTACCAATTAAAGCTTCGGTGGGATGATATCCCAAAAACAACGTTTGTCACAAGATACGGTCAGTATGAGTATACCGTTTTACCATTTGGCCTGACCAATGCCCCCGCCTACTTCATGAATTTGATGAATAAGGTATTCATGAAAGAATTAGACAGATTTGTGGTAGTATTTATCGATGACATCCTAATCTACTCCAAGATAGCTGAAGAGCATGAAAGACATCTCAGAATTGTTCTGGAAAGACTGCGAGAATATCGGTTATATGCCAAGTTCGGTAAATGCGAATTTTGGCTAGAGAAGATTGCCTTTCTTGGACACTGTTATAACACAACGAGTTGTTGAAGTAGATCCCTCAAAAGTAGAAGCAGTCCTCGAATGGCAACAACCCAGAAATGTACATGAGGTACGAAGTTTTCTGGGATTGGCCGGTTACTATCGAAGATTCATTGAATGATTTTCCAGTATAGCCAAACCCATGATGGAACTGACCAAGGATGGAATAAAATTCAAATGGACGGTGGCATGTGAAACTAGTTTCCAGGAATTAAAGAAGAGACTAGTAACTACCCCGGTATTAGTTCTTCCGTATATATACCAGAATTTTGTGATATAATGTGACGCCTCCCGTAAAGGACTAGGAGCTGTCCTAATGCAGAATGAAAGAGTAATAACATATGCGTCACGACAACTGAAGACACATGAGGTGAATTATCCTACCCGTGATCTGGAACTAGCCTCAGTAGTTCGCGCCTTAAAAATTTGGAGACATTATCTACTCGGCAAAAGATGTGATATCTACACGGACCACAAAAGTCTCAAATACATCTTCACTCAAAAGGAACTGAACCTAAGGCAGAGAAGATGGCTAGAGTTGATGAAATATTATGATATGCAACTGAAGTACCACCCTGGAAAAGCCAACACCGTGGCTGATGCCCTATGTCGAAAATTTACCTGCAAACTGGAAAAGTTAACTCAAGAAATGCGAGCCCTGAATCTGCATGTTATACCATTCGGATACCTTGCTAATATACACTTGCAGCCTCTACTCCAAGTACAGATCAACGAAACCCAAAAGAGAAGCAAGGAAATCATGCTATTACAAGATTCAATCGGACTAGGGAAAGGTCCAGAATTCAGGATTGATAAAGAAGGCACCCTCTACTTTCGAGATAGAATTTGTGTGCCACCTCAAGATGAATTAGGAAAAATCATTATGAGTGAAGCTCATAACGCTGCCTACTCCATACACCCGGGATCCACCAAAATGTACCAGGACCTAAAAGAGTCATATTGGTGGCCAAGCATGAAGAGGGACATAGCTGAGTTTGTAGCCAGCTGCCATATCTGCAAAACTGTTAAAGCAGAACATCAAAAGCCGGCTGGACTACTACAACCATTACCAATACCTGAGTGGAAATGGGAAGAAATCAGCATGGATTTTATCGTTGGTTTACCCAAGACAGCCAAAGGGAATGACTCGATATGGGTAATCGTAGATCGACTGACTAAAACAGCCCATTTCATCCTCGTAAAAACAACGTATGAAGGAGTTAAGTTAGCTTGGTTATACGTCGACAATATCCTAAAATTACATGGGGTACCCAAGAGAATAGGGACAGACCGAGGGCCACAATTTACCTCCACATTCTGGAGAACCATGCATCGAAGCTTAGGCTCTTCCCTGGACTACAACTCAGCATATCACCCTCAGACCGATGGACAGACAGAGCGAGTAAATCAGATCGTAGAGGATATGCTACGAGTTTGTGTCCTGACCTATGGAAAAGATTGGGAAGAAAGCCTAGCCTATGCTGAATTCTCTTATAACAACAGCTATCAAGCTTGTCTGCAAATGTCGCCATTCGAAGCCTTGTACGGCAGGAAATGCAGAACTCCATTAATACGGTTAGAGGCTGGAGAGAGAACTCTGTTTGGATCAGCTGTACTACAAGATGCTGAAGAGAAAACCAAACAAGTACGGGAAAACTTGAAAATAGCGCAAAATCAACAAAAGAGTTATGCGAACACTCGCAGGAAAGAATTGGCATTTCAGGCCAATGAGTACGTATACTTAAAAGTAGCCCCAATCCGAGGAACTCGAAGATTTCAAATCCGAGGAAAGTTGGCTCCACGATATATAGGACCATACCGGATAGTGAATAAGATCGGAAAAGTAGCCTATCGACTGGAACTACCAGAAGAGCTGGGAGATGTACATCTGGTATTTCATGTATCCCAATCACGAAAATGTTTGAGAATACCTGAAGAACAAACCACCCCAAAGGTAATGGATCTGCAACCGGACCTACAATACCAAGAGAGACCCACACGAATACTGGATACGACCATCAGACAAACCCGAAGAACAGCGGCCAAATTCTGTCGGGTACAATGGAGCAATCATACTGAAGCAGAAGCGACCTGGGAAAAAGAGGAAAATCTCAAAAAAGAATTTCCATACATGTTTAAGGAACCAGGCGAATCTCGGGGACGAGATTCACTTTAAGTGGGTAGGTCTGTAACACCCTAGAATTTCAAAAGCATTAAAAAAGAATTTAGGAAAATTATAACAATTAAAACTTAATTTATTTAAATAAGGCTATGCATTAGAAAATTTAATGCATTAATTTACTTTTGAACTAAACCATGTGCATATGCTTGTTCTAAACCTAGAATAAATCTAGAGCACAAATCCTACCCAAAAACTCAAATTGGATTTGAAAAGGAAAAAGGAGAAAACCTCACCCCGGGCCGAAATCTAGGCGCTGGCCCAGCTCCTCCCCGCCTTCCCTTCGACCCAGTCCAGCCTTTTCCTCCCCTTTCCCCAGGTCTGATCCGCCTCCCCGAACTCCTTCCCCGCGCACAGCCCACACAGCCGCGCCACTGCCCCGGTGACGTCGCGCTGACATCACCGTACACCCCCTTCTTCTTCCCCTTGTCGTCGTGCCCATCCCGCCGTCGTCACCGCCAGATCTCCCTCCTCCGGTCCGGATTGAGCTTCGGGAGGCGAGCACGATGTGTGTCACCATGCACCGACTCCAGCGCACCGCGGGTGCGGCGCCGACCACGTCCCGCGGATCCGAGTGGAGCTCGCCGGCAGGGACACCGGCATCGCCGGACACCGCCTCCCTGCCACACGTCTGGCAGGGGGAGCATCAGGGAGCCCCGGAGCACCATCTCCAGGCTATAAATAGCCCTCTGCGCCTCCCCAGTCCATCATCCCCTCCCCTCTCACCCCCCCCACACACACTCCTGCCAGCGCATGGCCGGGCGCGAGCTCCGCCGCCGCACGCTGGCCAAGCCGCGACAGCCGTCCTCCGCTCGCCGCCTCACAGTGAGTAACTTCCCCGCCGCGCCACCCATACTCTCTCTCTCTCCACTCACCGCATGCCTAGGCCAAGTACGGCCGACCATAGTGCGTCGTCGCCGAGCTCCGTCAAGCCGTCGGCCGGCCTCAGTCCCTCGTGCCTCACGCGATCATGCGGGTGCACCTCGCAAAACCCCCAGGCCGCGCTCGAGCTGCACCTAGAGCCCAAGGAGCACCCTACCTTTTTTTCCCGTTGTCGCCGCCCACCGCCCAAGCTCTGGCGAGCTCAGGCCGCCGCCTGAAGCCGCCGCACCGCGTCAGAACATGCTCAGCCGCCCCGCCGTGCCGCCCTCTACCCCCTACGCTAGGTCCTGGCCTTCCCCGTGGCCTAGGATGGCTGACGTGCTCGACTCCGGCAAGCACCCCTGCCTCTGCCACCGCACGCCGCCGCCTGTCCCAGCCAGCACTGGCGTGGCGCCTGCATGGCCGCCACGCTGCCCGCGGCCCCACGGGCCAGCGATCCGGCTAAGGCACGCGGCCGCCCCCTCCCCCACTCTCTCCTCCGTGCACCCGGTCCACATGGACCATGGACCCGGCGGTCCTTCGGTCCATGGGCCGTGGTCCACGGGACTACAGCACAGTGACAGGCGCGGGTCCACGCCCCCGGGTCCGCCTGTCTGACTCTCTCTCCGTTGGAAATTGCTAGGTACACCCGGCTTAGTGCACACAAGAAGCTATTTCTCCACCTTAGAGCTTTCCAAAAATTCCCAAAAATTTACCATAAATCCTAGAATAATTTCTAAGCCTATGAATACCTTGTTTTCCCCAAACCCCATATTTACAACTCCTAGAATAAAATATCCTTCCTCCTAAGGTTAATTCCAACAATAGATTTTAAATAGAAAAACCACCCTTTTAACCCTTGATTGGTGTATTGATCTGTGTGATTAACTCGCAGACTCTTACGCCGAAAACGACGCCAAAGATCCCGACTACGAAGGCAAGTCCCGCCAATTATACAGTATTAATTATGTAAAACTACTTTTCCTACATGAACATGCAATGGTGACTATTCTTAAAACTGGCACATATTTACAAGGTTTATTTTAGAAGACTGGGGAGTGGAAGGGTAGCCCCGATAGGGATCCTATCCTAAGAGCCACTCCGGGTTGCCACTAAGGACCGGTTCACGGGAGAATCTTTCCATTGCTTGGGTACAGTCCCGCATGCGAAAAAGGCATAGCCTTCGGGAATGCCTATTTATGTGAGGCCTTGATCGACACCCCGCTAGCCAGCCTTAGTAGTCTGTCCCAAGGGGCCACGAATGGGCAACGGAGCTACTGGAGGCAGACCCCGACAGAGGGTTGGGTCTGGTCGGTACGAGTCGCAGGTGACTAGGTCGGTAGGACCTGGTGGCAGAGTTCCCACGATAAATATTCTGATGCATCCATACCCCGGGAAGGTCCTTTTGTGGACGTGTGCAACTCCTGCTTAGACCCTAGTAGATTCCGTTGACAGAACTAGGGAGAGGTTGTCTAGAGATAGACGCTGGTGGGAAAGGATCTCGTAGGGCAGTACCGCCTAATAAGTACACGGTACGGGCTGACCGAATGCAGGACAGAGAAGTACAACCTCTGCAGAGCGAAGAACCTATCTGAATTGCCGTGACTCTCGGAAAAGAGTCCAATTGGTTAAAGTCCCCGACGATTAGATCACATCAGTTATCAACAATGAGACCCGCGAACTACTCTTACCACTGGTTGATAAATACTTGTGTTTGTTAAATGGAACTGGCAGGAAGGTAATGCCGTCCAGGACCAAACTTATAATTTCATAAAATTGCTATGGGACTTGCTGGGTACCCTTGCCAGGAGTACTCACCCTTGCCTTGCTTCCCCTTCATACCAGAGGAGTTCGCTGAGGTCGGGGCGGACGACGAAGGTCCGGAATGGTGACGTGCTCATCCACGACGCTGAGAGCTCTACGTAGTATCGTTAGTTCTATATTTTCGAATAATGCGGAGGCCTTTGAGCCCGCTTGTAAACCCTAGTACAGACTCTAAGTTGTACATCGATATAAATTATAAATAAAAGTTACTCGAAGTTGTTTTTTGGCACCCCTTGTGCGGAATTACTTGTATTAAGATGTTTCCAGGATTAATGCAAATACTTCAGGAGTCCCGTAACGCGGGCACTCCCCACAAGTTGACCAAAATCTTGTGATTCGCATTTGTTACTCTTGGAGCTTTGACTCCTAGATGGCTAGTTGTTACCCGGTGAGCACTCATTCGTGTGGGTTGTCGCGGAAAGTTTATAAAGGTCGGTTTTCACCTTATGGGAACCATTTCCTAGTGAATGGCTAAGGTGTGGTGTGTATACACCTTGGCGAGGCGGCTTCACTGGGCTCCTCAACGGAGTGTAGGAACCACTGAGCTTGTGTCTTGTGTCGCACATGTAGTGGGTCCAAACTCCGGTAAAAATCCTTGTGTCACCTTGTGCTTAATTATTGTGTTATGGATTTGAGGAGCTCTCCATTGAACACTTGTGTTCTCAGAGAGATTGTTGTTTTTGTTTGTGCAGGGGCTTTATGAACCTACTCGGGAACAGCCTGTGAGCAATCTCTACATTTGGAGTTTGCACTTATATCTATTTAGACACACTTAGTTCTTATTGTTTCACTCTGCTTTGGTCTCTGTGTACTCGGCCGTACCGTGTGCGAAACTCGGCGATGCCGTGTTAACAGCACTGAGTCACTCTCAGGTTGTGCATACTCGGCAGTGTCGAGTTTATAGCTTGAGAATCATTTAAGAAAAAATTTATATGACCGATGAAGCTATTTTCCCGGAAAAGCAACCAGTGGGTACTAATAAAACCAGTGACATTTCAGCCGGTCATTAAAAATAATTCTGTCATGGATGGAATTTGGAAGGCTTCTAATAACCAGAACCTACGCACATTGTGCTGGGCCAGGAATGTTCAAGATTCAAGAAGCTCACGGCTGGTTGTATCTTGTTGTGTGCGTTCTCCTTAATCCTGATCCTCTGTTTAGCCTTGAAGTCTATTTTCTTTCTTACAGAATACTATTGAATCATCGTAGAATCAGTCAAAATCAATAGACTTTTCAGCGAAGTGAAGTGAACATGCCAATAAAAAGAACTGCATCAAGTTTCTCAGACAGCCTGTTGTCGGACATGGAGGCCTAGGGCACATACAGACGCAGGAAGACTCTAAGGGAGGATATGGCAACGAGTAGAGACCGCGACGCAGGACGGCACATGACTCTACAACATAAGGGAACTAGTCGCTACATAGCAAGGTTTGTACGAGTTACTACTCGAATTAGACTAGAATTTCACTCTTTCCGTCATGTAACCCTGCTCGCCAAAATATAAGGCTAGGCAGGAATCCCTCTCAAAACAATCTCAATCTCTACAACTAGAGACCCACGGATCATAACAGATCAAACAAGTCTTACAAATCAATACATCGATAAGATAACCCTGTACTCATATCCACACTACGTAATATAAGATCAGCAACAGGACGTAGTGTATTACACCTAGTTAGCGGCCCAAACCTGTATAAATCTCGTGTCACGTAACCACGCCTAGTTAGCGGGCCGAACCTGTATAAATCTTGTGTCACGTAACCATCGAATTACTCATTCTACGAACGCTCCACCAAAATGCTACTACCTAGGGATACCCCTCGGTGAGATTGCTGGTAAAACACCGACATATGTCGCTTGCTGTGTGAGAGTACGACCCTGGCGAGAGCCCATTTACTCTTCATCTAGGATAGGAGTTAAAACGGCCTGTTGACCAACTTCATCTTTTTTATCTTCACTCTACCGACTCCATAAAAATATGGAGATGATGAACATGTTTGGCTAATATGGTAACTCTAGGTCTAAAAAATAAAGAAATTGGTAGGAATAGTCTTTCTTGTTCTTGGGGTGGTTTTTTTTAGCTTGTCATCACCAATTCAACTATTCAAGGTAGTTGTCCCATCATGGAATGATGGGGTGCCCATCACTATTATTATCTTTTTCTTCAACTCACACTAGAAATTGGATCTTTTCTAGGCACAATAACGGAGACATTATGGCGTGTCTATGCCCGCCTGTACGGTGCCGAATGAAACATGCACAGCAAGTTGCAGCCAGACGGATCGGAGCCAAGTGCCGGCGACCAATCTGCTTGGCGACGGACGTGGCTTCGTGGTGACCGTGCAGCGACGCACAGAAGGAGACATCGACACCGAACCCTCAAAACGAAACGCTAGCGCTCCCCTTTATAAGCGCAGGGTCGTCTCCCTCCCTCCCTCGCGCCGCTACCAGGGAAGAACTAGAATCAATGGAGGACTTTGAGGTGAGAGTGGTAGAATCATCATTTGTGGCGCCGAGTGAGCCGACACCGAGGAAGGGGCTCTGGCTGTCCTCCCTGGACCTCCTGATTGCCAAAAGAGGCCATACACCAACATTCTACCTGTTCCACTTCGATGACGCTGCGTCCGATTTCTTTGACGTGGCCAGGCTCAAGGCAGCTATGGCCAAGGCCTTGATGCCCTTCTACCCCCTCGCTGGCCGCCTCGGCGTCGACAACAGCGGAAGGATGGAGATCGACTGCAACGCCGAGGGCGCACACTTCGTTGTTGCTCGCGATGACTACATCACCATTGACGAGATCAAAGACGTGAAGCCGTCGCCGGAGCTGAGGAGGCAACTTGTTCCGCGCATTGAGCCATCCTCCGTTCTAATGGCCGTACAGGTCCACCCACGCCTTCTCCAAGATTAGTGCTTCTTCTTCTGGATTAATCTTTCCTCATACTCTTCTTTGTGTGGATGCATTCTTGCAGATGACTTTCTTCAAGTGTGGAGGGGTGGCGTTAGGGACGGCCCTCCACCACGCCTCCATAGACGCCATGAGCGCGTTCCACTTCTTCCAGACGTGGTCGGCCTTCTCCAGGGACGGCGACCACGGCGGCGTGGAGCTCCCTTGCCACGACCGCACCCTCCTCCGCGCACGGTCCCCACCCATCATCCACCCGGACACCCACTCAATGTTGTACCCGAAGTTCGCCTTCTCCGACCCATGTGGACCCATCACCACCAAAGTCTTTTCTATCTCCAAGGATCATGTCACCTCCCTCAAGCGCCGCTGCAGTGGCGCGAGCACCTTCTGTGTCGTGAGCGCCCTCTTGTGGCAGTGCGTGTGTGCCGCGCGGCGGCTCCCACCGGATGCTGAGGCACGCCTCACCTTGTCGGCCGACATTCGACGCACGGTGGCACCGCCGCTCCCAGAACGCTACTTTGGCAATGCGTTGGTCAGGGTGGACGTCGCTGCCGCGGTGCGGGATGTTATTCCTTTGGAGGCGTTGTCGTCCATCGTCGGCCGCATCAGAGGCGTCGTCCGCCGGATGGACGATGAGATGGTGAGGTCGGCGATCGACTACTTCGAGTCAGTGGAGATGACCGGCCAATAGACACTACTAGAGAAACGACCTTTGGTCCCTAGTACGTTAGTACCGGTTGTGTTATAACCGGTACTAAATGATGCATTTAATATCGGTTTGAAAGAACAGTGTCCAAGGGAGCATGTTACCAACCGGTACTAACGTGCACCTCGGGCGACGGGCCGCAACGGCTAGTGGCAGTTTAGTACCGGCTGGTAACACCAGCCGGTATTAAACTGCCCCATGTGGCGGGGCCCGTGCACCACTGCACGTTAGTACCGGTTGGTAACACCAACCGGTACTAAACGGCTCCAATTAGTACCGGCTGGTGTTACCAGCCGGTACTAATTGTTTCAGTATAAAACAGCGCCCAGCTTCTTCCTCCCGAGCCCGAGCTCATTTCTTCCTGAGAGCTTGCTCTCTCACTCATGGCGCCATAGAGGGGGGAGTTGTTGCCCGATTTTTGCATATTTTGTGGATTTCTTCGATATAAGCGCGCCAAAAGGTTAGCAACTTCATTCTCTGTTATTTGACGTTACTTGTGCTTAGTTTTATGCTTTATACTTAGAAAAATTTCAAAAATTGTGAATGAGAAAGATTTTCTATTTGTACACATTGATTTGAGCTAAGTAGAATCATGACTCTAATTAGATGGTAGCTTTTAGTAGTGAGTTCGTACCCTAGATAATGAGCATGTTTTATAGTGAGAATATTTAGCTATCTTTTTTCTAAAACGTGGAAGTCCATCATCTCCATTTTGCTAACTTAGGTTCGTATAAATGTTTTTGCAACATGATGAAAATTTCATATGTGTTAGAAAAATTGATATGTGGTAGAAAAATTAATATGTGTTAGAAAAATAATATGTGTTAGAAAAATTTCATATGTGTTAGAAAAATTTCATATGTGTTACAAAAATTAATATGTGTTAGAAAAATTAATATGTGTTAGAAAAAATAATATGTGTTAGAATAAATTAATATGTGTTAGAAAAATTTCATATGTGTTAGAAAAATTGATATGTATGAGTTAGAAAAATTGATATGTATGAGTTAGAAAAATTTCAAATGTCGTGTAATTGATTTTTCCAACTTTTCTATTATTTCTTAATATTGAATGGAATGTTGCAATATTAGAAATGTTGCTAGGTATTTATATTTAGTTGTTAATTATTTTGATGATAGGATTCAAAATGGACCGTCAATGGATGTACGGCGGTAGGAACACCATGGCATGGATTATTGGCCTAGACGTTTTTCTGAATGCGGCTGAAGCCAGCAGGTCCACGAAGGGTCTCATGTGCTGTCCATGCCGTATTTGCCGTAATGTAAAACAGTTTCAGAAAAGGGATACTCTACACGTTCACCTAACTGAAAACGGTTTCATGGATAGCTATAATGTTTGAACAAAGCATGGTAAACTTGGTGTTGTGATGGGAGACAATGAAGAAGAAGTCGACGATAACAACATCCCAGACTTTGCATACTTACATGAAGCCGAAGCTTTTGACGACGATGATGACCCAATGGAAGGGGTTGATGCAAATGTCGTAGAGGAGGACAAGGCACCCGATGAGTTAGGTTAGGTCTTGCTTGATGCACAGAAAGACAGTGAAACTGCGAGAGAGTCAAAAAAGTTTGAAAAGATGCTGAAGGATCACAAAACAAAATTATACCCAGGCTGCAAGCCGGACCTGAAGAAACTGGGTAGCACGCTGGAGATGCTGAAATGGAAAGCAAGTAATAGTGTGAGCGACAAAGGATTTGGTGAGGTACTACAAATCGTAAAAAACATGCTTCCTTTGGCTGAGGCTAATGTGCTGCCGTCAACCACATACCAAGTCAAAAAGATCGTGTGCCCTCTTGGATTGGAGGTACAGAAGATACACGCATGTCCTAATGATTGTATCCTGTATCGCGGCGCTGAATATGAGAAATTAGAAGCTTGTCCTGTTTGTGGTGCGTTGCGATACAAGATCAGGCGAGATGATCCTGGTGAAGTTGACGGGTAGTTACCGAAGAAGAAAATTCCTGCAAAGATGATGTGGTATTTTCCAGTGATTCCACGATTGAAGCGTTTGTTCAGAAGTAAGGAGAACGCAAAGTTGATGCGGTGGCACAAAGAAGATCGTAAGCGAGATGAGATGACGAGACATCCTGCAGATGGGTCCCAGTGGAGAAACATTGACAGAGAATTTCCACAATTTGATGAAGATGTAAGGAACATACGGTTTGGTTTAAGTACAGACGGAATGAATCCATTCAGCGATATGAGCAGCAGTCATAGCACTTGGCCAGTTACCTTATGTATATTTAATCTTCCTCCTTCGTTGTGCATGAAGCGAAAGTTCATCATGATGCCAGCTCTCATCGCAGGTCCAAAACAACCTGGAAACGACATCGACGTGTTCCTAAGACCTTTGATCGATGAGCTTTTACTGTTGTGGAAGGACGAAGGTGTAAGTGTGTGGGATGAGTACAAACAGGAAACATTCATCCTCCGCGCATTACTTTTTGTGACCATCAATGATTGGCCTGCACTTGGAAACCTTTCGGGACAGTCAAACAAGGGATACTCGGCCTGCACCCACTGTTATGATGAAACAGACTGCATTTATTTGAAGCATTGTCGAAAGTGCGTGTATATGGGCCATCGTCGGGTTTTTACCACCGAAGCACCCATTAAGACATGAAGGAAAACATTTTAGAGGCGAGTCTGATAATCGATCTAAGCCTTTGTTCCGCAACGGAAAGCGTGTGTTTTCGATGGTAAAGGATGTGCAGGTAGTATTTGGAAAGGGCCCTGGTAGCCAAGCCGTTCCAAATGACGAGGACGGACATGCACCCATGTGGAAGAAAAAGAGTATATTATGGGAGCTACCTTATTGGGATATGCTGGAGGTCCGCAATGCAATTGATTTGATGCACCTGATGAAGAATCTTTGTGTGAACTTGCTAGGCTTCATGGGTATATACAGAAAAGGGAAAGATACCGTAGAAGTAAGACGTGACCTAAAAGCGTTGGAACAACGAAAAGACCTACATCCTAAAAAGAAGGGAAAAGACCAGCGATACTTAAGGCCTGCCAGCTACACTCTCAGCAAATAGGAGAAGGAAAACATGTTTGATTGCCTGAACAGTATCAAGGTGCCCACCGGATATTCCTCAAATATAAAAGGAATAATAAAAATGAAAGAAAAGAAATTCACGAACTTGAAATCTCATGACTGCCATGTCCTGATGATACAGTTACTTCCTGTTATCTTGAGGGGTATTCTACCAGATAATGTAAGGTTGGCGATCGTGAAACTGTGCGTGTTTCTCAATGAAATTTCACAAAAGGTGATTAATCCAAGTCATTTAATAAGGCTACAACAAGACGTGGTCCAATGCCTTGTAAGCTTCGAGATGATATTCCCACCTTCATTCTTTAATATTATGACACATCTCCTTGTTCACCTAGTTATAAAGATAACTATTTTGGGGCCAGTATTCCTACACAATATGTTCCCTTTCGAGAGGTACATGGTAGTCCTAAAGAAGTATGTTCGCAACCGTTCTCGGCCAGAAGGATGCATCGCTAAAGGCTACGGGACGGATGAGGTCATTGAATTTTGTGTAGACTTTATTGAGGATCTTGATCTGGTTGGACTCCCCGTGTGCGGAAAGGGAACACTTGGGAGAAAATCTATTATGGACCTCCCTCAAATTGAAATTTGCCAAGCAAACTACACGGTTCTACAAAGTTCGACCTTGGTGGCTCCATATATAGAGGAGCATAAGGATATTATACGATCCGAAAACCCAAACAAGATTTTTTTCCAACGTCAATTTTTTTTCGAACAAAATTTTGTCAACAAAGTTTTGTGCGCCTGCTTGCGCTAAAATTTTTACAACAGAAATTTTTGCAGCAACAAACTTTTGTCAACAAACATTAAAAAAAAGCATGAGGGGCGCTAGAGCGAGCACACACGGCGGCTCGGGTGTGCCCCCGTCCGTGTGGGTCCACCCACGTGAGGTCCACCATGTGCGGTGTGACGGAAGAGCGCAAGATTTCAACGTGGATTTCAACCACGCAGCTGCAGCTGCCGGACCGAGCGCATGCATCCAACCACGCGGTCGCACGTAATATTGAGATTCCGCTGGGTTTCACGTGTGAAAGGAGCGGCCGTGGGTTCGTGGTTTGGTCTGGGCCGTTCGGCCTGTTGGGCGAGCAGGCTGGTTGGACTTTACGCCCAGCGTGGAAATGGATGGGTCTCACGATGGTTAGCACTTGTGTTTCACGTGCTGGAAGCAGGGGCATGCCCTGATGGTTTGGTTAAGGGCTAAACGTGATTAGGATTAGCTAATCAAGATTAGCAAGAGAAGAGAGAGGGTTAGGCCAAAAGGGTTTTTGGATAGGTTGAAGTTTGGGCCTACAACATTATAGCCCACGAAATAAATTTGATAGCAATTTATTTCGCCCAAACTTGATACAAATGAATTAGAATATTTTCTGGGAATGAAATAGTTAGCAAGTAACTAATTCGAAAAGCCCAAAAATGATGTCATAATTCAAAGTAAGCCAATGAAAATCCATACAAATGAATTAGAATATTATCCGATATTGAATCAATCGCATAAAGATTAATTCAAAGAGTCGTCAAATAAAGTCATAATTTATGTAAGGGTTTTCAAAAAGGGCTTTGGGGTTAAACAGGTCGGGGTAGTTAGCAGGATCGACGGTGTTAGCAGATTAGTAGGTTGGTCTCGGGGGCCAGGTCCAAGTTAGATAGGGTAGCTAGTTAGCTAGCTTTTGATTCATATGTGAATTCAGGTTCAAATATAAATCACACTCAAAACAAGGAATGAGAATTCCAAATAAAACCCAAATTCACACTAACAAATTTATGACCTTAAAAATAAGTTAAGGGTTTAACTAATTACTAGGAATTAGATAAGGGCACAAGAAGACACTCTTAAAGGTGTTCTAGCTAGAAAACAAACAATGCATGAAAAAGCTTTTGAAATTCCATATTTTTGCATACAAAACATTCCGGAAAATCTGGGATGTTACATACGGTGCCCTCAGTCGTTTTCCTGTGAAGTTTGGAGCCTTCGTTTCCAGGATGAAGCATAAATCTCTGATAAATTCTCTTTCCTTTATGTGATACTGTTGCTGTTATTCACCAATGATGTCACTATATGTATGAAATTAGATCCTGTCATACATATAGATAGCATTCGGTTTTGTTTGTTTACAGAACCAGGTGTGACAATTTGGGTATGAGATAAAATGATTTCCAACATACTCCAAATGTTGAGATGCTTGGCTCTAGCTTGAAATGCTCTCCAATTGTGGCCAAGTCTCCAAATCCTCCCGAGTCCCGTGGGCACTATTGTTGGCGCAAACGCAAGCCAAGATTGAACCGCAAGCGCACGGATCATTGTAGCTCTTCCCTTAGAGTATTTCCCCAAGGTTTATCAATCTGTGGATCGACAATAAACTACCTAGGGTTTTCTATCTAGCTAAACGGATCTAATCCTAACGTTGAGCGTAGATTGCATATGAGTGTGAGGTGAACATGAATATGAGATGAAGTGAACACATTACACCGGTCAACACGAGGTAGCACGACCTCGGGGTAGCACAAGCCTAGTCTAACGTCTTCTAGTTGCAACTCCGGCCAAAACAATATCAATCTATACTCCTACCATGATAAAGTGTCATCTCTAAGTACTTTCCCATGTGAGCTTTTGCGAGGTGCACTGATGCAGCGCCTAGGTTTCCCTAGCTTTACCTCAAACGACAACCAAGTGCTCTTCTCCCGAGCTCCTCCTCTTGATAGCCGCTGCAACTACGCCCAAGATACTCGCCATCGATCCTACTCAACATTACACGTTCTATCGACCTTTTCCCTCCCGCAAGCTGTCACCAAACGAGGTTAATCGATGCCGACTTTCTGTGCACTACCACGATGATCCGCAAGACATAGACTAATCACCACGATTAGATCTAATCTTACTAAGAATATATGAAGGCCTTTCACATATGGATGAAAAAAAGCATGCATAGAAGTAGATCAAAGTAGAGAGGAATGATTAGATTAATATCACCATTCATTATACATACGCCTTGATGGATCCAAGGCATGGCTCTGGAACTCCACCATGGCTTCACCACACAGGGCCAACCATGGCGGCTAGGGCATGGCCTAAGCCATCTCTTAGGCAACGTCGAGGGCTAGCGGCGGCCGGCGGCTCCCTTCGGTCTGTCTTCCTCTATTTGTCGACTTCTGGTGAATTGATACGCCTCCCCTCTGGAAGACGAGCTATTTATGCACCGAGGAAACCCTAGCTCAAAGGGAAGGCTGAGGCGGCACAAAAACGCCTCAGGCGGCGTGGCCAAGGGGGCCCTAGGCCGGCCGGCCTAGGCCCTTTTTGGCTCGCCTCGGGCCCATCTTTCGCGTGCAATCTTCTCTGATGTTCATGAGTTCGTGTTCCAATTCTTGTGGGCTTTGGACGTCGGTTGCTGCGAGATAAGGATGGGTCTTAATGGGTCCTCCAAGTCTGCGCTGGATTTCCCTTGATCTCTAAGTACTTTGGCCTTATCTTCAATTAAGCCTTCTTGGAAGTTGGCCCGTCGGAGTAGAGCATAAACAGGTTTCGATCTCTTTGGGCTTCATTAGGGCTTTTGGCCTTCATCTTGCCGTGTTGTTGCTAGTTCTCAGATTCAGTCCATATTCGATCCAAAGTAGCCAAATAACCTGCGTAAACCAAAAGCCTCAAAAATATGTGCACATACAGAAACGGGGTTATTTCAATGCCAAGTGGCGGGGTTAGTCTAAAGATCAGTTCAAAAACTCTACTTAGATGGCACTAAAAGTGTGTCACTTAAGAGTGCCAACAGCACTATGTTGCCTTTGGAACTCAAACCTTCTTGGAGCCCTTCATGGTAGAGATGATATCCTTGGGCGTCCAAATAGGTTGGTTCCACCCCTTGCCTTGCTTGTTGATCATGTGAGCCACCACCTTGTTATCTTTCTTCTTGAGTAGGTAGGGTGTGCTCTTCTTCTTATCGACCTTCAAGTAAGGCTTGATGTTGGTGTTGGAGGTGACTTTCTTCTTTTGTTCCCCTTTCTTCTTGTTCTTGCACTCATAGGACTTGTGGCCTTCTTGATGGCATGAGTAGCAAGTCACGATTTCACCCTTCTCAAGCTTCTTCACCATTTTTGGACGGTTAACTTGAGAAGGTTGTTTCTTGCTACCATTAGCGTTTCCTTTCTTCTTAAGGCTTGACAAGTCCTTCTTGAGCTTCTCTACTTATTGCTTGAGCTCATCATTTTCTTTAGCAATAAGATCATCACAACTTTCTATAACAACATTCTCATTGCAAGATCGTGAACAAGATTCATCAATTAAGTAGATGCATCCATTTTAGATTTTTTATCAAATGAAAGTGTGGATGCATTGTGAGAGGTAGTTTTAGCTTTTTCAAGGCTCTCAATTTTAGTTGTTAGCTCATCATTCTCATTTAAGAGTAGATCAAAATTTTCGGCCAATTCTTGATAATTGGATGATGAGCTAGCCAATTTTTCCTTGAGATCCTTGTTTTTAGAAATGAGTTTCTTAATAGCTACCTCTTGTGAACGAGCAAGATCTGCAAGATCTTCAAGGAAAGGAGAGGAGTCATCATCACTTACATCGCTATCACTCATACCTTTGGCCATAAGGCAAATATTCGATGAGCTTGATGATGACAAGAAGGCACGTGTCTTTCTCTGGTTGTCTTGTTCACTACTTGATGCATCCTAACCGGTTCTTCAATGCTAGTGAGTGCTTTCTTGCTCTTCTTCTTTCTCTCTTTCTTTTGCCGCTTGCGTCTCTCCTCTATGAGTGGGCAAAATTCAATAAAGTGGCCCTTCTCACGACACCCAAGACATCTATGATGCTTAGCTTCTTTCATCTTGGGTTGATGAGTAATCTTGCTCATGGAGACCCCATGCTTCTCTAGCTTTCTTAATAGCTTTGTTACTCCCATCATAAGTTCTTTTACTTCTTCATCATCTGAGGGAGCGCTACTACTAGCTTCATCATCATCTTCTTCCTCTTCATCATCACTATCTTCATCAATTGAACTTGAAGATTCACTTGAGCTTGAACTTGATTCTTGCTTATGATATTTCTTTCTTGATTTGGAAGATTCTTGTTTTTCTTCCTTCTTCTCCTTCTCTTCTTCTTTGCTTAATGAGGCAATTTCTTGACTTGAAGTTGAAGGAGAAGGATCTTTGGTCATCTTCATTGACATCTCATGAGCGGTGATCTTGTTCAATATCTTTGTGGGCTTCATGTCACCAAGTTTTCCAATACACATGAAGTAAGTGACAATATTTGCATATTTTTCCTTTTGAAAGAACCGAGATGATCTTTCTTGTGACGTCACCATCGCTTAGCTTGGTCATACCTAGTGAATTTAGCTCATTGACAATAACATTTAAGCGTGAGTACATATCGTTGGCAAATTCACTAGGCAACATGATAAAATCATCAAACTTCTTTTTGAGCAAGCTATACTTTTCTTCTCTAACGTCACTTGACCCATCATGAAGCTCTTTGAGAGTTGTCCATATTTCATGGGCACTCTTTAGGTTATACACTCGGTTAAACACCTCCATGCTAAGAGATTCAAGAATCAAATTCCGAGCAATGGCATTGAGGTGTAATTCATTCTCATCGGCCTTAGTAGGGTTGTTAGGCCGGGTAAGGGGTTTCATCCCTTTTTCCGTCACTCTCCAAACACCTACCCCTCTAGCTTCTAAATACCAAGACATACGTACTTGCCAATAAAGGTAGTTCGTGCTGTTAAAGTGTGGAGGCTTACCTACATCACTTCCTAACTCTACGGATGTCATTTTGCTCAAAGGCGGTGAAGCCAATGGTCCAAATATGAGCCTCCATCTCTGATACCAATTGAAGGGATCGTGACACCCTAAGAGGGGGAGGGGAATTAGGGTTCTCTAAAAACTAAGTCTTAGAGCACATATAAAAACCTATATCGGTTTCTATCTAAAAGTGCACTAGGTTTTTCTATATGTTTCTATCTCTACTGCTAAAAGTTTTGCACCCTAGGTTCCAATCCTACCAACTACACTTGGCAATTCTAGGAAAGATAAATGCGGAATTTAGTGCAATAAGTAAACGCGGAAGTAAAGAGTAGAGAATGCAAACTCTCTTGACACGACGATTTTTCCCGAGGTATCAGAAAGCCACGGCTTTCCACTAGTCCTCGTTGTTAGAGCCCCTCTCAAAGGGAATGCCCGTGCAAGGGCATAAACTCCCCGGTCGAGTAACTCCGTAGGATAGCCTACGGGACTTCCCCACGCGCAAGTGGGTCTCCACTTGGCCTCTCCCAGATGCTCCTCGCCGCCTCCACTTGGTTGAGCTTCGGCAAAACGCCTACGGCCTCATCTCCCTATCACAAAGTAACGGCAGCCACTCCACAAACGCGGTTGGAGGGTCTCGCAAGACTTACAAGCCCCGATACTTACAACTCTTGGTGCGCGCAAGCACCGATACACAAGAGGTATGCAAACCTCTCCTAACTCTAGGCTAACACCTAAAGCAATGTGCTATAAGGTCTAAACTAGCACTAATCAAGCACTAAGCTCTATGCTAATCACCTAGATCTTCTATTAAGCACTTTGGTGGAATGAGCACTTGCAAATGAGTAGAGCAACTCCCAACAACTTCCCAATGCTCAAGCACTCTTCAAATGGCCAGGGGTTGAGGTATATATAGACCAACATCTCAAAAAGGGTCGTTGCTCAAAGATTCCCATTGGCTAGTTTTCTTTTACACGGGACGTTTGATCCGGTCGCCTTAGATGTGCCGGTCGGATCATCCGATCTGTGTAAAACTCTGAGCTCACTAGCTGTTGCACCCCCTCTGCCCTTAGCCGTTGCTTGTTGACGCAATCCTCTTGACCCTGGTCGTTTGATCCGACTGTATGCTCCGATCGCCGGTCAGATCATCCGATCCGTGCATTGCTCCCTCGTCACGTCGCCTCCACTTGAACTGTGAAGTAGCCGTTAAACCTGTCAGTGTTGATGCAATACATGGGTCGATTCATCCGACCGGCACTTGGTTGATTCATCCGACTGCCGGTCGGATCAAACGATCTGTGCATCGCGCGTGCATAAGTCTTATGTTGAGTCTATGCGTGAACTTGATATTTGAATTCAATAAAACGATCAATTCAATGGAGCTTCAATCGGATCAATCGATCGCTTCGTTTGATTTTAGCCCTTGATCATCGATCGGATGATAGTCCAATGCTCCGACCACGCCTTCAGCCCTTCGATCGGATCAATCGACCCATTCAACTCATCTTAGCTCTTGATGCTCGATCGGACGATCATGCAATGCTCCGACTGCCTTCATCTCTCTCCGATCGGATCAATCGATCCATGCTTTGATGTCTGCTTCTCTTAATGCAACCCTAGGGCGGTCGTTTGATCCGACCCGTGCAACCTTGCTTCGATCGGATCAATAGGTCCATGTATTGATCTCTACCCTACGGCAGTCTATTGTCTGACCTGTGTAAACTAAGCACGGTCGAATCATCTTATCCGTGTAATTTGGCTGCGACTCATCCAATTCAAATCCTTTGAGTCTTTAGCCAAAACCAATGCTTTGATCTTAACTTGGATTGCATCCTTTGCATTCTTGGGACCTAAATAACATTCAAATATTCATCTTGACAAATATGTTAGTCCCAATGGCTTATGTTGGCATTAATCACGAAAACTATAAACATGGCCTAAGGCCATTTTCCTTACAAGTAAGTCAGCGAATGGCGATGGTTCAACGAATTCAACAATTGCAGACGCCGTTTTAAAGGTTTGTCCACAAATACAAGCCCAGGAGCTTAGTATGCAACTCTGATTGGCTACTTTTTTTCTCGGGTAGTAGAAATGGTCCAAGCATGCATGCAGCCCGTAACCAGAAAAAAAATCTTTTGATTGGAAATATGCTACTCTAACCGGAAAGTTCATCCTGCAACCCGGAAAATGGAATCTTAAAACCAGAAAATGATATCTTCAAACCAAAAAACGAATCTTAAAACCAGAAAAAGGATTCTTCAAAACGGAAAAAGGAATCTTCAAACCGAAAAATGACATCTTCTGACTGGAAATCAATGCACATGGGCTGACAGCACGAGAATCTTTGACATGCAAGGTGGGGCCTACGACTGTATGCATCCAATCAGAGAACTGCAATAAGTTTCGTGGCCGCTTATAGAACTGGAATTTTTGGTAGGTTTCGCCTTGTTCGTTTCGCTGGGCTGGGCTGAAAAGTCTGAGAGAAGAATAATCCGTTGGGTTGGTTCAATAGTATTCTGTGAGAAGAATAATTCGCTGGGCTAGGAATATAATCCCAAGCGAACAAGCATTTGTCTCCTGAATTGACAAAACTTGAAGCTATCTCCGTGGCTGTGCGCCTGTGCTGGAGCTGGGGGAATATGACAGAGTTGACTAGGTCCAAGTCTTTACTCTCCTTCAGCACTGGTTAGTCTAATCTGACTATTCCAAGTCATAGAATTTTGAGGACTATTTGATGCAGAGAAGAGAGGCAGAACTTCTGCGTAAATACATGCATGCGACCTATGAATCGAAGGATCTGTAGGGCATGAAAGAGCAAAGCCAATGTGCTGACAAGATGCAATGGATAAAAAATGTGGACTATTGTAGTAGACCAATCCAATTTACCAAGGATCAACAAGCCTTCCGCTGGGGTTGGGGACAGATAAGCAAAAAAAAAAAGGACTGGTTGCCAAGTCCCCTACTCTGTAGCCTATATACGCATACGCCGATGAGGCTCTTTGTTCTAGTGTAGTAGTACTAGCTGACGTTGACAACGTCCGGTCTGCCGATGGTTCGAAGTCTTTTGTACAGTAGACCAAACGGATGCATTTGCTCATTCTATAAGCTGACAGGGTTTTACTAGTTTCAACTTCAAAGAATGTTTTATCGAAAAAAAAACATTCAAGAGTAAAATTACCTGACGGCGGCAGCTGCCATGTCACGAGGAAGCCGTCTCCGATGAGTTTCTTGTAGTTGCTAGCATTCGTCTTGCCAGATCTCCCAAGGACCGGCACGACGGTGGCGTTACAGCCCTCCAAGAAGTAGCTGCCATACCCATCATCCGAACACTCCGTGGCGATGCGAACGTACGTGTTGTTGCGACATATCGTCTCCACAAGCCCCCGCCTGGCGACAACGGCTTGGTGCAACTGTAGAAGATGAGGTTCTGATTGACGGGGCTGACCGAGAATGGAGGACCGAATATGGAGGTGGTGGTGTTGTCTGTCGGGATGTGGTAGCCTAGTTCCAGGTGTCTGGAGTTACTGTGATATTGGGTCTCAGCAAAGACCAAGGAGGCGTTGTCGTAAAAGATGGTGAAGACGTGCATGTTCACCTCGGTCTGATAGTATCCGAAGAACGGGGTGCTGTTACGGTGTAAGGAAAATGGTCCTAGGCCATGTTTATGATTTTGGTGATTAATGCCAACATGCCATTGGGACTAATATGTTTGCCAGGATGAATATTTGAAGTATTTCTAGGTTCCAAATTATGTAATTCAAGCCACCTAAATCGTACTCGCGGTATGTTGTAGTCGACACAAGATCACGCAAGTACAAGAAGCAAATCCTGCTCAAAAGGATCACCGACGCATTGTTGGTGAGCACCGACGTAATTGACAAAGCAGCGGCGGATAAGTCGGTGCTACGTAGCAGGGCCAAGATAAGCGTGGTTTCATGGACCACAGATGGTCCGGTGCTCGAGATGAAGCACCACCGGACAAGTCGGTGGTACAAGGCAGAGACGTGGAGATCGAAGCACAGGATGGTCCGGTGCTCCAAGGAGGAAGCAGCGGATGGGTCGGTGGTGTCAGCTCGGCTCGTTGATCGGCTCAAAATCGGCTCTGACAGTTTTGATCAAGAAAACATGGACCACAGGATGGTCCGGTGCTACGTGGGTCAGAGCGACGGATGGATCGGTGCTCAGTTCAAAGCAACGGTCACAAGCAACGGCTAGTAGGCAAACTAGTCCGGTGCTATAGGTCGGTGACCACCGATTAAGTCGGTGGTACGCAGAAAAGCAAGCCATTGGAGCAACGGCTAGTTTGAAGGGTTGAGACTACATATACCCCACCCCCGGCCATTTGGAGTGTGTTAGAGCTTGGAGAAGTTGTTGGTTGAGTTGTAGCTCACACACAAGTGCTCTTTCCACCAAAGTGCTTAATAGAATATCTAGGTGATTAGCATAGAGCTTAGTGCTTGATTAGTGCTAGTTTAGACCTTATAGCGCATTGCTTTAGGTGTTAGCCTAGAGTTTATGCGAGGTTTGCATACCTCTTGTATCGGTGCTTGCGCGCACCAATTGTTGTAAGTATCGGGGCTTGTAAGTCTTGAGAGACCCTCCAACCGAGTTTGTGGAGTGGCCGTCGGTGCTTGTGATAGGGAGGTGCGGCCCTAGGCGTTTTGCCAAAGCTCAACCAAGTGGAGGCGGCGAGAAGCATCCGGAAGAGGCCAAGCGGAGACCCACTTGTGCGTGGGGAAGTCCCGTAGGCTATCCTACGGAGTTACTCGACCGGGGAGTTTATGCCCTTGCGCGAGCATTCCCTTTGAGAGGGGCTCCAACAACGAGGACTAGTGGAAAGCCGTGGCTTTCCGATAGCTCGAGAAAAATCGCCGTGCTGGGAATTTGCTTGCTCTATCTCTTTACATTCCGCAATACTTATTGCACTAATTTCCATATTACCTTTCCTATAATTCACATGTGTAGTTGCTAGGATTGGAACCTAGGATACAAAACTTTTGACGGTAGAGTTAGCAACACATAGAAAATGCTAGTGCACGTTTAGATAGAAATTGAAATAGGTTTTTATATATGCTCTAAGACTTAGTTTTTAGATAACTCTAATTCACCCCTTTTAGGATGTCACGTCCCTTCATACTTGCAAAATATAACTTTCCCAGCCTCTTGGGGCTTTAATGACTTTGAATTTAAATTATTATAGTTGGCCTGCAGCATTTTCTTTTGAGAGAAGTATCAGAGTAACTTAACATTTCTAACCTCTCCCATATAGACACCAGTCCAATGCCTAATTCCAAACCTAGGTAAACCTTTCACAGAGTTGGTAACCGATGTAAGATTTTTGAATTCAGTACGCTCATCTCCTTCATCTTTAGCACTTCGCTAAAAACTTTTGCTTTGGTACCACTGCTTGTACTCATGCTTTCTGCATTCAAATTGTAAGATGGATCTTCCCTGCAAAGCAATAAAAAAAATTGTTACTACATCAACATTATTAGTAAATGGTTTTGGGTAGTTGCTGAAATATGTATCTGAATATCTTACAGGATTTGGCTGAAGTTTTGCCTCGGTGGCATGTCCAATTCATCAAAACCTCGCTCAAACATTTCCAAAACCTTTGTTATGGTAGGGCGATGCATTGGTAGTATTTGGATGCACCACAGGCCAATCACACTCATCTTTCTAGCTATACCTTCATTTTCACTTGAGACTTCACATGCTTGTAATCCATCACATCGACCAAAATGGTCATAAATCCAATGTGGGAAATACTTCTCACTTGACTTTTGAGCAACTGAATTCACATTTTTTCTGCCTCCAACCATCTCTAATAACATCATTCCATAGCTATAAACATCTGATTTTGTTGAAACAACTCCAAAGGTTCGAGAGTGCACTTCAGGAGCAATAAAACCAATTGTTCCTCTAGCACCAGTCATAGAAACCTTGCTCTCCTTGGTATGACACAATTTAGCCAAACCAAAATCAGCAATCTTTGGGTGAAAATCCTCATCTAGAAGGATATTTTGAGGCTTGATATCAAAATGGACAATGCGTGTATTACAACTATGATGCAAGTATTCTAATCCTCTAGCAATTCCAATCGCTATTGTATAGAGCTTATCCCATCCTAAAACTGCTTTAGGATTCTCTGAGTATATGAACTTATCCAAGGAACCATTGGGCATGTACTCATATATTAGAGCCCGCTTTGATCCTTCCAAACAAAACCCAAATAAGCTAACAATATTAACATGAGAGGTCCTGCCAATGCTCATAACCTCATTAACAAACTCCTCCCCTTCTCCTTTGGAGTCGTGCAAGAATTTCGCAGCAACTAGACGACCATCTAGCCTTCCTTTAAAAACCGCACCATAACCACCTTCCCCAAGCTTATGCTTAAAGGAATAAGTTATCTTTGTTACTTCTGAGTACTTATATCTTTTTGGAGCTAGAGATCCATGCGATACTATTAGGGCCTCAATGTTTCTTTCAGTGCTTCTGTTAGCCTTTTCACATAGGAAAAAATGTAGCTTTCCTCTCTTTCTATGCCATACAAGCACATATATACATGGTAGGAGCAAGCTTGCAGTTACTGATGTCAAAACTGAAATTAAAGTAGATGTTATTTTTCTGCACAAACATATATGATAGATGTTATAATAGCTGTTCCCTGGTCTTCCAACGTCTAAAACTAAAAAGTAACTACTGAAATTTTGATTACTTGATATGAAATTATGTTTAATGTAGCATACCTATCAGTATTATCTTCCTGCCACTCCTTTTGCTACCTGCAACAGCATACAGAATATTAATTTAGAAAAGCAACAAATAGCACTTATTGATTCTTTTGCTTAATGGAAGGAGTGAGTGAAATTTAAATAGTATGCTACGCCCCTGAGTTGACATCTGTGATATGCCATTATTGTGTGTACTGTGCATTATCCCATTTCCTTTTTTATCAGAACTGGAAGCGACAAATATCAAAGGAGATGCATTGATAGTGAATATCACCGACGACATATTTGGCACAGGCTACAGTTTAACTCATTGTGGTATTTTTAAAGCTATACCTTGGAATTAACATCAAATATATGAATGTCCTTTTGAATATGAATCCAAAGATAATGAATTTCTATCTTATGATATGTAAGATTGTAGGATGCGTATAATATGGTCGCTGTATTGCATTGAGCCCCTTGGGCGGTATATATGAGAGTACATGGCTTGGAGGGCAAGTAGCCTCTCCTAGAGATAAGGAAGGTTATCAATCCTAAACTAACCATATCTAGAGTTGCCTAGTATATCTCTATACACCAACATCCCCTCGCAGTCGTAGCGTTCGTAGCGTTAGCAACACGAATGGAAAGACTGGAGAACAATGGCGAGATATCCCCCCGTAGTCAGAACGCCGGTGCAAACGCTTCGACTGGAGTAGCTCATGCAGATGATAGCCCCTTATAGCCGAAGTCGAGGTGGTCGTGGTCGAAGCCGTGGAGGAGGGGTCGGGTGATCCTAACCCTAGCGTGGCCGCCAGGGTGGCGCCGTGTGGTCAACTGGAGATGCCGAGTGGTTGACCGGAGAGCCGAGTTGCCACGGGTAGGCAGCAGCTTCTGGCGGCAGGTTAGCAGGACGGTGCGGCTGGATGGCGATGGTGACGGCGCAGCTGAAGAGCGCGACTTACAGTCCCTTCGGCACATCGGCGGCGGTGTCCGTGAGTTTACGGCGTGAAGCACTCGGAGTAGAGGCGTTGAGTCGCCGACCGGCGACGCTAGGGAGCACCGAATGGCCGATCAGAGGCGCCTGGAGATGGTGCTGAGTCGCCACGCAATGGCGCTAGGGAGCGCTGAGTGGCCAATCGGAGGCGTCTGGAGGTGGTGCTGAGTCGCCGAGCGGCGAAGCGGGGAGCGCCGAGGGGCCGATCGGAAGCACCAAGTGGTTAGCCGGGGGCGTCGTGTGGTCGTCCGGGGCGCCGAGGGGCGGCAAGGTGGTGCGGGTGCCACCGCTGGAAGGCGGCGACACCGGCGGTAGAGGCTCGATCACGAGAGTCGTCGCTGCAGCCTAAGAAGGCGCAGCGACAACCTCATCCTCCGGGGGTGTCGACGATGATCGGCGAGGAACGGTGAGTACGACGATGAACGGCGGGGCGACACAACCTGATCTCTGATCAGGAAAATGAAAACAGCAGCAACAGCAGGAGGGTGAACATCCGTGTGCAACACGGAGTGCCCATAGCCTGAGCAGTGAGTACCCAATCCATCTCTGTATCCCTTCCCGTCGGTGGTGAACCGAACAAAGAAAAGAAAATCAGAGAGAGATAGCAGATTAGATGCAGCAAGCCAGCAGAAGAGAACCAACGCGGCGGCGCCTGCTGCAATCCCATAGGGCCCAGCGCACACGCCGGCATCCAGCAGGGAGGAGCGGAGGCCTGGTGGCCCAATCCCACCGGCGAGCCCATCCCTGATGGCGGATCCTGAAGGGGAGCTGTCTGGGAGGGGCGCTGCAGCCTGGCGAGCTGGAGGGAACGGCGACGGTGGCCCCATGGGGACGCGTTGCCCAACGAGTGCGGCAAGCAGCATGGCCAAGGATCCAATCAGCCATGGGTACAGGTAGGCCCCTCTGTTGTTGCTTGACCACGACGGGCATGGCGGATCAGATGGATCGGCCGCGCGTCCTACGAGGGCGTTGCCCCCGGCGGAGATCGATCTCCTCGGGGGCGGCGCGGGGGCGATGGCAGCGGAAGCCTAACTAGGTCATAGGATCATGACCCTCTGAAACGTTGTAAGATTGTAGGATACGTATAATGTGGTCGATGTATTACATTGAGCCCCTTAGGCAATATATATGAGAGTACATGACTTGGAGGGCAAGTAGCCTCTCCTAGAGATAAGAAAGGTTATCCTGGGATTATAATCAATCCTAAACTAACCATATCTAGAGTTGCATAGTATATCTCTATACGCCAACATGATATAATATAATTTATGGGGCTTAGTTTTGAAAAAAAAAAGTTTATGAGAAATACTTGTGCACTTAAAAGGAGAATATTGGGGTAGCCGATTTTATAAAAAGGTTGAATCAAGCGGGTTTGTGGAGTTTAGTACATAATGTGCATTGCACTAGCTGGCCCTTTAGTGTGCATAGGAGGCAGAGGTGAGCAGCTATGCTAATGAACAAAGAAATACTTGCCTTTTCTTCCAATTGGTCCCCTGTCCTCAAATAATGGTGTTTTTAAGTTTGTCCTAAGTCAAACTAGAGCTTATGTTTGACATTTTTTATGAAAATATATCGAGATCTAAAGCACCAAACGAATAATTAACAAACAAACAAAAGAGAAGCCTTTCCCCTAAAAACATGTAGAAAAGACAAGCCTGAAATTCGTGGAAGCAGGATAGATAGAGTATCCTAGCTAGCTTTATATGGTTTAGATGGTTTCGCGAAATTTTTTTCAAGTATGTCGGACACACATTTGAAGTATTAAATATAGATTAATTACAAAACTAATTACAGATTCTGTCAGTAAATCGCAAGACGAACCTAACGAGTCTAATTAATCCGTCATTAGCACATGTTTACTGTAGCAATTTATTGTCTAATCACGACCTAACTAGGCTCATTAGATTCGTCTCGCGAACTACACTCCATCCATATAATGGGTTATTTTTTCGACTGTATTTAATATGCCATGCATGTGAGGGAACATACTCGAAAAAAATTTCGCGAAACATCTGAACAGGGCCTGAACTCGCTGCAAGTCGCTGAGTGGACACCATTGTAGCAGTGGCACTGGAACGTAGCCCGTGTTTAGTTTGCACCCAAAATTTTTTCACCCATCACATCAAAGGGGAATCTTAGATGCATAAAGTATTAAATGTAGACGAAAAAGGTGAAAAGTTATATGGATAGGCTGTAAATCACGAGACGAATCTAACGAGGCTACTTAATCCAGGATTTGCAACAGTAATGCTACAGTAACCATCTGCTAATTACGGATTAATTACCCTCTAATTACCATCGTTAGATTCGTCTCGAGATTTCCACCCTATCCATATAACTTTTCACCTTTTTTTACATTTACTAATTCTAAATCGGTAAAATTAAGACCCGAAATCTTTTCAAACAAGGCCGTATTGTCGGTGACATTAGTACGGCACTGCCCACTGCTTTTCATGCAGTCGCCTGATGTGTACTCCAGAAGGAACCCCCTCTTCATTAGCTGCTGGTAGTCTGCGCTCGTTGCCCCCTCATATCCCAGCACCGGTGCCATCGCCACATTGCAGTTCCCTGGCAGAGGCGTCCGAATGCCCTCAGGCTTGTACTGCCCAGCAAGCCAGGCAAACGAGTTGTTGAGCGACAAATCTGTACAGTTCATGGACGCCCAAGAACGAGGTGTGTGCCGTCCTTGCAAATCGCAGTTGTCGAGGAAGAATAGCTCCAGGTTTTGCGAGCTAATCTTGAATGGTCCAAGGCCGAGGTCGGAACTGGAGTTCAGTAACATCCCCATGCTGCAGGTGTCCATCACCAGATAGACATTGGTTACTATGAACGAGCTGTTTTCGTAGAAGATATTCAGGATCTGGTAACTCCAGTAGGAATTCTTGAGAGAGGCGTGGCCCTTGTTGCACGTGACTTCAAAGGCTTGCTCACCGCACTCCGGCGGATGCATGCCAGTAAGCCAGAATGGGTAGATGATGGCAAGGTTGCCACCACATGACGCCGGCGCACAGGACATCGTGTTTCTTGTGGCATCCGTAGACAAGTTGGTTAGCAAAGTGAGTTGTAGAACTACCATGGCGGAGGATAATAGCGATGCAGCAGGAAGGGAAAATAGATGCATCGTGCATATGTAAAGGTAGCTCGATCTAACGGGGTGTTGCAATTGTGCAAGCAGAGCAGGCGAAAATAAGGCTGAATGGAAGTCTGGAGATGGAAGTTCAGGTCATGTTGAATAGTCTTCACTCTCCCGTGTGGACCCAGTAGACTAGTGGTTGACCGGAAAGTGGAATGCTTGAGGCTATAGAATTCCAAACGGGCCGCCCGGCCCTAACCCGGCCCTAGCCCAACGCGGCACGGCACTATTAGGCCCGGTGGCCCCTTCGTGCCGGGCCGGGCCGTTCTGCCGTGCCGCGTTGGCGGCCTAGGCCCGGCCCTATGGCCTGTTTTTCGGGCCGGGCCGGCACGAAGCCGAGAACGGCCCGATGGGCTACGGCCGGCCCAACGGGCCTGGCCAGCCCGAAGCAGAGGGCGCCGCCGTCGACGGAGGAGGGGGCGCCGCGGTCGCCGGAGGAGGTGACGGCCAGATCCCGGCGGAGAGCTGGCCGGCGCACAAATCCCGGCGAGGCGGCGGCCTGGGGCTCGTCGAGGTGCTCTAGGGCGGCGGAGGGAGCAGAGGCCGGCGCGGCTCGCGTCCCCGGCGACCGCGGCGCGTGCCCCAGGCGGCAGAGGGGCCGGCGCGGCTCGCGTCCCCGGCGGCCGCGACGCGCGCCCCAGGCGGCAGAGGGGCCGGCGAGGCTCGTGTCCCCGGCGGCCGCAGCGCGCGCCCCAGGCGGCGGAGGAGGTGGGCAGCACGGCTTCGTCCCCGGCGGAGGGGCCGGCGCGGCACTCGCGTCCCCGGCGGGGTGAGGGAGCAGGGTGAGGGAAGGGAAGGGGCGGGCGGCGGTGGGAGGGAAGGGAAGGGGCGGGGCGGCGGTGAGGATCTGAGGAGGGGGGGGAGGGGCGACGGCGGGGTGAGGGGTAGGGTTGGGGATGGACTGATGGGGAGGGGTGGAGTTTGTGGTGGAGGTGGGCCGGTGAGAAGTTGGGCTGTTGAGGTGGGCCGGTGAGAAGTTGGGCTGTTGAGGTGGGCCGGAGTGGAGGCCATTAACAGGCTTTTTTTGACAAGCCGGGCCTTTTTCGTGCCTGAGGTCGGGCCGCCTATCGGGCTGGTCCAATCGTGCCGTGCCTCGGGCCGGGCCAGCGTGCCGAGGTGGCGGCCCAGGCACTATGGGGTCATCGGGCCGGGCCGGCCCTAGGCACTATTGATCGGGCCTCGTGCCGTGCTAGTGCCGTGCTTTTTCGGACCGTGCCTCGTGCCGCAGATCGTGCCCGGCCCATTTGGAATTCTATACTTGAGGCCAATTTGCCGAACTTCATTGACTTCAGCTGATCTGCAGGTTCTCATCCTGTATTTTGTACATTTGCACTGCAAAATTAGGCATTTTGCCTTAAAGAACGATATCCCTTTTCCTTAATAGAAAGCTGCCGAGAGCTTGAGATGTATAGCATAGGTTTAGTAAGGTGCTTGCAATGGAAGAAACTCCTGATTATGACTAGGTGTTTAGCAAGGTGCTTGCAGTCACGGAGACTCCTTTCTGTGGCTAGATATTTAGTAAGGTGCTTGCAGCCGCAAAGACTCATTGGCTCATTATGACTAGATGCAGCATAGGTTTACTGGTTTAGTAAGTTGTAAGAATGTGTTGCACGCTTAATGCTAGGTGTTTGGCGTGTTTTTGTGTCAACAGGTATTACTGGGCGGTAAGTGGTATAGTCGAAGCAAGGGTAGGTCGCTGATATATATATGGCAGAGGGGAAGATAATCCCCCACCTAATTTATTTCGATTAGCTCACACCGGTTCGAGTGATTGTCAAGAGGTTACAAGAGTTGCGTTTAGTACAATCTGGATGCGCCACATTGGCCAGGCCAGTCTTTAGTCTCCAATTGTAGTCAGTCTAGGTTTGATCCCTTTTCCATTATGATGCCAATGTGAGTATGTGGCCAGACGTCTCTTCGTCTTCGGAAGGAAAAAATATTTCTGACAACTCGTCCGTTCGGGAGGAAAAATTAGTTTTGACCAGTTGAAATTGTAGTGTTTCGCCAGGCAACAAAAAAGAACCATAGTGTTTGCGATTTTCTTTTCTCCAGTCCTATAATGAAAACGCATGCATTTGCTATCGGATCTTCCTATTTAGTTGTTCTCGGACTCTTAATAACATATCGTCAGGTTTCAAGAGTGAGCTTAACTAACCTGCTGATGGTGGCGACAGGGGCAGCTGCCATGTCGCGAGGAAGCCGTAGCTGATGAGTTCCTGGTACCTGCTCGCGTTCGTCCTGCCAGACCTCCCGAGCACCGGCACGACGGCAGCATCGCAGCCCTCCAGAAAGTAGCTGCTACTAGACTCGTCGCCGTAACGTCCTCCGACACGAACGAACGTGTTGTTGCCGCAGCTCGTCTGCACAAGCCCCTCGCCGGCTGCCGGCGCCTTGGAGCAGCTGTAGAAGATCAAGTTGTGATTGGCAGGGCTGACCGAGAACGGAAGGCCGAGATGGGCGGGGGTGTTGTTTGTCGGGGTGTGGCAGCCATCGGAGCCGAAGCCGTTGAAGCCTCCGAGTTTGAGGACATCAGCGATGAGCAAGGAGGCGTTGTCGTAGAAGATGTCGCGGATCTGGAACCAGTGCTTGAGAGTGTATCCGAGGTATGGTGTGTTGTTAACGCAACGAACCTGGAACCCGGTTCCACCGCAGCTGGTCTCCATCGGCTGATCCGGGATGATCCCGAACGGGGAAGAGATGTTCACGTTGCCGCATAGCACCGGTGGCTGTGAGCAGCGCTCTCCTCCTTGCCCGTCTGCCGCTGTCGCAAGCATCTGTGGGAACGACAGGGTCACCCATACTGAAGAGACGTAGTAGAAGAGCAACAAGGAAGACTGAGCCATCTAAGTGGTTCTTGTAGCAGTGACGAACAGAAGGTCAGTGGCGAACTGGTGATGGATTGCGGGATATACAAGGATAGTTTGTTGTACTGGCGAATGATATATGGGGATGGTGCGTGATGTACTCGTCGAATTTTTATGCCTAGTTACCGCGCGTTTCGTCATTAGACGGTCTAGGATCGTCGGATGAAATTACGTTCCTGGCTCATACGTTTGTTGTAATGTGCACTGTGCAGAGTAGAGTGCGGACTATTTCAGACAGATGTGCCTATCTCTGAATCCACGCGTATAACTTATCTTGACTTACGTTGGGCTATTAAAAGGCCTTTGAGCTTGACTACCGCACTCAGGGAAAGATTTATTGTTGTTTTTTGAAGATTACTCCAACCAGTGAGACAATAGGAGCTCGAATCTGCACCTCAGATACAAACAACAAAGAGGTTGAGTGTGACCCTGAGAAATCACAAATACTCCTGGTACATTGTTATTCATTATTGTTAATTGTTGTGAGTCATCCCTATTAGGCGATCTTAAACTATCTTGATAGTTACAGTTGTGAAACATACACTGATGACAGCTGTGGCATCTGCCCATGTCAAGAGAAAGCCGCCACTGATGAGTTCCTTGTATCTGCTGCTCGCGTCTGCCTCGCTAGAATTCCCAAGCGGCCAAGCACCGGCACGACTATAGTAATTGCCGTAGCCGCCGAACGTGTCGTCGTCGTCATAACACCCTCCGACACGAACAAACGTCTTGGTGCGGCATTCCGTCTCCACAAGACCGCTTTTCTGCCTCACCTCCTCCGCTAGTGGGTTGTTGCAGTTGTAAAATATGAGGTTCTGATTGACGGGCTGATCGAGAATGGACTGCCGAGGTTGTTGGAGCTGTTGAGACTTTTTTTTTTTTTAATACTTGGAGCCGTTGAGACTTGGCACGGTAGCGGCCGAAACCTTTGAGTGGACACACTAGGGACATCGTCATCCGCGCACGGAAATTTCCGAAGTGCCCAATGGACAGGGGGCAAAGCAACGACTGTCTTCAGACACTGACGTGGTCAGATGGGAAAAAAATTGGGTGCAGCCGGCCCACTGGCGGACTCAACGCCCGGCGACCCTGGGCATCCGCCCGGGCTCATCATCGGCCAAAGCCATTAGCTTCTTTAGTGTTTAGCTGTTGAACAACATTATTTGTAGAGCTGTACAGTGCAGATGCCCAGGCTAATGGAAGCTGCTAGGTCCGCCACTGAGCCGGCCTGTACGTACAGTCCCCCCTCGGATGTTTGTCGTTGTGCATCAGACGGCTGGACTGCACCGTGGGGAGAGTACAACCCGGCTGTACTAAATTTTTTCCGACCGTGTGATGCACAACGGCAAACATCCGAGGGGGGACTGTACGTATACGCCGGCTGTACCCAATTTGTTCCGTCAGATGCGCGTCGTCGGTCCTTTTCTTTCCGTACGTACATATCCATGCAGGTACAAAAGGCGAGAAGGACAAAAATACGCTTTCAGATGTCAAATACAAGGAGAGAGATTAGAAAAGGGAAGACGAAATATAGAAAATGACATTGAAATCAAGTGTCATATGTTTTCAGTCTTATTTTTGCTTTTGCAAAGTTAATATTACGAATGACAAAAGCGCGAGGCGCCATGTATGGAATCCCAAATATTCAAATTTCTCGTGGAATTTCTCTAACGAACTGTGTTCTTTTTTTGAGACGCTGACCAAATTGTATTGGGCAGGCCAACAGAGGCAAAACAACGTAATGGAAGATGGTGTATGGGCCTCAAGCCCGCACGAGTTTACTACACGGCCGGCACGGTGGGCCCTTGCCGCTGAATGGGCTCGGCTGCATGGAGCATGATGGAATCATGGAGATGGAGAACCACTCTGCGTCGGCGTCGTCTGCCAAAGCTACCGCAGACTGCCGTTGCCGTCTCGCCGTCGAGATGAGCGGCGGTGAACAGCACACCATCCCCGGCCACTGTATTGTTTGCCAACTCCTACGGCGCGATCGCAGCTGGTGCCGTCCCATGAGGAAATCTCGTGAAGATCTGCCCTCTCTGCTCTGCGCCCTAAGGCAACTCCGGTCGGTGCCGGTGATTAGGGCGGCAAATGGAGAGGCCTGCAGCACTAATCCAATCTCGCGCCACCAGCAGCGTAAACCCCTGGGAGAATCGGAGAAGCAGCTGGCGGCGTTCAAGGAACCATGTTAGTATGTATCATGTACTTCTACTGTTCCTTACTTCCAGATTTACCCATAGATGCGATTTTTAGTTGTCAGATGCGTAGATCAATTTGATTTGGAGCTTACACTGTTTGAAAACTTATCCGGATTTTACATTAAGACCATCGGCATTTGGATTAAGTAGATTTTTTGGGCTTCAGTTGGACGGCTTTTGAAATGCGGGTGTCAACTTTCAGTGCAAACCTGAAGATTAACTGAGAAAACTTCAGAATTGATGTGATATTTGGAACCTAACTCAAATAGTCAAGCAAAATTTATGCCCCTTTCGGCCTCAGTTATATACATGTCATGAGTCAAGGCTACAACTACAATTAACTCGATCCTCACATTTTAACATGCCGATAATCTAGGATCCAACTCAGTGCTGATCGACTCTAAGGTCATAACTCCAAAACTGTAAAGTCTAGATTTTTCTATAATGGCTAATGCCTTGAATACCTTTCAACTACTTGATTCCAGATTTCCAGTACAGATTTATCATTAGCATTTGGGAGATTTTGGGTGATGAATGATTATAGGGGGGGTGGTGGCGTGTCAGTGAAGAAGGATGAGAAGGTCTAACTAACAAAAATATAGATATATTAGGTTTATGTAAAAACTACCGTATGCATACTTTCAAAATATAATTTCCCGTGTCCTCTTGGGGGCCTTAATAACTTTGAATGCAAAACATTATACTTGGCCTGTAGTATTTTCTTTTGACAAGTATCTCAGTAACGTAACATTTCTATCCTCTCTCATATAGACACACAACTTCAATGCCTATTTTCAATGCTAGGTAACCTTTTCATAGAGTTGGTAACCGCTGTAAGTTTTTTGAATTGACAACACTCATCTCCTTCATTTTTAACAGTTCGCTAAAAACTTGTTTAGTACCACTGGTTGTACTTGTGCTTTCTGCATTCAAATTGTAAGCTGGATCTTCGCTGCAAAACAATGAAAAATATTTGTTGCTACGTCAACATTATAGTGAATGGTACTGTTGTCGAAATATGTATTGTGAATTCTTACAAGATCTGGCTGAAGTTTTGCCTCGGTGGCATGTCCAATTCATCTAAACCTCGCTCAAACATTTCCAAAACCTTTGTTATGGTTGGGCGATGCATTGGTAGTATTTGGATGCACCACATGCCAATCACACTCATCTTTTTGGCTATTCCTTCATTTTCACTTGAGGCTTCACATGCTTGTAATCCATCACTGTGACCGAAATGGTCATAAATCCAATGTGGAAAATACTTTTCACTTGACTTTTGAGCAATTGAATTCACATTTTTTTCTGCCTCCAACCATCTCTAATAACATCATTCCATAACTATAAACATCTGATTTTGTTGAAACAACTCCAAAGGTTCGAGAGTGCACTTCAGGAGTGATAAAACTAACTGTTCCTCTAGCACCAGTCATAGAAAGCTTGCTCTCCTTGGTATGACACAATTTGGCCAAACCAAAATCAGCAATCTTTGGGTGAAAATCTTCATCTAGAAGGATGTTTTGAGGCTTGATATCAAAGTGGACAATGCGTGTATTACAACCGTGATGCAAGTATTCCAATCCTCGAGCAATTCCAATTGCTATTGTATATAGTTTATCCCACCCTAATACTGCGTTAGGATTCTCTGAGTATATGAACTTATCCAAAGAGCCATTGGGCATGTACTCATATATTAGGGCCCGCTTTGAGCCTTCCAAACAAAACCCAAATAAGCTGACAATATTAACATGAGAGGTTCTACCTATGCTCATAACCTCATTAACAAACTCCTCCCCTTCTCCTTTGGAGTCGAGTAAGAATTTCACAGCAACTAGACGACCATCATCTAGCCTTCCTTTGAAAACCGCACCATAACCACCTTCCCCAAGCATATGATTAAAGGAATAAGTTATCTTTGTTACTTCTGAGTACTTGTATCTTTTTGGAGCTAGGGATCCATGTGATACTATTAGGGCCTCAATGTTTCTTTCAGTGCTTCTGTTAGCCATTTCACGTAGGAAAAAATGTAGCTTTCCTCTCTTTCTATACCATACAAGCACATATATACATGGTAGGAGCAAGCTTGCAGTTACTGATGTCAAAACTGAAATTAAAGTAGATGAAAATGCTACATAAATAAAGACAGTAGATCTTGCCCAAAAATGCCCAATTTATAATAGAAGACACAGATTGTGGATAACTTCTTTAATTTCATTTTAGAGTCTATGCACAAACATTTATGATAAATTTTATAATAGCTCCTCTGTCTTCCAAAGAGCCAAACTAAAATTAACTTGTTACAATAAATAACTACTGAAATTTGGATTAGTTGTGATATGAAATATGTCCAATGCAGCATACCTATCAGTATTATCTTCCTGCCAGTCCTATTGCTACCTGAAATAGCACACAGAATATTAATTTAGAAAATCAACTAATATCACTTATTGATTCTTTTGCTTAAAGGAAGGAATGAGTGAAATTTTGAAATTTAAATAATATGCTACAATCCTGAGTTGAAATCTGTGATATTCCGTTCTTGTATGCATCATATTGCACTTCCCTTTTATTAGAGCTGGAAGCGACAATTGTCAAAGGAGATGCATTGATAGTGAATATCACTGACGATATTAATATTACTGACTCATTGCGGTATTTAAAGCTACACCATGAAATTAACATCAAATGTATGAAGGTGCTTTTGAATAAGAATCCAAAGATAATGAATTTGTATGATATAATCTACAATTTACAGGGCTAATGTTTTATTCAAAAAATTATGTGAAATACGTGTGCGCTAAAAAAAGGAATATCGGGGTAGCCGATTTTATAAAAAAGATTGAATCAAGAGTTTGTGGAATTAATTGCATAATGTGCATTGCACTAGCTGGCCTTTTTAGTGTGCTTAGGAGGCAGAGGTAGCGGCTATGCTAATTTAGGCCTTATAATTTACTCCAACTCACGCCCGCACTTGAGTTGCAAGATAACGAACAAATAAAATTAATGAAGAAATACTTTTCTTCCAACTGCTCCCTCTATCCTAAAATATTGTTGTTTTTAAGTTTGTCATAAGTCAAACTATAGCTTATGTTTGAACATTTTTTATGAAATTATATCAAGATCTAAAGCACCGAGTTAATATGATTAAATCAATCATAAAATATATATTTACAGTGTACTTTTCTGGTGTCATAGATGTTAATATTTTTTTTTCTACAAACCTAGTCAAACCTGAGATAGTTTGACTCGGGATAATCCTAAAAGTAACTATATTTAAGAGTGGAGGGAGAAGGACAACAGTCTCACGATTGGCCACCACGCATAATTGTGTAACGGGGGAGGCTATATTTCGAAGAGCATGCCAACTTCCAACATCAGCGCGTTGTGCATCCTCACATGATTCTTCTTTTCTTAAGAACTAGCAAGATGGCCCGCGCAGTTTGCGCAGGTAGCTAGTGTTTTACATGTTAAATGCTAATAATTTAATTTATTTACTTGTTCTAATTTATTTTGTTATTCTAATGTTATTATTTTGTTCAAATAGCTCAGTAAAGTACCATCTTTTGTATCATCATTCTCTCACAGAATATAAATTCATTATAAAAGGAAATACCATTGTAAAAATATTGCTTTTGCTATTTATTGAAAGTAATATATTTATATTTGTAATGTGAATTTCCATTAAACAGTTTTAGTTGCGATGATAAATTATCATTTGATTTTAAAAATAAGATATGTGCTATGAGTTAGCGGTTTTACTTAGTCTTTTGTTTATTTAGGTTTGAATATGTCCAATGGTGCATAATTTTTTCTTCCTTGATTAAAGACTTCTTTTTTAATTAAAAATTTATGCATGTACTAATCATATTTGGCATTGTTATCATCATCATCCAAATGGTCCAGATCAAGGTCTCATCATTTTTATATAAATTTTCTAGCATAGGACATTAATTAATAACACAAAAGGGAATACCATACGTAGGAATTCTCTTTTCATGTTTACTAAAAGTAACATAATTTGTATCTTGTATTGTGAATTTCTATCAAGGAGTTTAGTAAGGTTTGAATTTTTTATCTTTTATAGTTAGTTTCTACCAAAAATTAAAGATTATGATTCATGTAGATTTCTCCTTTCATCGCTAGTGCCTCATACATTTTCTCATACTATGTAATATTGATTCCTATTTTTATATTTTAAATATATGACTAAGTTATGATGAATTAGATTTTATATCACTCTCTTTTTGGTATTTTTTCTTCCTAATACATAGAGAAATCTAAGTGCAGACCAAGCTCTTTTATTTTTTCTAAAAAACTAAAGTGTTTATCATTTTTATCTGACATAGAGTCTTATCTAATTGTTATAGTTTCAAAGCCATAAAAATCAAAATGCTAATTTACTTAATTTTATTGCTTGTTTCGACTAAATAGGGACCTCTAATTTTGCATAGTGCCATTGCTTATTGAGTCATTATTATTTCTACACTTTTACAAAAAAAAATCCTTTAATTCAAAATTGTTTAGAAAAGAATAGGAAATACATTGACGCATTATGTCATGAAAAATGTATTTCTCTTTCTCCCTCCCCCTCGACCCCCTCTTTGTCCCTCTCTTCTTGTGGCCTTTCTTTTTTCCATCTCGTCGGCATTGCAACAGTGCCTTGTCTGTTCACCCACATGTGAAGCCTATGTACCTTCTATTACGTGATTCGTATGCTCCTTTTAATTTCTCACATTTATTCTACTTATCTTTCCTAGGACCGATGGGAAAGTAGATATCCAAGGCGCAATCAGTCTCCTTGATCCCACTTCCTCGTTGCACACCACGATTCGATGAACACTAATTTTCTCTAATCACTTGTAAGCTACAAACTTATGGTAACTGTTATATGAATACCATATTGGCCTTCAGGATGCTTGCATCTAGCGCTAGCGAGACTGTCACTTAGAGTGGGCTAATGGACTGCTTTTGATCACGCTCTCATCTAGTTGTTGAGCTAGATATCTGATCATGAAATTAGACCTGATCATGGGTCGCGTCGGGTTCGGGTCGGGTCATGTCGAGTTGTCAGGTCAAAATTTTTGGCCCACATTTGACCCGTCATATGGTCAGGTCGGGTCAGGTTCGGGTTGGCCCACGGTTTTATGTGTTATTTTCGGGTTGAATCGAGTTTTTTTGAGTTTCGGGTCAAATATTTTGGCCTGCATCTGACCCTAACGGGTCAGGTCGGGTATTTTTCGAGCGGGTTGTGTCGGGTTTGTCAGGTTAGGTGGCCCATGGTCAGGTATATGGCATTGCCCTCGGTCTTCTTATCTTACTATTTTGGTTGGGCCACCACTGCAGTGTATCTCGTGTCATTATTCCTTATAGTGTAGGATCATCTTGTTGTCTCGTCATACGAATCTTCCTTATGCTCTATCTTTTTTTTGGATTTTTCTAAATGAATAAAATAATAGGAATTTTGGAAATGCTATAATTTTATAATTATGTTTAGTCATTTTCGGCCGCTTCCTACCGCGGGATTGTGGCCGCCTAGCTGAAGGCTCCACCTTACCCTGGATTAGTGCCACTGTGCCGGTGATCAGGGCGGCATGCAGTCTGGCGTCGTCCGATGGCATAAAGTCACAAACCCTTTGGATGGCGCGCCTTCCTTAGCTTCGATCACTCGGGCCGAAGAACTAACCAGACTACCCGTGACATCCAAATTGGAACCAAGTAAGCACGCTGCCTCCGTTTCATGTAATATTTAACTAAGTATTGAGGTGCAATTACCACTCCTCCCTTTGATTGTGCCATGGATTATTATCAATTGCTCTGATTTTGTATTATACTATTATCAGTTGTCATGCCTCGATGAGTTTGATTAGGTGCTTAGTTTGATGGATTTTTTTTCCTGAATTCTTGCATTGGAACTGTATAGTTGTTTGGGTTGGGTGGATTTTTGGGGATTCAGTTGGGTCTAAGATGTGTTTCTGGATAATAAGAAGTGTCTTGTAACCTAATTGTTCTAGGATCCATTATGCCTGAATGCATATACTGGAATACCATTAGGGCACCAAAAATTAAGACAGCAGTGCCTAGTTCAGTGACCTCGACCTACATTCTCTACCCATCATTTTTCTCCGACTTTCAGATGCGTAGCACGAATCTGAATAAAACTAATGACAGGGCACCTTGTGTTCTTTATAAACTTTGGTTCAGCTTGAAAAATTTTACAGTGCTCTCAGCACATGCCATTTTAGGGAAATACTTTGTTAACTTATGGACACAGAATAAGTGTAAAATTCAATCTCTAACAAGAATGAACTCGATCTTCAGTTGAATTATAGAGCATACATAAGCTGAGGTCACCCAACACAAATTAAATATATCAGTTAAGATGCAAAGCTTGATGGCAGCGAGGGACACCAAAGGAATGGCTCAGGGGGCATTTGCATTTCTAGTTCATTTATGTTCTTTTCTAACATATCTATGACCTGACCCATAGAAGGACGATTTCCTGGGTTAGTCTGTATGCACCATAAGCCAACTAGGGCCATCTGTCTTGCAATCTCTTCTATGTCGTATGTGACTTCATTGCTATGCAAATCTTTGAGTAAACGATTATAAATCCAGTTCGGGAAGTAATTTTCAACAGAACTCTGTGTATTTTCTTTAACATTCTTCCTGCCTCCTACCATTTCTAATAACATCATCCCATAGCTATAAACATCTGATTTAGTGGACACAACTCCAAAACCTCTATAAAATACTTCTGGAGCAATGAAACCAATGGTACCTCTTGCTTCAGCCATTGAGAGGGCACTATCGTTGAGATGACACAGTTTAGCCAATCCAAAATCTGCAATTTTAGGACAAAAGTATTCATCTAGAAGTATGTCATGAGGCTTAATATCAAAATGGATGATGCGAGTATTACAATCTCGATGCAGATATTCCAAGCCTCGCGCAATTCAGGTGAGCTGTTGGCTTTGGGTGGAAGGAGAACACGAGCAGTCTTTGCTCTGGTTTGCTTCGGGTGGAAGGAACAGGGGAGAGATCAGGATGCAGCGGCGGCGGCTTGGGAGGCTGGAGAGGGTGCGGCGCCATGGGGATTTTATAGCCCGAGGGCTAGGGCTGTGAGGTGATGGACGGCCGGCGTCTCTCGGTGTGTGAGCCAGGGACGCGTGGACAACATCCGCGTGCCGAGCGGTGGCGTGGAGGTCACGCGGGCTGGCGGCGCGGGGAAAAGCGGCGGCGTTCAGGGTCACGAGTGAGGAGCGAGAGAGGGCGGCAGACGGCGCCGATGGAGAGAAAAGTGACGGCGTCGGTGTGTGCGTGAAGGAGAAGGATGAACAGGTGGATGCTGGGCTGGGTTTCGGGCGTAGCTAATTTACGCCCGGCCGCATGGAGGCGTCCGTGCGGTCGATCTTCCGACCAGCCATCATTTCCTTTTCAGGTGGCGGGTACGGTGTAATCATTTTCTTTTTGGATTTTAGTGGTCACGCAAGCCTAGATGCCAGCCTATCGGCATATGCGTCAACGCGCTTTTCTCTTTTGCAAGCGAAATCATTCGGGACATGGGAAAATGGGTATAAAATTGGGTGGGGGTAAATAAATAAAAGTAGCCTTTAACAACATTAAATAAATGTTTGTTATGCATATCAACCAAGTAAAGTTTAGACAAACTTCAACTCTTCAATTTAATATAACGATAAAGAGACAATAAAAAAAATGAAATTTTTCTGTCGTCTTGCATCAGCTGAATCAGTCTTTGATGTACCTGTGATGTGAAAAAAACAAACAGTTATAGTTTGGCTTTAAGTGCACATAGAACTTGTGGAAAGAAAAAAATATTTTGACTACAACTTTCGAGAAAAGAGATTCTAGCAAAAAAAATATTTTGACTACAACTTTTGAATATAAATTTTGATAGTAAAACAATTTTTGGAATGGAAGTGTAACAATTTTATAAAAATCTTTTTTTCTACATATTCTTTTGATGAAAATATATTTGGTGCAATTTATTTTGCTACAAATTCTTTTCTTACAATGTTTTTCTACAAGTTATATTGGTAAAAAAGAAAAAAATTGTAGTCAAATATTTTTTTATAATAAAAAATATTTGTATAAAATAATTTAGCACTGGAAACATTTAACAGAAAACTTTATATTGCAGCAAAAAAGTTTATCGGAAAACATTTCTTGTCGCAATTTTTAGCAACAAACTTTTGAGAGAATTTCTTGTGAAAAAATTTTAAGCTAAACTTTTGGTAAACATGTAAATGATATTTTGTAGAAAAAAATCCCATCACAAATTTTTCTGCCAAACATATAATTGATATTTTGTGAAAAAAGTTAGTCATAAATTTTGTTGAAATTTTGTCTAACAAAACTTTGCAACAAACGTTTGTTAGAGACAATTTCGAAGAAAAAGTTTGTACAAACAAATTATGTAACAAAAGTTAGACGACAAAATTTGCAAAAAATGTGTAACAAAAGTTTGAAGTAAAAAGTTTGTAACTGCCAGAATAACTTTTCAAAATATTTACTCTGAAAAGTTTCATCAAAATTTATAGATAATTTATAAAGAAAATTTTCCAAACAAGTTTGACGACAAAATTTCTGCTAAACATGTAAATGAAATTTTGCAAAAAAAAAATCAGTCACAAATTTTGTAGAAAAATTGTGTAACAAAACTTTGCAACAAACATTTGTAAGAACTAATTTCCAAGAAAAACTTTGTAGAAACAAAATTCTATAATAAAAGTTTGACGACAATCTTTGTAAAAAGGTGTAACAAGAGTTTTAAGTAAAAGTTTGTAACTGCAACAATATCTTTCCAAAATATTTACATAGAGAAGTTTTAACAAAATTTATAGATAATTTATCAAAAAAAACTTTCTAAAAAAAGTTTGGCGACAAACTTTCTGCTATGTAAATGAAATATTGTGGAAAAAAAGACCATCACAAATTTTCCTGCCAAACATGTAAATGAAGTTTTGCAAAAAAAAAAGGTCTTGTCACATGTGTAACAAAACTTTGCAACAAACATTTGTAAGAAATAATTTCCAAGAAAAACTTTAGACTAATAAAATTCTGTAACAAAAGTTTGACGACAAACTTTGTAAAAACATGTGTAACAAAAGTTTTAAGTAAAAGTTTGTAGCTGTCACAATAACTTCCTAAAATATTTACTCAAAGAAATCAAAATTTATAGATAATTTATCCAGAAAACTTTCCAAACAAGTTTTAAACAAACTTTTTTACAACAATTTTTTTCACAATATTTACTTAGAGAAGTTTTCTAACAATAACTTTCTAAAAAGAAACTTAAGCTAAAAATGTTGCAATATAAACATATCCTATGTGGCCAAGTATGAGAACTCATCAATACGAAATAATAAGGGATAGGTGAGGCAACTGTTGCGTACCATAATTTTGAGACAAACTACGACTTTGGATGCTCAAGTGGATTCCACCTACCAACCAAAAGGCCAAAAATCAGTCAAGCAACAACATTTAAAGTTCTTCCTTGAGCCTCCTAGAAAGGCCACACGAGATGACATAACTTTTTTTTACCCTTCCAATTAGATATGCGCCTGATTCTCCTTCTCTAATTAATCCCTGAATTCCCCCAACAAATATCCACTTGATCTTGATGAATTACCTCCAATCAAGTCTTTTTGTTTCTCTGTGCACTCAACTACTCAAGGGCCTATCTAGGTCCAACATCGGTTCATCCATTGGTAACAGTTCGCACTGCACTGAAGGTGCTTCTTGTTCGATTGGTAGAGAGGAGTTTTTCTAATGTGAAGTGCTTAGTCTACCTTACACAAATCTGAAAAACATGTTTAAACAATATGCACAATCATTATCCTATTTGATATGGCTATGCATTTTCTTCTACCTTAAATGAATTGACACGCAGCTCTCCTACGTGGTTTGAGAAAAAATCGGCTAGCTATATACAACAGTAGGGCCCAAATTAGAATTTGATACGGGGCCCACAAATTCTACAGGACGGCCCTTTGCTGGGGAGAGTAGCTTTACAAGAAGTGCTATCGAGCTACTAAGAGCAAGGCTAATGATTTAGCGGGTAAATACTAGTGCCATGTCATATAGAAAATATAATACAACCTACTTATATAATAGGTGAGCTAATAAGTTGGCTACTAGAATGGTAAATATGTAAGTATTGGTGGCTCGTGTGGGCATGCTATGGGTTGAGAGTTGAAAGTTAGTGCCTTCTTCTCGGTTCTTATGCTAGCAGTCGGCGTTTTACTCCTCGCCAGCTCATTTCTCTCTCTTGCGTCCACCTCAGATGTCGGTGACGTGGAGCAGCATGCGCCGGCTACTATACCCATGAAAGCTAACACGAGTTTCAACCACACTAAACAGACTAGATGAAACTAGGGAAGCAAGATAAAGTCTTCCGCTCGTGAACGTTGTATCTTGTTGGGTGCGTTCTCCTTAACCTTGATCAACCTTGTTCGCTTCGCTTGTCAGTGCAGCGTAGCAGATTTTGCTCTCCCACAGAACACTATTAAATCATCGTAGAATCAGGTAAAATCAAGAGACTTTTCAGCGCCAGCGCAGCGAAACGAACAAGCCCGCATCTAGTTTTCGAGACAGCCTGTCACTTGCTGTGTGAGTACGACCCAGCAAGAGTAACATTTACTCCATCTAGGACAAGTGTTAAAATGGCATGTTTGGCCAACTCCATCCTTTTTAGCTTCACTCCACCGACTCTGTAGAAATATGGAGATGATGAACATGTTTGGCTAACATGGTAACTCCATCTCCAAAACGAAGAAATTGGTGGGAATAGTCTTTCTTGTTCTTGGGGTGTTTTCCCCCTTTTTAGCTTGTCATTAATTCAACTATTCAAGGTAGTTGTCCCATCATGGAATTTGATGCCCATCACTACCCATCACTATTATTATCCCTTTCTTTAACTCACACTAGAAATTGGATCTTTTCTAGGCACAATAACGGAGACATTATACGGTGCCGAATGAAACGTGCATTGCAAGTTGCAGCCAGTCGGGTCGGAGCCAAGTGCCGGCGGCCAATCTGCTTGGCGACGGACGTGGCTTCGTGATGACCGTGCAGCGACGCACAGAAAGGAGACAGCAATAGCGAACCCTCAAAACGAAACGCTAGCGCTCCCCTTTATATATAATAAGCACAGGGTCGTCTCCCTCCCTCCCACGCGCCGCTAACTAGAATCAATGGAGGACTTGCAGGTGAGAGTGGTAGAGTCATCATTCGTGGCACCGAGAGAGCCGACACCGAGGAAGGGGCTGTGGCTGTCTTCCCTGGATCTCCTGATGGCCAAAAGAGGCCACACACCAACATTCTACTTGTTCCACTCCGATGATGCTGCGTCCGATTTCTTCGACGTGGACAGGCTCAAGGCGGCTATGGCCAAGGCCTTGGTGCCCTTCTACCCCCTCGCAGCCTCGCTGGCCGCCTCGGCGTCAACAGCAGCGGTCGGATGGAGATCGACTGTAACGGCGAGGGCGCGCTTTTCGTTGTCGCTCGTTCTGATGTCACTGTCTCCGATATCAAAGACGTATAGCCGTCGCCGGAGCTGAGGAGGCAGCTTGTTCCGCGCATTGAGCCATCGTCCGTTATGCTGGCCGTGCAGGTCCGCGTTAACTTCTCCAAGATCAATTACTGTGCTTCCATGCTTCGTGTTACTCATTATCAATTTTCTTTGCCACATGCATGCATGATGTGTGTAGGTGACTTTCTTGAGGCAGGTGTGGAGGGGTGGTGCTAGGGACGGCGCTCCACCACGTCTCCATCGACGCTATGAGCGCGTTCCACTTCTTTCAGACGTGGTCGGCCTTCTCTAGGGATGGCGACCACGCCGCCATGGAGCTCCCTTGCCACAACCGCACCCTCCTCCGCGCGCGGTCCCCGCCCACCGTCCACCCGGACGCCCTGTCGATGTTCCACCCGAAGCCTGCCTTGTCCGACCCGTCTGGACCCATTACCATCGAAGTCTTCCCTATCTCCAAGGACCAGGTCGCCTCACTCAAGCGCCTCTGCGGCGGTGCGAGCACCTTCAGCGCCGTGAGCGCCCTCTTGTGGCGGTGCATTTGTGTCGCGCGGCGGCTACCACCGGACGCCGAGGCGCTCCTCACCTTCTTGGCAAACATCCGGCGCAGGTTGACGCCACCGCTCCCAGAACGCTACTTCGGCAACGCGTTGGTCAGGGTGGGCGTCGCCATCGCGGTGCGGGATATCGTGGCCTCGGAGGCGTTGCAGTCCGTCGCCGGCCGCATCGGAGACGTCGTCCGTCGGATGGACGACGAGATGGTGAGGTCCGCGATCGACTACGTCGAGACGATGGAGATGGGCGGCCAGTTGGTGGGCACCCGACTAGAGACCGAACTGCAGGTCACCAGCTGGCTGGGAATGCCGATATACGACGCGGATTTTGGGTGGGGGAAGCCGCGGACCATGTCGCGTGCCGAGAACAACCTCGGTGGGTCCGTGCACCGGCCTAGCCTATTTTGCGCTCGCTCGCACAGAGAGCGCCGTACGCTCGCACAAAACGATAAAAGCAGCGCCAACCCACCCCCGCGGCATGCACACACACCCTAACCCTCTGCATGGCTGCATGGCTGGCTCACGGGCTAGCCAACAAAAAAAGCAGGAGGGCGGGCCCCCTACCCACTCACCCCCTGCACATGCACATGCTCTCCTATGAAAAAAAAAAGTTGTACAGCAGAAAAAAGTCTGACAAAGAGAAATTTTGCAAAGAAATATTTTTGCAACAAAAATATTGAACAACAAATTTTTGCTTGCTCAAACTTTTTCAGCGACAAATTTTTTTTGAGAAATTATTTTGACAAACTTTTGCTTGTTTGCTTACGACAAAATTTTTCAGCACCAAAATTTTTGCAACAAACTTTTGCTTGCGACAAAATTCTCCAACGTCAAATTTTTTTCCAACAAAATTTTCTCAACAAAGTTTTGTGCGCCTGCTTGCGCTAAAATTTTTACAACAGAAATTTTTGCAGCAACAAACTTTTGTCAACAAACATTAAAAAAAAGCATGAGGGGCGCTAGAGCGATCACACACGGCGGCTCGGGTGAGCCCCCGTCCGTGTGGGTCCACCCACGTGAGATCCACCATGTGCGGTGTGACGGAAGAGCGCAAGATTTCAACGTGGATTTCAACCACGCAGCGGCAGCTGCCGGACCGAGCGCATGCATCCAACCACGCGGTCGCACGCAATATTGAGATTCCGTCCGTGCACCTCATGAGCGACGGAACGGCAGACGGCATCCGCGTGCTTATGTGCATGGAGGCTGCAAATGTGAAGGAGCTGAAGCGGCTGCTTTACGAATCCCTAGCCAGATGCATGCTAGTGGCTTCATGCGGAAGCTGATGTGGTACGGTTCTTATGCAGTTTCGCGGTATTGGAGGGTTGGGAATAAAGGGGGTTGGAGAGTAGTAGTAGTGCTGGCAGGGCCCCATTTGACTTGTTGTCATAGTGTTTTACTCTAAAAAAAATTATCGTACCTCATCTCCTCCTGTTGCTTTATTTCTCCCAAATCTCAACCAACGGGAAAGGACTCCAGTTGATATGACTACGAGGATTAAAGAATCAGTCGACCGCCAAAACAAATTACATTGCCCAACCCCCGCCCCCGGCGTATATGATTTGTTGTTTGTGGGTTACTACTAATAAATCAAATTTCCATGCACATGTGTTTTACTCCGAAAATTTGGTTATCGTACACGTCCTCTGCTCCAATTACTTTAATTCTTCCAAATCTGAACCAAACGAGGAAGGACAACTTCTTCTATGGTGTGATGCATCACCCAATGTTAATATGACGCGTGAGTGTCAGCAACTATGCACACGCGTCACCCACTTCACCACGTGGTGGGTCCCACTACCCACACTGCACTCTTAGGAGCCTTCAGGGCGACCACAATGTGGTAAAAAAGCAGTCCATAGTGAATAAATAATTGTACAACCAGTCTAGATACATTGTGGAGGTGGGCTGAACACCGGTCCATAAGTCCAACCACACATAAGCTTACGGACCGGCTGAATGGAATAAAAAACAATAAATTCTCTCTCAACTGTCCTCTAGTGGTGATGAGGAAAAGTGCCAGAAGAGAACGGTTGGGCTTGAGGGTGTTTTTTATTAGCTAATGGGCCCACGTTAATGCTCAACATTGTGGCAAAATCAATAGCTAGAGTCCACTGACAAAAAGCTGATGCATATAGACTACCTAGTCCAAATACATTGTGGTTGCCCTCATGCCACACTTTTTTCTCTTCCTCGCTCACCTCACTTCCCCTCCGTTTTCTCTTACCCAAGATCCGCTCGGGAACTCTGCCTCCAGGGATAATGGACAAAGACGACGAGCGGCGGTGGGCCTCACTCTGCACGTGCGGGTGACGTACAGGCGGAGATCCAGGCGAGCTTGACCTGGCGTGCGGGGGCGCAACACCGCACCCTACCGGTCCTAGGCGTCGCGACAGCGGTGGCGGATGGGCATGGCTAACTTGCGGTCACCCGCACGGACAGGACCATGCGCTCGCACGTCCGTCCAAGCCCGAGCGACCATTTCCCTTTTTCATCGTTTACAGCTTGCATGCGCCTCACCCCTGCCCACTCCAAAAAAAAGCAACACTCAGTAGGCCTCACCATCACGCACGCTGACAAACACACAGTGGATCCCGACGGGCACACTTGGGACCCGCACCCAAAAACATTTGCAGAAAAAAGTTGCGCAAAAAAGACTTTAGAAAAAAATTTGCAAAAAAATCAGGGAAAAAAGTTTTAGGAAAAAAATTTTCAGAAAAGTTTTGCAAAAAGATTTTCAAGGTACACGTGGACCCGCACCCAAAAACACTTGCAGAAAAAAGTTGCGCAATAAAAGATTTTCAAAAAAATTTAGAGTAAAAACTTTTCAGAAAAGTTTTGCAAAAAGATTTTCAGAAAAAAAATTCAGAAAACTTTTGCAAAAAAGTGAGAAAAAGATTTTCATCAAAGTTTTACCAAAAAAGTTTTCTAAAAAATTTTTGCAAAAAAAACGAAAAAAAACACCTCGGCTCTTCACGGCGGGCCAGCAAGGCGCCTACCTCGGTCGTCGCCGCTGAGCTCGGTTCACCGGGAGGTCCGGCGAGCGCCACCGCTCCCACGCTCGGCGAGCGCGCCACCGCCCCCGCACCCGGCCAGCGCAGCCACCGCTCGTCTCGCCGGGGCCCGGGGAGGCGAACTCGCGCACATCCAGCGCCGCCGCCCCCGCGCCCCAGCCGGCCAATGTCGATGCTCCTCCGGCCGGCGCCAGCAGGCTGCCGCTCGCGCGTTCCACCCGTCGCCGCTCTCCGATGGGATCTGGATGGAAAAGATAAGGAGGAAAAGAAAAAAGGAATGAGGAACGGTACACAGAGAGAAGCGCGGGGGAGGGATTTGGACGGAACGGGGTATGCGGCAGGCGGGCCCCACGCACGTGGAGAGAGCCGCAGATGCCGCTCAAGCGCCGAGCGCAAGTTGCCTTCGGTGAGGCCAGGTGTAGATTTGGGATCGGGGTGGCGGATCCCTGTGCGGCGGTAGGAGGCTGACGCGCTCGTGTGGTAGCCCATGGCTTAATAAGATTGATAGAATACTCATGCTAATAAGTTGTAACTTCTTTTCCGGAAGCTCGTCTCTAAAAAAACTCCGGGGTTAAACGTGCTTGGCCTGGAGCAATTTAGGGGTGGGACCGACCGGGAAGTCCTTTTCAGGTGCGCACGAGTGAGGACAAAGTACGCAGAAAGACATGTGTTGGTATGCGAGGATCCAGGCGGCGGTGGGTGACGACTTGGGCGCGGCGGCGCAGCTAGCTCCCGCAGGCCAGTGGGGTCCGGGAGGTGCCATTTCATTTTTTTTCAAAATATTTTGCAAAAAAAATCTAAAAATCCTTTTTCCTTCTTGAAAAAGTTTTCTGAAACTTTTTCAAAAATTTTTGAAAACTTTTTTGAATTTTTTCTTATAATTTCGTTCCAATTTTTTCATATTTTTTTACGAGAGTTTTCAAAAACTTTTTGCTGTCTGTGGAGTGCACGTGGGCTGTGCCGGGTCGAGCCGATGGAGCTCGCCCGTAAGGGCACGTACAACGGCCTGTTTTTGCCGTAGACATGCAAAGCAATTTTACGAAGAACCCCCCCGCGCGATCGTGACAACAACCGGCTCGTCGTCTCGTTCGGCAACGACCCGAGCGCGTGCTCCGAGGGTGAATCGACGACCGGCAACCGCTGTATGATGCAGCTGCGGGGAAACGGCGACAGCTTGGATCCCTTGCGCGCGGACGAGGACAAGGCAGTCAGGAACGGAAGCTAAGTCCATCGAGGGATCTCGTCGTGGGAGAAGATCGCAGGGACATCTCGGGATCTCGGCGATGGTGGAGCTGGACCTGTCGCGGTCGATGCGGCAATGGCGGGAGATGGAGCCGGAGGTGAGCGAGATCGGGGCCAGGATCGATCTCTGATGATCGGGGCCGGACGTGAGCGAGATCGGGGCCAGGATCGATCTCTGAAGATGGGGAAAACTGGACAGTCTGTTTGTCAAGTGTTCTGCAGACTGCAGTGTGATCCATCAATCCTTGAAGGCTCAAATAAAATAGCAAACAATCTTTGTTTTCTTTGATATCTCGCTTGGTAAAAGTCCAAGTGTCCAAGATTCCATTTTGCAAACAATTGGGGTATACTTCTTATACAAATATTAGAGAAATTCATGCCTAGATATGAACCTTCATTATGATTTTCAGACTAAACATTTTTTGAAAATTTCTGTCCCCTTGCAGAACAGATCTGGTTTCAATTTGTTGGATCCAAAATAAATACACAAACCTCATATTCATGCTACCAGATTATATCCATGTGAACATACATCACTCATAGATAATTTTTTATGTTGGGCAAAGGTTAAGTGCTTAGGCAAAATCTCATATTTTGACCCCTCCAACATGACTACTTGACCATATTCGACCGTGATTCAGATATGTCTCAAATTCAAACTTTAAACCATGAGTTGAATTGGTTTCACTCAAATCTGACATCTCTCATCCGATTACACATATTTGAGCAACATTATGTATTGTGCATTGTCTCTTGTATGCAACAAAATGACTACAAAGATCAAGTATGCACTAGATCATCATGATTTATGTGTCAAAAGATGAATTAAACACCCTGTAGACAGCCAAACAGACAACCCATTGTATAAGCTGTCTGTTTAAGTTGTCTGTTTGTGTAAAAAGACAGCAAGCTGTTGTCACGGTTGTACTTGCCCTAAATTAGCAGTCCTCGTACACCACCCGTGTAAGCATATGACTATATGATTAGGAGGATTATCAATCAATTGCCAAGTGAACTTCCCACCATGCAATCAGTGCATTTTAAGCTCACAAGTTAATTATCATGGGAGCCAATTGATCCACCTTGTAGTTTTACCATTTTGCTAATAAATAACATCACTTTGCAATTAACTTGTCCTTTGGAATTTCTGTTTGATTATTAAATGGATCTCACAACTGGAAGACTCTTCGCCAACAGGGACAATGACAGCTTAAGTACTTTTGAAAATGTCAAGGAGCAACTTATTAGACATTTAGGAAAATTATCTCTTCTAGATGAGTTACCAACCCATTTCCATTTGGCATAAAAAAAGTAATGTTCTTGCCCGTTTGCATTTTTGAAAAGTTTGTCAATTTTCCCATGCTATTGTCAAGTTTCCAGATGATAAATTCCATGAACCTTTGTAGTGGTATTTATTTTGCAATGACTCTTTCAAACATCAAAGATAGGAATATCTTACAAAAAAGAACTTGACTATGTGCTGGAATATGAAATTCATGATTAATATCTTACACTTTTTGTGTGGAATGGATACCTTGATCGTTTGAGAGCATATCTACCAACATTTTTTTCTTTATCTATAATAGGCCACATTGCTTCAAGAGACCCAATGACCGCTACAAGCATGACGAGCTAAAAAAGCATAGGGTGTAAGGCTAAAACGTGTTAGAGCTTGCACAAAAATAAAGCAAGGGACAAGAACAAAAGTGAATGACTGCAAAAAAAGTAGAGGGCATTTTTCATGCTTAACCGTCTACATGTATCAATACTCTCCAAATGGTCCCAAAATCGCAAGAGGAAACACACAGCACGAGCCATGTCGGCCATCACTAAGCTCTATACATGTAATAGAAGTACTAAAATAATAAAAAATGTAAGTTTTTTATATTACATTTATGACTAATTTTTGTACAAAAGATATAGTTTATGACAACATAACAATACGAGTATCTCGCTACTAGCACATTACAAGATGCAAACTGAATAGATTAACTAACGACAAAGTAAGCTTATAACTTATGTCTGTTGGAGCAGTCAAAAATGATATAACTGATATCTACTACTTGACCAGTAATTTTGTAATTGTATTTTACTCATGCAACAAATAATTCAAGAATGCTAAAAAATACGCAACATAAATCATCGTCTAGATCTCTCAAGCTCCAATCGACCATGTTTCATGGGTCCATTGAAATCTAGAGCATATTGAATATGTTGAATATACTCTTCCACTATTTGATGCATGGGTCTGTGACTATAGTTCTCTTGTAAGGTCAGAGGTTGGGTGTGTGTTGGGTGAGTCTAATTAATTTTTTATCCTGGACATAGGAAGAGGTGTCGTCTTTGGATTGATATCAGAGGTTGGGTGTGTGTTGGGTTGGGTCCAATTAATTTTTTACCCTGGACATAAGAAGATGTTTTAGTTGCGTGTTTGTATTTTTATGCTTCTTTATGGCTATATGCATTCTTCCTATATAGAGGACGACAACGTCTTTTGTAAGGTCTTGTATCATTTTGATATAAAAACTTTGAAAACTAATAATAATCCTTTATAAAAAAGTATTGGGCAACTATTTAGGGAGAAAAAACATGTTCTTATAATATATGTTATAATTTTGTCAACATATATTAGTGTGAAGTGTTTTGCATGTCTTGAGTTTAAATTCGATAAAAGAAATGATAATATATATGTGTCAATAATGCGTGAAACAAGATAGTAGAGTTGAGTAAATTAGAATTGAATATTGTTTTTAGAAAAGTAAATTATTCTACATGGGAGCAATGGCAGAGATTGAATGAACACCAGTCATTACAGTTTACTACAAAACGAGGAAATAGCTCGTTCACTTTATTCATCATCACCAATAATTTGTAAGGAGCACATCCTTAACCTTTCCATAAATACTAAAACAAAAATATAAGCCTATAAGGACAAAATAAAATAAAATCGGTCAGAAGGAAATCAAGGAAAGTAAAAAAGAAAAACTCATTCAGATTGGTTTCCTGTTCGATTAATAGTCCATGAGCTAAAAATAATATAGCAAATAAGAAAACAATTAGAAATGAGGAGTAAGGGGGAAGTTAGTAAATTAAAGTGTAATCACACCTTCCTTGGCAGCACTTACTTGCACATGTAGATAAAGGTAGTCTAAAATTATATTATAGCCGTTCTCAAGATTAGAAAAATTAATATGTGAATGATGTTTATGCTAACCTATAAGGACAACACACAATCTTTTCATGTTCTTAAGAAAAAGGACTATACTTATAATTGTTATTAGGTGGTGGCGTCCTGACTCTTGTTGAAGTGACACAAGCACATTTTTTATCGGTTACTTATGTTTCTTAATTATTTATTTATCGATTAAAGTAAAAGATTGCCAAATATGTGTAAAGAGAACGTGTGTCAATAACGTGTGAAACAAGAGAGTAAAGTTGAGTAAGTTAGAACTGGTTAATACTATTAGCACTCTAGCAGTGATAGAGAACACCCACCAGTACAGTTTACTACAAGTTGTTCGAAAAAAAAAAGTACAGTTTACTACAAAACGAGGAAATAGCTCGTTCACTTTATTCATCATCACCAATAATTCTTAAGGAGTACAATACCTTAAGTTTCTCTTACAATACCCAATAATCGTAGAAATGTAAAATTACAGAGTGCTTTCAGTTTGCGGTACATTTCTCCGTAGGATCAAATCAATTATACGTACTAGGACCCCTTTTTTTTTCCAGGGCTGTATGTGTAACTAGGAAGAGTGTGTAGCATAGCAGTGGTTGTCAAAGGTTCATGTCCAGCACGAGCGGGGTGTCCCCTTTCTCCACGGAAAAGGTCTTGTGCACCTTCCCCGTCGCCGTGGCGAGCTGCACGACGTACGTGCCGTGGTACCCCCTGAACTTGAAGTGGCCGGCGCTGTCGATGTGGCCGCGCGCGTGCGACGTCCACTCCCTCCGGAGATCCACGAACCTGCAGAACACAATTGCACGTCAGTCACCGATGGGGCCACGATTTGGCGTCTGAGAATCATATCGATCGATCGTGATGACTGGCCTTTCGCCGGCGTCGTTGACGGTTCCATCGGAGTTGACGAGGCAGGCGTCCTGGCGCCACATGTGGCCCTGCATGAACCCCCAGAACACGACGCCCTCGACGGCCGGGTGCGCGTACGCCTCCCGGAGCACCACCTCGAGGTCCTCGGCGCGGAGGTCGACGTCGGACTCGCACACGTCGAGCTCCGTGAGCCAGACGGGGAGGTCGGTGGCGGCGGAGAGCTTGTCGAGCGCGTCGCAGATCACCTCCCCAACCGGGTTCGTCACGTGGCCCTGCAACCCAATCCCCCCAACCGCCGCGCCCTTCTGCTGCAGCGCCGCGATCTGCTCGATGTACTTCTCGGGGGTCGCGTTCGGGTCGTTCCCTCCCTCCACGTTGTAGTCGTTCACGAACAGCGTGGCGCCCGGGTCGAGCCGCGCCGTCTCCCTGAACATGAAGGCGTCGATGTCGTCGCCGAGCCGGCTCCGGTAGTAGCTCCCGTGGAGCATCTCGTTGTTCACGTCGTAGTGAGGGAACCGGCCGGCGTAGCGGGCGAGGAGGCTCTGGAGGCGGGACTGCACGGCGGAGGTGAGCTGGTCGTTGTCGAGGTTCTTCACCCACTGCTGGACGGTGTTCTCGACGGCCCAGAAGATGCAGTGGCCACGGACGGGCTTCCCGTACCGGTCGCAGAAGTCGAGGAGCGCGTCGGAGTCGGCGTAGTTGAGCTGCCCCTGCTGCGCCTCCGTGTGGTACCACTTGAGCTCGTTCTCGAACACCGCCCAGTCGAAGTGCTTGGTGAAGAAGTCCACGAAGGACGGGTTCTGGATCACGCCCGGGTTGATGCAGGCGCCCGAATGGGAAGCTGCTGTCCATCTGCATCACGCGCACCGACGCGCCCGAGATCCCTGACGCCGCCGCGCCGAAGTTGAGCACCACGTCGCGCTTGCGCACCTGCCAGCAGCAGCAGCCACAGAGCACGTGTGCAACAATCAAATCAACATCTAAATATGTCACCATCGACCGATCAATATGCGCATCAGTAGTGAATGCGTAGAATTTTGAAATCTTGTTTGGTGTGGCGGCAGAGACAGTGATCGAGTTAAGTGACTAGTGCCTATCGAGGTCACCAACCAGACGTAAAGTTCTGTGATGGCTTGAACGCTCGCTCACTCACCTTGTCAGTCTTCCTCCTGAGCTTCCTGAACCTCGCCTTGCGGTCGGTGGCGAAGACCTGGAGGTCCATCACCTTCACGTCGACGCCGGCGGGGGCGCCCTGCACGCACACCTCGGCGGCGCAGGGGCTCTTCTTGAGCCGGAACGCGCCCTTGATCTCCGTCCACTTGCCCGGCTCAGCCCACACCGCGCCGCCCTTCACCACGCACTCGTCGTCCAGCCGGAGGTTGACGTGCACCGCGTGGCCGCCGCCGGCGCACTCCGCCTCCGCGGCGGCGCCGGCCCCGATGCTGATCCACCCGGAGACGCGGTACGTGAGCCGGGGTTTCAGCGCGCCCTTGATGGCCTGGCGCAGGCCGTCGGCCTCGTCGGCGCGGCCCGACGCCAGGATGTAGCGGCCGCTGGGCCGGTAGTCTTCGGCCACGTCGTTGATCGTCTCCGTCGGTACCTTGGCCGGCTCCTCCTCGTGCACCGACAGCGCCGTGCACGACCCCTACCGGCGCCCACCCGGCTAGCCCGTGCTCCAGCGCGCTGTTCTCGATCAGGTTCACGTCGAACACCACCTCCTGATAATGGGCAACAAACTCAAATGTGAGTGAGGCAACTGCATTGGAACACACACAGAACCTGTGTGACATGTACTGCTACTGGTACTGAACATTGTACGTACCTGAGCGCAGCAGCTGGCCATGGCGCTGGATCAGAGCAAGGAGCTAGCAGGTGATTCGCTGAGAGATTGTAGTTTAGTTTGGAAACTTGGTTGCTGTCGATTGGGCTGTGATGGCCAAGGATCGCGGCGGCTCACCTTATATAAAGGGGCCCGATTGGGTCGCTCGTCAAGATCACCACGAAAATGGTTGTAAAGCGCACCGAACGCCAAGACGTCGTGCGAACTCGAAGCAACCACCACAGACAGCTCGGGCATGTCTTTCTCTCCCAGTGTGCTCCCCTGCTTTTGAGTAACAGTAAAGAATTCGCAAGACACACACCCGTCTCGCCGGGGCTCCGAGTGCGCGCGCGGCTGGAGAGTGGATCCCGGCGGCGGCGTGGCCGGCATGTCAGCGGCGGAGTGCATAATTAGCTGCTGCTCTTTGTATAGTAATCATGGATAAATTATTCGCATCCGTTTGTTTTTTTTCCCTAAGTGGTGTAAGCACCATTACCAACACTTCAAGCGTTCTGCCAATGCAAGGGCCCCCGTGCTTTTCTTGGCTTCGGGAAGAGACAATTAAAAGCGATTGGTTTGGGCTTGTTTAGTCGCTGTTAGTGGTATCTAGCACAAACTTGGGGGTCGTCAGCGAGCACACTCAAAGGCCGGAGATTCTGATGGTCTCGACGGATTTGATCATGTTGAAGCTTGTCAGCTCTTGTCGTCTACAGTACTGGCCTGACGTTACCCGTTCAACGAATTACCTACTCCTGCTGTAAATGTGCTACCGTGTCATGCTGTACACTTTTTTTACCAGGACATGTACCAGCAGACACAAACGTTGGACCTGCGACCTGTTCGTGGCACAAGATCCTTCAGAGTGCGACGTGGCCAACTTGCAGCCGCCCCACGACGACGATGCCATGAAGAAAATGGAGGACTTGGTCTGCTAGGCGTAGGGAGTCGAAATACAAAGCTTCAAGGCACGAACATCGGCTAAAGGCGGCGAGGTCGGTACGGTTGACATATCGTGCTGTTAAAACACATGCAAACCTATGACAGCCACAAACAGAGGACACAGCCAGTAGCAGCTAAGCTACCGCTCGTGTGTGGACATGGATCGTTCTCGAATCTTAGCTTGCATTGATCGACGATCCATCCATGGCGGGCGGCGGCATGCGCATGCATGCAAATTCAGCTCATGCTTGGCGTCCCAAGCAAGCAAATTAAAGGGAGTAAAAAACAATTGCGAGGAGCAGAGGAGAGAGAGGCCGGGTTCAGCGTACATGCAGAGCGTGTGCTCCTCGGTCCGGGATTGGGATCGGTCACGTTTGTTCAGTGTGGAACGTGGTGCACTCACAAAGAGGAAAGGCAGCCAAACGGCCCTCTAAAGCTACGCATGTGAATTGCCGCGAATATCCCATGAAAAACTGAACATCACGTCAAATTCGGAAAACATAATGAATTAGCCACATGGATTTGAAAAGGACTCGGAGAGAAAAGGAAAGGAAAGTAGATATGGGCTCACCTTTCGGCATGATGAGGAGATTTGGGCTGAATCCGGCTTCTTACTTGTTGTCGGAAAGGGTGATGAGGCGATTTGGGCTGAATCCGGCTTCTTCCTCCGTCGTTGTCGGGCTGGTATATATGTTCATCATCATCTTCAACAACAGAGCTGATCCAGTTTAAAATGGGCCTAAGCCTATTTCGATGTGTAAGCCTCCCTCCATATTTCCTTTGAACGTTTTGAACTTGTTGTATTTCGAAAGTTCTAAGAAAAAGACCCCCGTGGCGTTGAAGGTCCTCAGTGGATACAAAGAAGTGATTTATTTATTTGATTAGCAACATTCGAAGTGCGAAACCATTGGGCGCATTTTTTAGATACAGGAAAATCCGGCTTTAGACCCTCAAGGCCTCAAAGAGAGGGGTTTACAACCAAACAAAACGATACACACAGCTTTAAATTGTACCCATGTTTGCACACAAAGTAAAAGTTTAAACTCAACTCTAGTAAATCTAAAACTGAACTAGAGATAATCTGAAACTCTAGGCTTCAATTCTATTTCTGAATTTCCATCCAAACTTGCTGAAAACTTCCATCATGGCGGTCTCCAATCTTTGACAATGTTCCTTTAACATGGTCCTCTCTTCCTCTTTAGAGAGACCTGCCCAACTTCTTGCCTAATATGTCCCTCTGAATATGACCTGTAAAGAAGATTCAGGATTGTTTTTCTTAAACACTATCTCATTTCGGCTCGGCCAAATGTCCTGACATAGAGCAACAACTCCTATAAGAATTTGCGATCTACTCTTTTTTGACCAAATATTAAGCCCAGGTCCCAACATATCAACAAAGTCAGCAGGTGTTCTAGTACCAAATGTAATATGCACAACACTCCAAATGAATCTTGCCAAATGGCAGTTGAAGAAGAGATGGTGTATGCTCTCTTCATGGTTACAGAAGCAGCACTTTGTACTCTCCTGTCAAATTTTATTTTGACCGAATTGTCTTTAGTTAGGATCATTCCCTTGGGCGCATGGCTTGGAACTTCCAACTTCTCTGCGGTGCACATTGCACAGAGCCACAAACAAAAAGCAGAGGGTTTGAGATACGATTGTATAGCTACGACACCATGGATGGTCGGAAGTTGATGCTTCATTCAGTTCAGTCATAGGCTCATAGCACGAAAATGCCTTGGTGCTGCAGTCAGCCCGGGCTGCCTTTATTGTGGCCATTGATTCTGTACCGAGATGTGTGATTCTTTGTCTCATTCTCATGTATTTCAACGTATTTCAATTTTTTTCAAGCGTACATGGCAGGTTTGGCTGCTAAAGTTACATCGTTTTCAGCGAAAGATGCTTTTTGAGAGTAAGTAGACAGTACGAAAGATGCTTTTCATGCAAAAAAGTACATGCAAGTGGACATACTTTTTTTCACATTCAAAGTACAGTGGTCCTTCAGTTCTCTCATCTGAGACATTGTTAGACCATATCAAGCCTACAGATTCTGTACATGAGCATTTCAATTTTGAAAACAGTACCGTTGTTGTGTTATTTAATATTTGTCAACTATTTTTTTAAATCAATCATCCAGTACCGGCAGCCTCATGCTCAGTGCATGTACATTGCAAGCTACCTCGCGTACACCATTGGCTTACTGCTCAATGCATGTACTTTTATAACACTACCTCATGTAGCATATGTACACTAACTGCTCAATGGTTGTACATTATAGCATTGTGTCATCTACAAAATCGAAATTTTTAGATAGTAATTGTACAAAACTAAACAAATCATGACCATGTATAACAACACATTCAAACCAAAACAGTGCACATAAATCCCATTCGCATGTAGAGCCAAACACAAATGAAAAAAAAATGCTAACATGCCGCTCTTGTAAAAATAAAAATGAAATGGATATGAAAAAAATAAGAATGCCGCTATTGCTAAATCTTGTACCAACCAGAAGAAGAGACAAAAAATGGATTAAAAAGAAAAGATGAAAAAAAGCTACGATGCACTTGCAAAATCAGGCCGCTCCTTTTGCAAAATCCTAGTCAATTAGCTGAAAAACAAAACTCCGAGCACCTGTTGTGCGGCCCGGCCACAATGTACAGGAGCACCGAGCACCTGCTCTCGCGCAGTGCAGCCCCGTGCGCACCCGAGCAGCATACGCAACAACGGAGAATCAAGAACAAAAAATAGCTAAGAAAAAGAAAAAAAACAACAAGAAAAGGCCGCCCATGAGTACCAACAAGCAAAAGAAAAAATAATAAAAGAAAAGGCCGCCGGCGCTTCTGCGCGGGGACCGCTGTGCTCCGTCTGTCCGGCGCAGCAGCACGCGGCCGCTCAGATCCGGGGCTACGTCCTCCCTGCGGCCGTGCCCAGGTCGCCGCCGTGGATGCGAGCGCCGGCGAGCCGTCGGGCGACATCGATGCACGCCGCAGCAGCCGGGCGTCGGCCGGTGGCTTCACACCAAGGACGGCCTCGCGTAGATCCCTAGAAAAAAAACCGGACCGGACCAGTGGTCCGACCGGAAAAACCGTGAACCGGTGACCGGACTGGTTCGGTTCAGTTAAAAGACCGGCCATGCAATTGAACCGGTGTGAACCGGTCAAACCGGCCGGTTATGTGTTGAACCAGTGAACCAGTGACCGATTGAACCCGTGGTTTTTTATCAAACCAGTGAACCAGTGATTAGTTTGATGTTTAGGTAAGAAAACATATATATTTCTCATACAAATCATAAGAAATAAATATTTTACTAATAAGTAATGAACCACTGGTTGGACTAGTGAACCACTGGTTGGACCGGCAAACCATTGAACCAGTAGCCTGACGGGTTCGATTTCCGGTCCGGTTTTTTTCTATGCGTAGATCCGGACACCGACAGCCAACCCCACCCTCGAGCTGCGCCAGACATGGGGGCGCCGACGGCCGTTGAGCAGGGCCCGCGACGGAGCGTAGGTGGCCGCCACCGCCCTGCTCTGCGCCGGATCTGGTCGGTCGACGGCCGCTGCCGCAGTGACGCCTCCCTCCGTCGGCTCCACTGCGCGTCGGCCGCGTCGCGAACTGTGCCCGGGCCATGCTCCTCTGTTGGCCGCCTCGCCGTCTGCCTCGCGCCCGGTGGGCGCGGCCGCGTGCGAGGGTCGGCCGCCGCCGCCGAGCTCCGACCCGCCCTGTCACGCCACCACTTCGCCGGATCTCGTCGACCGCCGCCGCAGCGACGCCTCCCACCATCGACTCCACCGCGCGTCGGCCGCGTCGCGAACTACGCACGGGCCCTGCTCTTCTGCTGGCCACCTCGCCGTTTGCCTCGCGTCTGGTGGACGCGGCCGCCGCAGCCAAGCTCCGACCTGCCCTGTCGCGCCACCGCCTCGCCGGATCTCGTCGACCGCCGCCGCAGCGACGCCTCCCTCCATCGGCTCCACCGCGCGTCGGCCACGTCGCGAACTGCGCCCGGGCCCTGCTCCTCTGCCGACCGCCTCGCCGTCTGCCTAGCGCCAGTATGCGCGGCCGCGTGCGAGGGTCGGCCGCCGCCGCCGAGCTTCGACCCGCCCTGTCGCGCCACCGCCTCGTCGTATCTTGCCGCCGTCACAAAGAGGGCGGGTCCGGGGAGCTCCGCGCAGATCCGGCCGTCGTCGGCCTCACGTGCGGGCTCGTGCAGCCTGGATCTGTTGGCCCCGCGCCTCGGTGGCCTCCGGCCGCCCGGATCCGGCCATGACGCCAAGCCGGCCTTCGGTGACCCAGCGCCGCCTGAGAGAGAGGAGAGAGAAAGTGAAGAGGAGAGAGGAGGTGTGGATTCAAAATGGCTCCTAGTAGAGCCCAGGTCCAGCCGCCGCACCCCACGCCGGGAGGTCGCCGCCGTGCCGCTGGCTCCGGTGGATCTGGATCTGGGAGGTGGGAGAGGGGACCGGAGGAGAGAGAAAGGAAATGGCCAAATATTTTTGAATCTGTACATCACCGCTATCCATCCTTTATTTATTATGTATGAAATGTGTACAAATACGTGAGGACCATAGTATAAAATACATCAAGGGACACAATGTCTGAGCACGTGTACCTTACCTGCACCGGTGGGGTGGGGGACGGGTACAGGTGTCACCCCCTCCTTAGAGGCACCCCGGCTGCCTTCACTACTTAAATCTTAGTTCCTCGTAGCATTGCGGGAGGGCGTTGCTGCTATGCGAAGTTCAGCTCTGACTGATCTGGTTCAGCCGTGCGAGTGGAGGATGGGCCGGCCGGGGCAACCCGGCTCCTAGCGTCCTGATGACGCAGGGGGTATCTAGCCTCTGGCCCCTAATATAAAGGTGACACAGAATAGCTGATACGACGTCAGTGCCGTGAAGATTTTCAAGATAGCAGGGCCAATCCTACTAGCGGGTAGCTTTCGGCCGTGTTTAGTTCATGAAAGGTTTTCGCGAAAAGATTTCAGATTTTGATTTTACCGATTTAAGAGCAGTAAATGTAGACGAAAAAGGTGGAAAGTTACATGGATAGCTTGGAAATCTCGAGACGAATCTAACGATGGTAATTAGAGGGTAATTAATCCATAATTAGCAGATGGTTACTGTAGCATTAATGTTGCAAATCATGGATTAAGTAGGTTCATTAGATTCGTCTCGCGATTTACAGCATATCCATGTAACTTTTCACATTTTTCATCTACATTTAATACTCTATGCATAAAAGATTCTCCTTTGATGTGATGGTTGAAAAGATTTCGGGTGGTAACTAAACAAGGGCTTCGTCGCAACACAGAAGACGCAGTGAGGGCGGGGTGGGAATGGGATAGGTCCGTCTCGTCGCAGTGCAGGCCACCGAGGGAATCAAGTTTCCGGAGTGGCATCGCATATAGCCCGTGTTTAGCTCGCGAAAACATTTCGTGAAAAGATTTTGAGTTTTGATTTTATCAATTTAAAAGTAGTAAATGTAGACGAAAAAGGTGGAAAGTTATATGGATAGGTTGGAAATCTCGAGACGAATCTAACGATGGTAATTAGAGGGTAATTAATCCATACTTAGCGGATGATTACTGCAGCACTACTGTTGCAAATCATGAATTAAGTAGACTCATTAGATTCGTCTCGCGATTTACAGTCTATCCATATAACTTTTCACCTTTTTCGTTTACATTTATACTTCATGCATCAAAGGTTCTCTTTTGATGTGATGGATGAAAATATTTCAGGTGGGAACTAAACATGGCCATAGCAAATCAAATGAATCTCCACACAGAGTGACAGAAATCAACGGAATCACTACAGTGGAGGTAGACGCGTCTTCACAACTGCTGTCAAGATCAAACAAGTAGCCGCACACTGTAGCCCTTGTTCAGTTTCAAAACGAAATCTTTTCACCCATCACATCGAAGGAGAATCTTAGATGCATGGAGCATTAAATGTAGACGAAAAAGGTGAAAAGTTATATGGATAGGCTGTAAATCGCGAGACGAATCTAATGAGCATACTTAATCCATGATTTGCAATAGTAATGCTACAGTACCATCCGCTAATTATGGATTAATTACCCTCTAATTACCATCGTTAGATTGGTCTCGAGATTTCCAACCTATCCATATAACTTTCCACCTTTTTCGTCTACATTTTCTAATCCTAAATTGGTAAAATCGAAACCCGAAATCTTTTCACCGAAAAGTTTTCACGAACTCAACACGGGAGTAATCTGAATGAAAAAGAGGGCAAACCACTAGGAAGCAGAAAGTTCAGAGGGACTTTCAGTATCTGTACGGTATTTGCTTCCGTGCTAATCCTGGGATGGAGCGTCAGATCACAGCGCGGCCCAGATAGGATATCATGAATTTTGTTCCCATTGTATTATGCAGCAGGAGAACTCAATGCAGGACGAATCGGCAGGAGTATTTACAGTTGTACTACTAATTATCTGACTAAACGGAAGTACGGAACTGCAAGATAACAGTTACTTTGGTTAAACTTAGCAGCACACAGCTTGTGAATAGAAGAAGATGCCGTTAAATAAACTCAGAATCCAAATCCATTGGCTCTTGCCTGCATGACAGGCCCGCTTGGCCGGCGTGTGCTGTTGACTTGTGGATACGGACTACGGAGGCACACCGAATTTGACTTCGATGGTTATCCACATGACCACATACTGCCTATATCTTTCTTTGATTGCTGACTATGAAAAGCCAGTTTGTTTCGAATTTGTGGAGTACCTTGATCAGTTGCGATTCCCTTCTCATCTCCTCTGCTTTGTATGCTTTGAAAGTCTTAGTGCTTGACGGCTTGTGCATGTAGCTGAGAAATTTCAGATGGGCTGACGGCTGAGGCTAATAATGGAGGGATCCAAGAAGTCTGAAGTGGCCGAGCAATTGAAGTATTTCAAACGAATACGAGGTCTGAAACCTGACTTTGTAACGGGGTATACGAGGTTTGAACAGCATCACTGTCTCAGTGAAGGAGATGGCTTGGAATGGAACCCAGGAAAGAGAAGATTTCAGTGGCAGCGAGAATTCCAGTTCAGCTATAGTACGCGCAAACCGTGACTAGCTCCAGAACAGAAAGCTGAATACTACTAGCATCAACAAAGTTCCGGGAATGATTTCCGGAACACAACCTATGGATTTGATCATCACAAAGCAAGTAAGTGCAGTAGGGATGGAGCTAATCCGTCTGGTTGCAGGGCACCGAGACTCAGCCTTCTCGAAGTGGCAATGTGGCATCGCGTATCCCTCCTACGAGTCTAACAGATATTTAATGTCACATCAGAATTGTTCAACCGCTCAATCAACTGAATAGCTCAATGGAATGGAAGTAGGCACGTCTTCACAACGGCGGTCAAAATCAAGCGAGCACGACTCAGCATAAACCTGAAAAAGGAGAGCCACTAGAAAAGTCAGAGACTTTTGTTCTCAGAGAGGAGCTTCAGTGGATATCTGCTTCCGTGCTAATCCTCAGATCACAGCGAAATCACACATAGGTCATTGCAAAATCAAATCAACATCAACAAATCACATAATACATACTGGGAGGAGCTATGATACATGATAGTCATGGAGGATTTTTTTTTATTTTCACTAATACGGAGTATTACGCAGGAGCTTTTCCTCTAGGCGAAATTAGTGCTAGACAAGAAACTCCAGCCCCGATTACACGCGTCACTCCTTCTTGGCCTTGTTGTCCGGGCCGCGGCGGCGGCGGCGGCGGGTTCTCCGGCGCCGCTGCCTTTGGGCGCCATCATCTTCTTGAACTCCTCGAACCCAACGCACCCATCGCCATCGACATCAACGCCGGCGATCATCCTCTCGCACTCCTCGCCGCTGCACCCTTCCCCGATCTGCGCCATCACCTTCCCGAGCTCGGCCGCCGTGATGCGTCCGTCCCCGTTGAAGTCGTAGACGTCGAAGGCCGCGCGGAGCTCGGCCTCGAGCTCGCCGCTGCCACGGCCGTCGGCGGCGCGGGTGTGGAACGCGGCGAACTCGCCCAGGTCCACGTACCCGTCGCGGTCCGTGTCGAGCTCGTCCATCATGGCGGCCACCTCACGGCCCCCGTGCGAGGAGCTCGGCGGCGGGGTGATGGCGCGGTTGACCGCGGCGAGCTCGGATGGGGAGATCCGGCCGTCGCCGTCCGCGTCGAAGCGGGAGAAGACTCTCTGCATCTCCGCTGAGACCTCCGGCGGCCTCTGCTGGCTCTGGGCTTGCTGCTGCTTCTCGGCGGTGGTGGCGTTCGACATGGCGACGGAGGCGAGGCGACGCGACGCAACCAAGGCGTGATGGATCAAGTGGTGAAGTGGTGGTGTCACTCGAGAGCAAGTGGCCGGAGAGAAGAGGAGGCGATGTGATTTGTGAGCAGGACCTTTTGTGAGGCTGTGAAGTGGAAGATGTGTGGAGGTTGGAATGGCCTCGCCGGAGGCCGGAGATATTAATAGGCCGCTGCGGCGGTCGCACGCGGTATCGACACGCCAGCGGCAGGGCACCGACTTTTTTTGGCTCGCCGGATAAAGAAAGCGCACCGCCACCCGCGCAGGCCGTGCGGAGTCGTACTCGCACGTGAGAGAGAGAGGTGAGGGACTACGCGGCGGTCTTCGTGGCCGCTGCCTCGGTCGGCGCATGGCCAGGCGTCCGCGCCGGGGCCGAGGCACGTGGACGGCCGGCGGGGAGGCGGGGGGGCGGTGCGGATCTCGGTGTCACGGGGCAAGTTTCCTTGCTCGCGTTCGAAGTTTCCTGGAAGCTTGAAAGCAGAGGAACTGAAGTCTGAAGAAGCAGAGGGCGTGTTGAGCAGGCAGCGTGAATCACCGGCCACGTCCGTACCTTGGGATATTTTTAAGGCAAAAAATCTGTCTGTACCCAATGACGTCAACGGCTGTCAATACAGCCCATGAAGTCTGGGCCGTAGACGAATCTAATCCAAGATGGGTATGGCGGCCCATTCTTATCTTCGGTCGGGCAGTGTGCAGCGTCTCCGAGCCCAATCTACTTTTTCAGACAATCCAGCCCATCACGTACGATGCCCACCTGATCTCAAACAACCAAAAGGAGGCCAAAGCCCACCCCGAGCATTTCCGCTGCATCCATGGCCCACGCCCACGCCCACTCACACCAATCCACCCCTCTCTCTAGTAGTCTCTCCTCCATTCGAGTCTAGAACACTCGTGCTAACCTGCGCTCGGTCCGGCGGCAAATCCTTCGCGACTCCTCGTCCAACACCGGCCGGCAATCCAGAAGAAGCAGGAGCCACCAGCACTGGACCCTTCACGATTCCTCTCCAACTGATCATCGATCTGGGCTCCTCCTATAAAACGCAACGCCCATCGAGCCAGAGCCAGAACCCACCAAGTATTCGACGCGACGCGAGGAATCACAACAGCGACCAACAGTCCACCACCACCACCACCATCAATTTCAGCTTCACTCTCAGTAGTTCTCAACTAAAAAAACCCAGCAATGTCGCTGGTCCGGAGCGGCACCGTGTTGGACCCGCTGTCGCTGGACATCTGGTCCTCCGCGGACCCTCTCGGCGTGGTGCGCCCACTAGCGGAGCAGTGCCCGGTGCTCACCAACGTGCGCGTGGACTGGAAGGAGACCCCGGCCGCGCACGTGTTCAAGGCCGACCTCCCCGGCGTCAAGAAGGACGCCGCGAAGGTCGAGGTGGAGGACGGCAACGTGCTGGTGATCAGCGGCGAGCGCGGCAGCAGGGAGGAGGCACGGGAGGGCGAGGCGTGGCGCCTCGTGGAGCGCGGCAGCGGCGGCACGTTCCGGCGCCGGTTCCGCCTCCCGCGCGGCGCGAGGCTGGACAAGGTGACCGCGGCCATGGAGGACGGCGTGCTCACCGTCACCGTGCCCAAGGACGAGGCCAAGAAGCCGCAGGTCAAGGCCGTCGAGATCTCAGGCTGATCGAGCCGGCATGTGGGCTGTGGCCATGGTCTGCAAGTCCGTCCCGTGTGTCCGTGTGGCGTCGTCCATATCAGTGTCTTGTGTAGTTGTGGAGTATGTAATGTTAAGTTCACTCGCGTGAGTGTCACTCCATGCTGTGTGTATGATACGTGATCTCGAATAAATTTGTGGAGCACGTCGTCGGGTTTGTATGGAGCTCTTGGAAAATGGGTCTTTTACCAGTAACCTTAATTTGGCACGATCAGCTTGTGACGTGGAGCTTGCAGTTACTCGAGTCACTGGTTAGTCAAAGTTACTACCGTGTGCTCACTGATCTGCGCGTACTTACCAGTGACAGTGACGCTTGTGGTTTCTTGATCCTCCTTCTCTGGTGTGTAGCTCGGCCTTCTTCAACGGTAGCGACTTTGAATTTTGAGGAAACGGGCACACTCGCCTACCATGCCAATGTTGTCGACGTGCAGTGACCGGTGACGGAAGCCAAGATCCACAACAATACACCGAGTATTCGAAGTCTGCCGCTGGTCTTCGCCCCCTGCAGCTTTGTCTAAAGGCCACTGGCATCTGCCTTGCAGAAAATTGCCGGTGTAGTTAGTTGTATTGAGTACTAGTTTGTTACCCAGCAATGACAACCTCACCAGTCTCCTAGGTCTCTGGCCATCTTCCTATTCATCCTGCTCCCAACCTTTTCCTCCGGTTAGTATTTGGACGGCAAGAGATGATATGATTTTCAGGGAATTCAGCCAACCTTTGAGGAAGTTCATTCAAGAGAGAGAGTTTGTCCTGGTTATTCTAAGAGCAAAAAAGCTTGATCAACCAGTTATGTCTTTATGGCGTACTCAATCATGTAACCTTTCTTATTTTCTGTCTCCTTTTTTGTTTCTTGAACTTACTAATGGTTTTCTTGTAACTCTTGGTTGTTTATATATAATCAGCAGGGGGCAACCCCTCCTCCAATTCATCATGCCTGTCCACGCTCAAATGTAACAACACTGACACCATCGAGATCAGAACTCCTTTCTTCGTTGGTACTGCGGGTCCAGTCTGTAGGAAATTGGTTAGCGTGAGCTGCGGCCAAATAAACTAAGACACAAATAGCTCACAGCGCATACATAAACTAAGCAGCGTTAAAAACATGATGACGAGCCAACGGGATTTCTTCCTTGATCTCCTGCTCTACTTGAACGGCCGTCATTCGCCTGTCCTCAAGCACGCTCCTGTTCCTGTCCTCAAAAATAAACAAAGAAGCATTAAGAGCGAGTAGTATGGAGCCAGCTAAGCGAGCGAGAAGCACAACCACGTCATAGAAATCACTGCTGGCAGAGAAAGAAATGGAGAGAGAATGCGGAGCGAGTGTCTACCGAAACGCCCGCTTGAGCGGGCGGATGCGCGCATGCGGTTGCTATTGGCTACGCTGCTGCCATGCTTGAAGCTTATTCGCTGCATGTGGCGTGCGTTTACTACTGTTGTCGACCACCGTATTAAATATTGTCCACGCTATTGTTTTTCTTGCCGTCTGCGAGCGAAACCATAATCCTTGCTCTAAAGAGATAGAAATGTTCCGTGCTGAATAAATGAGCAGCGCCGCCTTGACTCTTCTTAGTTCTTACTTCCTCCTTTTCAAATTATAAGTCATTTTGGCTTTTCTAGGTTCATAAATTTTGCTATAAACCTAGACATAGCGTTTATCTAGGTGCATAACAAAAAGATTATAATCAGTAGAGAGTGTCATCGCACGGTTGCCAAGACTGTATACTTTGAGAACTGTGCCGGGGAGTGTCATCACCATGACATCCTCTCTCATCCCATGACACTCCCCTCATAAATATCACTGCCATGTCAGCAAAATTGTTGATGTGGCATGATATTTAATGCTTATGACACTTCCCACTGAGACTGTCCTAAAAAGCTAAAACGACCTATAATTTAGAACGGAGGCAGTGCATCTTTTGGGAATCGACAGCTATCCGACACCAATCCCCCAATTCATACCTCCATTACTGGTACTTGCACCAGTTTTCCAGACCACGTACTGATCCTCTGTTCCAAGCCTCCCTAGCGAAGCTGCAAATGCAGGATTAGATGCAGGCTACTCCAAGACAGCATTCGCCAGTACGTAACTGTAATTTTGCACTATCTTGCGAGGTGGAGCTTGCAGCTATACTCCTTAGTCACTGGTTAGTCAAACTACCAACCACCGCGTGTACTGACTGAACTGCTTACTGACAAGTAGGCTGGTGAAATTTATCGGTCGTCCTTATTGTTTACAGGATGATAGAATTCCGAGTCTACTGCGAGTCCACTGCGAGAATGACAGAATTCCAAGTCTACTGCGAGTCTTTGCCCCCGTGCAGCTGCAGCATTGCCATGGCCTAAAGGCCACTTTCTTGCAGAAAATTGCTGGTTTAAGTTGCGTAGTCGGCCTGTTGTTATTAGTCTGTTACTCAGCAATGACAGCCTCACCGGTCTCCTCGGTCTCTCTGGCCATCTTCCTCTTCATCCTGCTCCCAACCTTCTCCTCCAGTTCATGTACGTCCGAGCTCAGGTGTAACAACACCAACCCCATCGAGATCAGACCTCCTTTCTTCGTTGGTACTCAGGGTCTTGATCCAGCCTGCAGGAAATCGGCTAACGTCAGCTGCGGTCAACTGGGTCCAGAGCTCGATCTTGCTACTACTGACAGCAATAAGCTACTGCTGAATGGGATTTCCTACGATTACCATACGGTGGTAGTACAGGATGTTGAGCTCAGCGTCCTCAAGAATTTGACCTGCAGTTTCATGTTCACCTTCACGCCGCCTGTGGCCAACTTCCAGAGCAGTTACCCAGACTTGGTGAGATGGTTCTCGTCGATCAGCTGCAGCCACAGCAACGCCACAGTTTTCCACAGCATATTTGGGGATGATAAGGACGTTGGCCAAAGCATAGAACCGGAGGAGCGCGGTCTTGCTTCATGCCATGCCACTCCTAGGTTCGAATGGACCCTAAGCTTCAGCGATAATAGTAGTGCTGGGCAAATCTCCCAGTTCTCAGTGCTATCAGGGAGCATAAGGAAGTACCTTTTGTCGCCTTCAGATTGTGTTGTGCCTTCTCCTGGAGGTAACATGATTCTATTTCCTACACGCCAAACTTATTTATGTTCATGTATATTGAGCATGCACCACAAGTAAAATAAGGATATTACAGTTTTCATCTTAAAAATGAAAACTTCTATTATATTTCAGATTATGTACCCTTGTGCAAAAAAAAAAACAAAAAAAACAAACAAATCACGCAAAAAAGTAGGATGAATAAGATGGTGTCACTGCTTACCACACCCCTGCACTATGACCTATCGTTGCTGGGACATTTCCCCCTCATCATTTCGTTTTGTGCTGCAACTTAAGTAGTGAAGCTTGCAAATTCTATTAAAGTCTATGAAATCATAACCTCAAGCAATTCCAACAGTGAATTTCCACAAAATTTCCAACTCATTGATTCAATCAAACCATATGTTATCTGCAGATGGAGATCATGGTAAGAAGTATGGCACTAGGTTACTTATGGCAGGTAAGAACTTCACTTGTAGCAGCAGAAGATCCAAGTACTGTAGTGTTGAAGAAAACAAAATCCAAAAAAATCTACTAGCTGATAATGAAGTATCTCACCATGATGTGCTGGTATTTGATACGAGACATGTTGAATCTTAATGTTTCTTCCTTTTTGTTTACTTACAGTGCTCATATCTGTAACTTCTGGGATGATTTTAGCATGCTTGTTTGCTGTGCTGAAGCCACTTTGGAAAAAAGCATTCTTTTTCCGAGGAAAGAATCGTGAAACCAAAGAAAACATTGAATTTATACTATCCAGATATGGGATAAGACCCAAAAGATACAGGTACACTCACCTGAAAAGGATAACAAGGTCTTTCAGTGAAAAACTAGGGGAAGGAGGATATGGCATGGTCTTCAAAGGTGAGCTTAGGGATGGACGCTTGGTTGCTGTCAAGCTACTTCATAACTCGAGAGGCGATGGAGAGGAATTTGTAAATGAGGTTGTAAGCATTGTCAACGCCTCTCATGTTAACATAGTTTGCCTACTTGGATTTTGTATAGAAGGATCAAGGCGAGGTCTCATATATGAGTACATGCCTAATGGATCATTGGAGCGGTACATCTATTCTGAAAATCCAAAATCAACTCTAGGGTGGGAAAAATTATATGATATAGCAATTGGAATTGCACGAGGGCTAGAATATTTGCACAGAGGGTGCAATAGACGCATCATACATTTCGATGTCAAGCCTCACAATATCCTTTTAGATGAGAATTATTGTCCAAAAATTGCTGATTTCGGCCTGGCCAAACTCTGTAACATCAAGGAGAGTGTCGTTTCAATGGCTGGTGCACGAGGAACGATTGGCTTCATTGCTCCAGAAGTGTTCTCTAGAAGTTTTGGTGCTGTATCAACCAAGTCAGACATCTACAGCTTTGGAATGGTGCTCTTGGAGATGGTTGGAGGGAGAAGAAATGTGCAAATACATCCTGACAATTCTAGCCAAATTTATTTCCCGGAATGGCTTCATGGTCACTTATCTAACGGGGGTACACTTGAAACCTTTGAAGTGACAAGCGCAACCGAGGAGATTGCAACGAAGATGGCTTTGATTGGTTTATGGTGCATACAAATGATGCCAGAATCTCGTCCTTCTATCACCAAGGTCATAGACATGCTAGAGAGGGGTGTTACTGAATTAGAAATTCCACCAATGCAATTTTTATCTAGCACCCCAGAACCATCAATCCATTCGATTAATACAACTTCTGGAGAACACACTCAGAATTTAAGTTTTCTCATTTCAACAAATGAAAGAAAAGGGTCTCTTTGTTAGTACTACTACTGTACCACGATGCTGTAGATAACAAATGAGAGAATTTTAAGTTTGCCCTGCTTGATCCATGTTGTGTTGCTACTCCTCTCTACACATATCCATTTATGGGCTTCCTTTTCAATATCAGTCTCCTGACCTTTTTGCAAGATGTAGACTAATTTCAAAGGCAAAAGCAGAGTCCTATTTGGTTTATCCATGCATGGAAGCCAACACAAAGTTCAGGTCTACCAAAATATCCTCAAAATCATTGGTAACGTGCGCAAGTAAATTTGCAGAAAGGATTACCTTCATGCAGCTCTTAGGATGATACAAGATTGAAACTCCATCAATGTATATCATTATTATCCAGCGATGTTATGATCCCATTGTACCTTTAAGAGAATTACATGACTGATGTGATAAACCATTTCACTTAGGAATGAGAGCATCTTGTGATTGTGTCTATATATCTATTTTTTTGGAGATTTGTTGTCTGATAGTATTCAGTTAAAATGGAAATGAAAAATAATGGCCAGTATTTCCCGCAATATGAACAAAAAGAATTTATAACAAATGAAGATTGCATCATCCACCAGCAAAGTGACTATACAAATGCAAGACACAATATGCCTTTGAATAGAAAGTAGTTGCTACCTGAAATTGATTACCATGTCAAATAGCTCATGGGTTTAGATCAATATGGTCATTACAAAACTAGTTGAAACTTCTAAGGAAAAAAAAATCTATTTTTACAGTGCTGTTGCTAGTGAGCTTGAATTCCAAATAATTCCTGGGAATTAGGCACTAAATATTAAGGAGATACAATGAGCTTAAATTCGTATTAAGGAAAAGAAACACCCAAGGTTTCATGCGTTCAAGGAGACATTTACCTTGATTTTCATGCAGACCAAACCTTTCTGTATTGAAAGCAAAGCCCTGAAAGCGTGGACATATGTATATGTGTGATGTTACCAAAGAAGTAGATACCTGTACTAGCTCCAGATAATAAGTCGACATCTTGCAAACAGTATCACTCACATAGTCAAATGTGATAGCATCCAGAACGAGCTTCATGTAACACATATAAAGATATTTTGTTGCATGGACTGTCATCTGACAATGATAAAACATGAAGAGTGGCTTAAATTTCAAAGATAAGGCATCCAGAATTGGTTCGTTTGATAAAGATCAAGCACAAGTAGCTTTCAGGTCTCAATAAGAAAGAGAAACAACTCTAGACGATAGATGCTCAAAATAGAAGTGCATATGCTAAACCAACTACTCTTCTATCCATTCAATATGTGTGCCTAGCTATATAGCAATGTAAAGAGAACTGTATGGCATTCTATATTCTCTTTCTGAGAACTTTGAACAACTCCCTGTTTAACGTTTTACCAGAAAGGAATATGCATGGCCTAGGTGGCTAGGTTATGATTATATCTGGGTTGCAAGGTCCCCACAGATCTCATAGGAAACTAAGGAAGATAATTCTCCATCATCGCTAGCAGTCAACTAGTAAGCTCAATTTCTCCTAACTATGTATGGGCAGATGGGTTCCTGGATCTGTAATGAAGCTTCCAAGAAGACAGATAGGTTTGACAGACATGCATAATGATGAACTTTGGGTTACCTCACCATGACGCTTGACAAACCAGGTCATGTCTTGGAAAGGTAATGGGCAACAATACCTGCCTAATCTGCAGAAAGCATGTTGAACACGAAGCCGGAAGCTAGCTCCGGGTCCACATGCGTTTTACTCGGCCATGGCGCTTGAGTGGACGTCAACTCTGAAACTTAACTGCGCGCGTGTACACCCGCTTCAGCGCCAAAAGGTCGAACACCTCGCGGGCGGCAGGTGAGATGGCAGTACAGAAGCTTGTCCTTCGTTCGATCTCGCAGGCTCTGAACCACAGAAATGCGTGGCAGACTGGCAGGTAAGCCGGGGCGTCATGGTGCGGAGGCATGGCTGCGGCCGCCAAGCCGGAACCACCACGGTCCCCCGCGCCAAGAGGAACAGGAGGCTGAGAGAGCGCCAGGTCCCGAGTCCCGACCTTGGAAGGTGGAACAGAGGATTTCCAAACTGAGGCGGAGGCGCCACGATCATCATCGCCTGCCCCTGGGGACGGACGGTCACCGTAGCACCAACACAGCAACCACGCGGCGGCCCACGCCGACGCCGAGATGGCTGTGGCCAGCAGCCAACGACCTTGCCGTGAGGCTGTGCCATGCGGCTGCCCAACTCCAATACCAATAGGAGAAGTACTTGTGCGCGAAAAGTCGTTTCCATAACGATCACAGGTTCAAATACCACAGGAACAAGAGAAAATTGCAAGACCGTATCTCTTTGATTTGGGATTCCATCCTACAAGACGTTTTTGTTGTCAAGGCCAGCAGGTCAGCAAAGACACTACAGATGAGCTCGATCATTCTCAGCAAATCATGAGAAAGTTGCAAAATAAATAATAATAATAATAATAATATAATAAAATCCCACCACGTATGAGCTCACCAGATTCTAACAGTTTTCACCACTCAAGAGCCGCTGAAATAGCATGTTTGCATACGCATAACCCAAACTCGGAAACAGTTCGACTCATCAAGCATCTAGCGGCTACACGTCAGTAAGTGACAACTGCATTAGCAAAGAAGGAGGAGAATAAGAAGGAGAAGAAGAGGAGGAAGAAACAAATAGTGACAACTGCTGCCCGAAATCAAACAACCTTATCTATTTTTCAGCTACAGCAAGTTTGTTCTGACTTATTCTATCTTCTTGTCCCTCACATAATACTATTAAAATAGACAAAATCAGCTACACATGCATGCGTGGCTGCTGGGGTTGTTCGGGTTCCTATAACATACTCCCTCCAAAGCCTAAATAAGACCGGTTGTGTCCAGCAAACTCTCTTTATATAATGGTGGTTTCATAATCTTATCAAAGAAGAATTGGTTGCTGCAAAGTAACACCTAGAAGCTTTTTCATCGTACCAACGAAATTCTTATCTCGCCCCTCAAATCACCAATCCATTTGCAAATATTTTGTCTAATATTGCTTCACCACTAAGACAACAATTAGTAATACGGAAACCGACTGACAAGTGACATGTAATAATTCATGTATATCGCTTCTCGTGGCTTCCAAAAGAGAGAGACTTGCAGTTCAGGTTTCGGGGAAAAAATACCCTGAGACCTCACAAGGATGGAGAGTACTCAAGTACTGTCAAAACTTTGAATTCAGAATGGCACCTTCGATCTTCCTGGGTAATGGCCACCAAGCAATCCTTCGAGCAAGCTAAGCCACAGCCAAGTGATTAAAAGTCGATCCAAGGACAGATCCCCATCAACACAACAGTACACTGATGCATTCATTAGGGAAGAAAATTGGGAGCTAACTGTGGTAGCTACCAGCGTTGGGTGTGGATGACCGGCAGCTCTCATGGACGACGGCACACGTACGGTCCATGACCCGTCGCTGGCCCTGCACGTTTTGCGTGGCGGGAAACGTTCTCCCGGCACGGAGAATCTGCAGCCCTTTGTTGTGACCCCAATGTCACATTTGATCGGCTGACGCATCGAGAAAACAACCGCACGGCGTAGGTGGCCGTCAGATCCAGAATCGGACAGCCACGCTAGGCCGGTACGGTGGAAAAAATGTGGGGCTCTGAAACCTACACTTACCTGAATTATTTGCCTGATTGCGTCCCCTCTCGTTTTCATGGACCCTTCGTCAGGGCCTTCTACATGCATTCCTAGAGACACTTCAGCAGGGTTAGAACTGTGTGTGCTTAGACATTTCAGCAGGGTTAGAAAGGTACGTTGATATTAGATTGGAGTCGGAGCCATCGGCATTTTCTTTTTTCTCTTTTTTATTGGAAGAAGCATGCGTCCAACATTGCCTCCGATCCAACGAGCGCCACGTACGTCGCCAAGTGATCTGCGACGTCTTTTATTCCATGATCATGTGCAAGTAAATCTTCTGTAAGAGCCAAGTAAACAGCAAGGTTTGAAAAACTAGACGGTTCGTGGTGCACAGGACTACAAGCGTCATGCCTTCCGCCCTCGCTTTCTGCCTAACAAAAAAACATTGATGACTCACCTACCCGGCCCTCCAATAATCAAACTGAGATTTGGATCGATAATCGCTGAGAATCTTAGAGCAGCCAAATAATATAGAACAAACAGTCAATCAGAGAAAAAAGAAACATTATTACACCCTCGGATTCATCACTGTTACTTCGCCTCGAGACTTTGGACAGAGGCGCACGTGGCCGTGGAATCGGTACATCTCTCAAAATCAGCTAGGAACTTTTCAGAATTTAGATAAGTTTTTTTTTAACGAACCGGCACGGGATTGTGCCAATTTCATCGATAAATAAGAGAATTTAATTTACAACCGGCTAGCCGGTAGAAAGACCAAAAAAATTACTCTCTTGCTATTAACCTGCGCCAAACTCTTAGCGCCCGCTGCTGCTGCCCATGCTCTTGCTTCAGACTTGATTTTCGCCACTAGTGCTAAGGCTGAGGTTTCTCTCCTGTTGAAAACTCTTGCATTCTTTTCGTTCCAAATCTCCCACATGATGAGCAGAGCCAAGCTCCTCAAAGCCTTTGGAGGCCCTAGTCTTGCTGCAGTAATTGATACCCACCATACTGCCATGTTAGCGGTCTCTAGCCATGCCCCGGGTTGGAGATTAGGTTGCGCCAGCCATGTTGCTATGGGGCTCCATATCCTTCTAGAGTATATGCATTCTACTGTAAGATGGTGCCCCGTTCTCTGAGGAACCTCCGCGCAACTGACACACCGGCGTGTGCGGCCACCCGCGCTTGGCTAGTCGATCGGCAGTCCGAACTCTATTCTACATCAATAACCCCTGCGAGCGAATATTTGGGAATGCAAATTCAGTTGCTGCCGCCATGGCTGCACACTGATACTGCATGAAAAATGTGCTTATTAATTAGATGGTTACTTGACATTGCTGTTAAGCATAAGATCAGACCGAGAGGCTAGTGTGTGTGAACGGGTCGTCCGTGGAGCACTGTAATCCCTTAGCTGCCGGAAGAGGACCCCGCAGCACTCTCACTGGACTTTCCCTCCTGCCGGTACGGCGGCGGGGACACGAGCAAGCAACAAGAGGCACCCGCAGGCCGCAGCGTGACGAGCCAAAGCGTACGGCCAGACCACCTCGACGCCGAGGTGTGAACGAATCAGGCGGTCGCCGTCGCTCGTAGGGGTCCGGTCCCAAACCCCCAAAGCGTAGAGGAGGCAACCGTACAGCGACTGCACGTATGGAGCCACGTAGCCATCGTTCACACGCTGACGCCAACGCGTCATTAAGCGCCGGATGGCGAGCCGCCAGCGGATCCCGCCCGTCGGCGGCCGATCGGACGGTACGCCGGCCAGGCGGGCAGGTAACCGGCCTCTGGCAGCATTTTTTTCATTTCTTTCTTTATTTTCCCCTTCGTCCATGGAGCTCTCCAGATCATGAATCCGTCATTCAGCTGCAAATTTACCAAAATGTCCCCCGTTCAAGTTCACACCACTGTTGTACACCAGCACACTCGACGGGGACGATGCCGGACGCCCAGTATAAATAGCCGTGCCAGACGCCATTAGCCGAGCAGAGCATCTCAGAGCATACAAGTGTACACTTGAAATCTATCTATCAAGCTAGAGCCAGAAGTACATCTTCTTGCTCGAGACTCTCCCCAGCCAAGAACGTCTCGAGGATGTCTCTGGTGAAGCTGTTCGACACGCTTGCGCCGGACTCGTCGTGGATGAGGAACCCGTTCAGCATCTTCGGCACGGCGGTGTCCGCCGACGCGTGGCTGGCGAGCGACACGTCGGCGTTCGCCAACACCTACATCGAGAGCCGGGAGACGGCGTGCGCCTACGTGTTCAGCGCGGCGCTGCCGCCGGGCGTGAAGAAGGAGGAGGTGAGCGTGGAGGTGGACGAAGGGAACGTCCTCGTCATCACCGGCGAGCGAAGCGTCCGCCGGGAGGAGCGCGGCGACAGGTGGCACCACATCGAGCGGAGCTGCGCCACGTTCCTCGGAAGGTTCCACCTGCCGGAGGACGCCGCCGTCGACGGCGTCAGGGCCGCCATGGACGCCGGCGTGCTCACCGTCACCGTGCCCAAGGTCGGGGCGGCGCCGACGGCCATCGCCGCCGCCGCCGCCGCCAGCGAGAAGGCGGCGGCGGACGAGGCGCCGACAATGGCCGTCGAGGCCGCCGGCATGTGCTGATTCCGACGCCGACGGCCTCGGTCACGGGCGCGGCGGCTCTGTTGGCGGTGAATGAACGGTGGCGCGCCACGTCGCGCGACAGTGAGGTCGCTAGTACCGTACCGTCTGAAGCTTCCTCGTCCTCTGGTTTGTTTGGTCTTGCATACTTTTCCGTGTGAGATGGGACTGCCTGCAATGCAGGCATGTACTAAAAAACCAAAAAAAATGCCTGCACGGCTGCACCATGTGTCCCTGTACCATGTACTCCTACTTCGCAGTAGTTTCTCCTTTCTTATGTGCTCAGTAAATGAAGAGCAACCTAAACCCAAGCTGGAAGGAATCCTGCCTTTACTAAGCTCATTTCTTTGCTTGTGATTGGTGTCCCTACTAATTCCTAGTCTGGCAACTATTGTATGACTTCTGTAAATCTTAGCATTATTTCCTCAAAGAAGCTGAATGAGTTCTATCTCTACTAATATCTTCTTCCTTGCCTTTCGCTTTTTTCTTTTTGTGATTGATGTCTCTACTAGTTCCTTGGTGTGGCAATAAAGTTGTGATACTTTACTAAAATCTGCCGACGATGTGACTTCTGAAAATCTTAGCAATCTTTCCTCAAAGAAATCATTAGCATACAGATGAGATGTTTGATCGAACGTCGGACACCAAAAACTGGAAAACCTTCACAGCACGGAAGTAAATTTCTCTACTAATTACAGCTCAGTAATGAAGAGCAACCTAAGCTGCAATTACAATTGTCAATTCTGTCTCTACTAATTTCTTCTTTTTTATTGCAATTACCATCTCTACTATTTTTTTCTTGATTTACTGTAGTAATAGTAACTGACAACTTAAATAGTGAAACCTGCCAGTGTGCTGCCTGCAAGCATGTAAGAGGGGAAAAAAATGCCTGCACGGCTGCATCATGTACTCATGTAGTCATGTTGTAAGTTTCTCCTTTCTTCTGTGTTCAGTAAATGAAGAGCAACCTAAACCCAAGCTGCAAGGAATCCTGTCTCTGCTAAGCTCATTTCTCTTCTGTGTGATTGGTGTCCCTACTAATTCCTTGGTGTGGCAATAACTACTAGTGACAATTTAGTGCAACCTGCCGGTGCGACTTCTGTAAATCTTAGCATTATTTCGTCAAAGAAATCATTAAACGTAAATATGAAATGTTTATCGAACGTCGGCGCCAAAATCTAGAAGACCTTCACAGCACGAACGTAAAATTTCCCCTTTCTTCAGTTGTCAGCAAATGAAGAGCGGCCTAAGCTGCGCAATAGGAATTCCTCCTCCTCTTTGTTGCAGTTACCGTCGCCACTAACGTTTCTTGATGTACTGTAGTAACTTTCAACTTAAACAGTGCAACAACCTGCCACCGTGACTTGTTCAGCTGAAATATTATTTCCTCAACAAAATCATCATTAACATACAGATTGAAGTGTTCGATGGAATACTGACACACAACAAGTCAACACCTGCAAAATATATCTTCCCAGCACGAAAGTGATCGAAGCAAATATCCGGAGCGTGAGAGATTGTTCTTCCTGTACGGCCATCATTTTGGCTTGCGACTCCAGGCACTTCGCTGTTTTTTTAAAAAATATATATAATAACACTTCGCTGTTGAAGAAGAAACGGGTAAGAGATAATGCGCGCGACATCGATCACACCAACCAGCTCGTACGGCACCAGCACTTGGATGGGGATCGGATATTTGTGTTGTGCGCTGCGGGCCTTGTCAGAGCCCAATCGCAACAGCTAGCAGCGAGCTTTATTCCGCAACACGCCGCCAGGGAACTATCGCAAGTTGCGAGACAGCACGGCGCAGCACTAGAAAAGAGCTGAGGATAGAAAGAATCAGGGTGAAGAAAGGGACAGAGGCAGAGTGAGGAGCTGGATCGGCGACTGCTTGCGGCAACAACAGCAGGGTACATTTGAGCACTAAGCGCTGGGTCTGACTCAGCCTGTACAAGCAGTCAGCACTCAGAAGTCGCCGCACCGGCAAGGTCCGGCATGGTGCTCATGCTAACGCAACGCACGCGAGTCCCATGTGTTGACGTTGTGGACAACGGGTTGGAAAAGTTGGGCCTTCATGTGGATGGCTTGTGTGGGCCGCCGAAATGTGTGTGGATAGATTGTGTGGGCCGAAACGGGGCCTTCATGTGGATGGATGGCTTGCAGTTGAGCTACAATATTGAGCTGGTCGATATCGGGCTGAAATTTCCTCTCAAAAACATTGGGCGAAAATAGCCCTGTTTTATTTAGCAGAATCAGGATTGAGAGTTCCGACGCGTCCAAATATCAGCAAAACATGTAAATGGAGTAAACCTTTCTATAAAAACATCAAACATATATAAGAAAATCTTTATATTTTCATTTATTCACCATGACACTCAGACACCAGCTCACGGACACACACAATGCCAATAGCACATTAGCACGCACGGGTTGACACGGCTTACACAACATGGACCAACACATGACCAGACAGCGACACCGACAGGCACGAAATCACAGCAACACACGATTCAGGAACACGACGACCAAACTTCGCGACCTTGCTGACCTTTCCTCAACCAGAGATCTCGATGGCCTTCACTTCAGGCTTCTTCTCCTCCGCCTTGGGCACGGTGACCGTGAGCACGCCGTTCTCCAGCCCGGCCTTCACCTCCTCCGTCTTGGCGTTCTCCGGCAGGCGGAACCTCCTCATGAACTTGCCGCTGCTGCGCTCGACGCGGTGCCACTTGTCGTTCTTGTCCTCCTTCTCCTTGCTGCGCTCGCCGCTGATCACCAGGACGTTGCCGTCCTCCACCTCGACCTTGACCTCCTCCTTCTTGACGCCGGGGAGGTCGGCCTTGAACACGTGCGCCTCCGGCGTCTCCTTCCAGTCGATGCGGGTGTTGGCGAAGGCGGCGGCGTCGCGGTCGCCTGACGCCGCCGGCACGATGGAGCGGAACATGTTGTCGAAGGGGTCCCAGAGATCCATGGCGAAGGGGTCGAACACGTTGCTGCGCCTCACCAGCGACATTTTTGCTGTTGGTTGGGTTTGTGAGCTCGGAGTCAGAGGTTGGATCTGCTGAAATGCTTGGTTGCAGCTAATTCTTGTGCGGCTTTGATCTGTGCTGTGTGATGGTCCGGGGAGGGAGGCAGAGCATTTATAGGTTCGCCAAGAACGGCTCGAGAAGTCTCCAGACTTCCATGATTATCCTTTTCTGGACTTTTCCGGTATGCTTTACGTCACCAATAATTCAATTTTTTTTTTCCCGTCGTTCCGGTCTGCTCCAGAAAGGAACACGCTGCTCTAGAGCAGTCTGGTGTTCTTCTTCTTATCGGTTCTGCTTTATCTTTACGGAGTATTTCCCATCCTCAACCTACTTGTTCAGATCAGGGGAAACGGATCAAAGCTTGATGGATTTGGTTGGTAAAAGGGGAATCGTTAGGAATGATTGCCGAAGCCGAGAGGTGTGTCGGTGTGTAGCCGGGTGCCGAGTACCGGAATGGGCAATGCCTATCCTTCTCGATGGTGGTAGCCTGCCAGTTCACTCAATTGGTATCATGCAAAGAATGCTGGCTGATATATTGGTACCATAAAAGTACATTTAGTTTTAAAAAAGTATTCCATAATATTATTATATTTATTTTAGATACTGCAGCTATATTCTAGAAGAAAGTATTAAGTCATAACTGATAACTAAACAACGAAAAACAACAAATGCCAATAAGATTAAGTAGTTTTGTTTTTTAAATGTCCAAATTACTCACTTCAAATATAGCCAAATTTTGAATAACCACTTAAACTATGATTTGGTTAGATTTATCCCCTAAACTATGTCATTGGTTCAATTTAGCCCTAATACAATTTTTTTCTCCATAAACAAGTTGAATTATAATTTTAAAGTTTACAGGATAGTAGTGGATATCACAATGCATGTCATAAAGATATGCTATAATTTTTCATCATTATTTCTTAATAATTTATAGTTTAATAATTAATTCATTATTAAATATCCTAACCTATCAAAATGACGACAAAAAGTTATGATGTATTTTTCTAACGTGTGTTAAATTTGCTGCACTTCACGGAAAAAAATCCTAGTATTATTGTCCTAATTTACTTCCAAACAGTAGCCTGCACACGTTTAAAACTTTTGATGGATTTAAACTGGCTCTTAGCACATGTCCACATTTTGCAAGATATTAGCTACCATAGATCTGGCAAATCTGTTCTTTCCTTTAGCGGGACGAACTGCTCCACAATTTAGATAGCATTTTCACAGTGAGAAGAACATAATCAGTCAACAGGCAACACATATCCTTTCCTTTAATTTGGATATTAGAAAACATACTCCATCCAGTTTGGCAAAGAAAGTCGTTTAGCACAGCGATACGGTCTCCAAAGTACAACTTTGACTTCTTATTTTTATAAAGATATTTATTAAAAACTAACATATGTATAATTTTATGAAAGTATTTTGCAAGACAATCTATTCATGTGAGTTTTCACATTTCCAAACTCAGCGACTTAAAAATTATTTCGCGATTTATATTTCCAATGTTTGACTCAAATTTTGTTCAAAACGACTTATCTTACTAAACCGGAGGGAGTATGTGATATTTTATTGTATGTTTGCTATTATCACAAGTAGAGGGAACGTTCATCTAAACAAAGTAGAAGGAACGTTCCTCTGTACTCCGTATAATATTCCAGTATAAAATTAAACTATTAATTGAAGCTATGAATTATTTATGGAATTTAAGGACGATACTCGAACGGATTCTCGGACGAATCCGTTCCAAACGGGGCTAAGGAAACTGTTCATCCTAAAAGAGGTTCGAGAAGAAGAAGATCTGAACATAGCTTGGACAACTTGTTTCTAGCTCAATTTATGCTGTGTTATACTGTCGCCGATCTCATTTTCGTGTAGCTTGTTGCAGCGTTGATCTGTTGCTTCTCCATCGAGAGACATACAATTGAAACCACATTGTCCCCTGCCCTGAAACAGGGGAGGAGAAAAAAAAAACTCTGCACTCGTTCTCTTTTAAATGATGCAGAGGATGCTTTATTTACTTTCACATAGGCTCAAGACGATTACACAGGGAGAACACGGATTGCAGATTACACAACCAAGGTAAATACGCAGTAGACCATGCATGACGCACACATCAACCAATTACGCGACCAGAACCAGAGCATCATCGTCACATCTTCATCCTTCGTCCATGTGGTTACTTAACCGGAGATCTCGATTGCCTTCACCTCAGGCTTCTTGACCTCCGCCTTGGGCACGGTGACCGTGAGCACGCCATTCTCCAGGCGGCCTTCACCTGGTCCGTCTTGGCGTTCTCCGGCAGGCGGAAGCGGCGGAGGAACTTGCCGCTGCTGCGCTCAACGCGGTGCCACTTGTCGTTCTTGTCTTCCTTCTCCTTGCTACGCTCACCGCTGATCACCAGGACATTGCCATCCTCCACCTCGACCTTCACCTCCTCTTTCTTGACGCCGGGGAGATCGGCCTTGAAGACGTGAGCCTCGGGGGTCTCCTTCCAGTCGATGCGCGCGTTGGCAAACGCGGTGGTGTCGCGGTCAGCTGATGCCGCGACGGATGGGACCAGGGAGCGGAAGACGCCGTCGAATGGGTCCCAGAAGTCGGCGAAGGGGTCGAACACGTTGCTGCGCCTCACCAGCGACATCGTCGCGATTGGGTGCGAGTGGATTGATCAAGGCTGCTTGGGTGTGAGTGGATTGATCAAGGCTTGTATGCGTTGCTCTGTCTGTGCTCTTCTCGATGGCTGGAGGTTGGGGACAAGGGCAGGGCATTTATAGGTTGATGAGGGACGTGTGTCGTGAACCATCTGGAGTGCTCTGTCCATCTTCCTCTTGCTTCGCCGCATTATTCTTCCTCCTTTCTCTGCTATTCTTTTTTCTTCTAGAGGCCTCTCGTTTATGTTCTCTTTTTAGCTTCTGTTTCCCGCAGCCTTGTGTTTCCTCTTTGGATTATTTGCTCCAAAAAAGCGTCTTTAATTCTTTCTAGGGGTATCCCCTAGTTTCCAGATCAATGCTTAAACGCGAGCCAAATCAGCTTGATTCGATCTTGTTGATGAGAAAAACATCCCGACTGGCCTACTGATTGCCAAATATTACTGTGGCCCACTGGCGGATGAGCAATGCCGATCTATCCAGCTTAGCAGTGTGCCCTGTGAAGTTGTTAGATGTGCCAAATATTTGTAGCATGAAGAATTGACCTCCCAGCACCAAGTTTTTCTTTAAAAAAATATTTGGACATACTACCGTCCGGATGTCATCGGACGCTCCGTCACAACATCTTCAGTACTGCAACTTTAAAAATCAGCTCTTGTAATACTCCCTCCGTCCTCAAAAACATACAATTCTAAGGTTTGAAATTTGTCCCATAAGACATGCAACTCTAACATACAAACGGGACCTACCATCTGACAAGCGGGACTCATCAACTGACAAACGGGACCCACCAACTAACAAAGCGGGACCCACAAACTGACAAGCGGGACCCACCAACTCGCAAAGCGGGACCCACCCACTCACGATGGGACCCGCCGACTCACAAATGGGACCCACCAAATCACCAAATCTAGCACCGTTAGAAGAGGACAAGAGGGACACATGCGTCTTTTCATCTCTGCATTGGTTTGCGTGAGAAATCCTAGAATCTTATGGGATGGAGGGAGTATGCATAGGAAATGGCTACGTCATCGGTTGTAGGATCTGAACATGAGGCTCCTGTATCATGCATGCAACGTAAATGCTCAACGCAAATGGCAACTAGCATTATCAAATCCTTATCAGAATGCTCAACTCATACGGCCAGTCACTGGAAATTTAATTTGGAAGCATTGCAACAAGTTGAATCAGCTCAGTCCTTCAAATTATTTTTCTCACAAAACAAACACTACTGAATCAGTCCAGTCCAGAATCAGTCAAAATTAATATACTTTTTAGCCCAGTCCTGCTAAACGAACATAGGGGATATACGGGACTTAGCGTCCCAGCCAGGGTTTTTTTTCCCGACCGGTCTACCAAACCGCCGCCCACCGGTAGCGGTTAGCCGGACCGGTTTGACCGGAAACCGGTAGAAACCGGACAAATTTAAAAATCAAATTAAATCCGCAGTTCAACCGGTTTCGAACGGTTAGCCCTAACCGGCCGGTTTGAGCGGTTTGACAAATTTTTGAATTTTAATTAAAAAATAAATAAGAAAAGAAAATTTCTAAAAAATCCTAAAATTAGTTTAAGGTGCGTAGAATCTAATGGTGTCAAAAAGAGAACAGTTTTAAGAAGTTCAAGTAGCGGTTTAAGGGCATTAAAAGTTTAACGTGTTGATTTAGTAGGCTGTTGAAACTTCTAATACAAACAAAAGATACTAAATGAACTAATATTTGAAAAATTTTGATGCCATTACAGTCTACTCACCCTAAAGTGTTTTTAATTTTTTTTAATTTTTCAATTTTTAAATTCAAATTTTAAAATTTTAAATTTGGACTTTTTTAATTTTTCAATCTTTAAATTCAAAATTAAAAATTTTAAATTTGGCCGGTTGGAAACCGGCCTGTACCGCTACCGGTCCGGACCGGTTTGACCGGTTACCGCGGTATCCGGACCGGTAGCGGTCGGGATTTTTAACCCTGGTCCTAGAATAGCGGATTATTCTCCTTGTAGTACTATAGAACCAGTAGTACATGCTAAAAAATTAATCATGTGATCAACTCACACGATCAGTCAGTGGGAATTTAGGTTGGAAGCATTGCAAGAAGTTGATATATATTCTGAACCACATGAGCAAAAATTAATCATGAACTAAAAGTACTACTCCCTCCGTCCTAAAATATAAGCATTTGTTGACTTTTAGACATCACGTTTGACTATCCGTCTTATTCAAAAAATTTATAAAAATATAAAAACAAATAAGTCATACTTGAACTTGAAGTACAACTAATGATAGAATAAGTCATAATAAAATAAATAATATATTTACAAATTCTTTGAATGATAGAACAAGTCATAATAAAATAAATAATATATTTACAAATTCTTATAATAAGACGGATGGTCAAATGTGATGCACGAAAACCGAAGAATGCTTATATTTTGGGACGAATGGAGTAGAAACTCAATGCATGTGCTAATTAGATACCTCTAATTCCGTTATTTTAATTTTTCTAATTGTCTCTCATATCAGCTGCTACAAAATTATTGAAAAAAAGCTAATGGTACCACTCCAAGCTCGATGAAAGCTGTTTTTATTTATTTCTCAAGTACGAAGTACAAGCACAAAGATCGGTCTTTTTTATTTTTGAAATCATCACAAAGACCAGACCATTACAGGAAGAGAGCAGAGGAGAAAGGAAAGGAACTACGGAGTACACGGTAGCAAAGAAAGTACACACCGTCCTCGACACACGCTCGTGAACACACCTAGAGCAAGCAAGCACGACTCGTAGCATCACGTCGCCCCGCCACCATCTTCAACCAAAGTCCATGGCCACTCAACCAGAGATCTCGATAGCCTTCACCTCGGGTTTCTTCTCCTCTGCCTTGGGCACGGTGACGGTAAGCACCCCGTTCTCCAAGCCGGCCTTCACCTGGTCCACCTTGGCGTTCTCCGGCAGGCGGAAGCGGCGGAGGAACTGGCCGCTGCTGCGCTCGACGCGGTGCCACTTGTCGTTTTTATCCTCTTTCTCCTTGCTGCGCTCGCCGCTGATGACCAGGACATTGCCGTCCTCCACCTCGACCTTGACCTCCTCCTTCTTGACGCCGGGGAGGTCGGCCTTGAAGACGTGCGCCTCCGGCGTCTCCTTCCAGTCGATGCGGGCGTTGGCGAAGGCGGCGGTCTCGGAGTCGGAGCCGGCCGACGGGACGATGGAGGAGCGGAACATGTTGTCGAAGGGGTCCCAGAGGTCGAGCGAGAAGGGGTCGAACACGTTGCTGCGCCTCACCAGCGACATTGTTGATCGGTTTGGTGCGAGTTTCAGCTGTGGAATTTGCTGGGTTGTGCTCGGAAGAAGTGATGTGATGTGTTGCTGATCAGTGAGATTGCGATATTCACTCTGGACTGAGCTGCTGAGCGGTGGGAGGCCATGGATTTATAGCTTCGTCAGGAGTGGTGTGTGAATTCTCTGGAGTTCTCTCCAACCTCGCCTTTGCTGTTTCGCTTTCCAGATCAGCGTTCTTCCCGTCGTCTCTACAGGAAGGGCCCACCATGTTCTAGAGCGGTCTCGTGTCCTGGCGTCCAGCTTGCTGTGGGCCTGTGGCTCAAAAAAAAAAAAAAAAGCTTGCTGTGGGCCTGTGGTGTGATGACCAGAGCCCACCTCTTCGCTTTCGTTCTACTGCACTTCAAGTGACTGGCGATCCTCCTGCGTTGCCACATATGCTCCATGCATGATTACGTGTACGTTGGAGGGTCCATCACCATCACTGACTTTACTTTTTTTTTTTTGAGGATATCACTGACTTTACTATGCATGCGTCGGCACACCGCCTTGCTAGGTCTTTGTAAATGGGCTTTAAAAAAAAACACTTTGTATTTGTAATACTCCATCCGAACATGCAAGTAGTGCTGATATGCAAAGATTTTGCGCATCTTATCTGGATGAAATGGAGTCAAAATTTTCAGAACATGTTATGAGATCATGTTTAAGAATTAATTAGTAATAAGAACAATTTTTATATCTTCATTTATATGTATAAGTTTTCCCCTTTTCTAAAGATTTTTTTTTAAAAAAAGTGATACTGGTACCCAGTACCAACCGCGATCGCATCTCGTGGAAGCCACTAGCAAATGCAAAATTTACAGAAGCACTGCAGATAAATGAAAGAGAAGGAAAGCAACCGTTCAGCGGCGCCGGGCGACCGCACCGGGCAACCCTTTCTAGAAGCAACCAGACACGAGTAGAGAGCTCGAGACACCTCACGAACGGTCATACGAACTCTTGGACGGTCCTATAAATAACCTCCCCTCTCCCTTATCCGCAACCCACCGAAGAGCAAAGCAGACAGCAAAGCATACTCCCACGTTCCCAACAAGCACTCCGCTAGCTACAAAGTTCAGTTCACCCAAAACACACAGAGCGCGTCAGCAATGTCGCTGGTGAGGCGCAGCAACGTGTTCGACCCCTTCTCCATGGACCTCTGGGATCCCTTCGACAACATGTTCCGCTCCATCGTCCCCTCCTCCTCCTCCGACTCCGACACCGCCGCCTTCGCCAACGCCCGCATCGACTGGAAGGAGACTCCCGAGGCGCACGTCTTCAAGGCCGACCTCCCCGGCGTCAAGAAGGAGGAGGTCAAGGTGGAGGTGGAGGACGGCAACGTGCTGGTGATCAGCGGCCAGCGCAGCAAGGAGAAGGAGGACAAGAACGACAAGTGGCACCGCGTCGAGCGGAGCAGCGGCCAGTTCATGAGGAGGTTCCGCCTGCCGGAGGACGCCAAGGTGGAGCAGGTGAAGGCTGGGCTCGAGAACGGCGTGCTTACCGTCACCGTGCCCAAGGCTGAAGGGAAGAAGCCCGAGGTGAAGAGCATCCAGATCTCCGGTTGAGCGGCGGCGGCCGCGGCGGCCGCGGCCGTGGACGGACTTGTGAGGTGAAGGTTACCGGCGGATGGAGGATCTACGGTTTCAGTTACTTGTGTACTCCGTATGTTTGTTGCTCTGTTTATGTGTGTACTACTGTTCAGCGTTTCTGGTAGCGCCTACTAGTAGTGTCGTGTGTGTACTCTGTATTTTCCATGTTTGGTGAGCTCGGCCGGCTCAGTGTGTGTTCTGCGAGTGAATAAATAAATAAAGCAGTTCTTTGTGTGTAGTATATCCGTCTCATGGACTACTTTTGCCGATCTCACACGAACTTTTGCTTTGAGAAGTAGTATCTTCCCTTTTCAAGGGAATTCAAGAATCTGAACTGGTTCAGAATGATCTAGAATTTGGGGGAACTGATGAGGCTAGCCCAAGCTAACAACAGATGGCCCTATGGAGTGAAAAAATTTGTCATGCCAATATTTTAGCATCTTCACATTTTGGCTTGGTAATTTTTGGCTCTACCTCTAAGGCTCTAACCAATCAGGCCCTATGTTCATCTCATGGACTACTTTTGTCAACATTTTAGCATCTCCACATTTTGGCTTGGTAATTTTTGGCTCTAACCAATCAGGCCCTATGTTCATCTCATGGACTACTTTTGTCGATCTCACACGGACTTTTGCTTTGAGAAGTATCTCTCTTTTTCAAGGGAATTCAAGAATCTGAAGACATATATGCTGAACTGGTTCAGAATGATCTAGAATTTGGGGAACGAAGCTAGCCCAAGCTAACAAAGACGTCTCTCTCACTTATTATTCAGTCCAACATGCCAAGTCTAGCCCAATTGATCGAGAATCCTGGCCCAATAGATCTTGCTGATACGATTAAGCCCAATATATACGCACAAGATCTAGTTGGGTCAATATTTTGCCCAATTCAGTTTGGGTTGTTGTGTCGCCCAGCCCAGCCTATAAAATTTCAAACGGGCCGGCCGGCCTTAACACTGTAGATATGTGGGTACACAGGGGCCTCTCACCCACCAGGATAACACTCGGTCTAGGCCCACGTCTGACAGTGATGTGGGTTGTCAGACGTGGGCCGACCCATGGCCTAGCCCACAAGACAGCCCGAACTTGCCAAACAAGACTATGAAGACTTAGCCCGCAAAGCGTGCGCGCGCGACATCCGTATCCTACGAGATATGCGCGACCCAATCGAGCCCGAATATCTTAAAGATTATATTGTAACCGACTCGGATTACTTTCTTAACTGTAAACCGATACGATTAGAACTCAACCGACTTGTAATCCTAGGCCGTCAACCTATATAAGGCAGCCTAGGTCGTCCCCCGGACCCCCCCCCCCCCCTCCCAACCCCGGAGGAGGACGCTTCCAATCCTTTCTTCCCCATTGTAATCACACACCGACTTGCCATTGCTCAAGAGTTTTGACGAGTCCATCAATACAAGACACCACCGAACACAAGACATAGGGTTTGTGCCTTCCAGCCGCCTGAACCTGTATAAACCTTGCGTCTCTTGTGTTACCTCAAGCTCTCTAGCTCCACGACCCCCTTTGCCTACAAATCTACCACTTGGGTACCCCTTAGTGGATTGCTGGTTCTAGAGTCCGATAAGCACGGCCCTAGCCCGATGTGACCCGGCCTGACGCGGTACGACCCTATACAAGCCCGATGGCCATTCCTGCCGGCTCGGACGTGCCACCGTGCCGACCTGGCGGCCCAGGCCCGGTCTTAAGGACATTTTTTTCGCGTCGTGCCGACACTAAGCTCATCGGGCATGGACAGCTAGCCGCCGAGCCATAGGGCTCGGCTAGCCTGACGCCGACGGAGAAGGCCGGCGCGACCGGCGCCGAGAGACGCGGTGGCGGCTACGGAGGAGGTCAGCGTGGCAGGAGCACGGCCTCCGCGGCGGCGGAGGCCGAGGAGGCCGGGTCGCGGCCGCGCCGACGGCGGCGGAGGAAGGGGCTGGCGCGGCTCCGGTGACGGCGGAGGAGGGGGCCGGCGGAGCCTCAGCGTCGGCGGAGGAAGGGAATGGTGCAGCCTCGACGGTGACAGAGGAAGGGGATGGGGCAGCCCTGGTGACAGCGGAGGAGCAGGGGCAGCGCCTTGCGCCCCTGGCGGCCGCGGCGCCCCAGGTGGCAGAGGAGGTGCCGGCGCGGCACCCGGCGGAGGAGGAGGCCGGCACGGCGCCCGACGGGGTGAGGGAGCAAGGTGAGGGAGGGAAGAGAAGCGGCGGCGGCGGGTGGAGGATTCTGAGCGTGAGGGAGCAGGGTGAGGAGGAGAAGGGGTAGGGTTTGAGGAGGTGGGCCGGTGGAGAGGGGAGTGGTGAGGGGAGTTGGGTGGGCCGGTTTGTATAGGAAGTTGAGGGGGGGAGTTGGTGAGCCGATGTGGTCCGTGTGGAGGCCTTTCAGCAGGCCGGGCCACATCGTGCCTAAAGGCGGGCCGCCTATCGGGCCGGCCTAATAGTGTCGTGCCTCGGGCCGGGCCTGCGTGCCGAGTGGCGGCCTAGGCACTAAGAGGTCATCGAGCCGGCCTTAGGCACCATCGATCGGGCTTCGGATCGTGCTAGTGTCGTGCTTTTTCGGGTCATGCCTCATGCAGTAGATCATGCCCGGCTTATCTGGAATTCTGCCCCAGCCTAGCATGATGACTAGTCGTTGACTCGTCGTGGCCGCCGAAAGCAAGCAAGACAGCGAAGATCCAAACAGACATGACCCAGATTTCATTGAACGTTTGTCCACTTGCGCTAAAGCAATGCCTGCTGCTACTGTAGCTTTGATAGCATAGGCGCGGCTATCCAGGGATACTGCCAAAGGGCCCAGTCAGATCATTTGAAAACTCACAAATTTGAACAGAATTGTTTGCAGAAAAGTTTGGACTAATCAATCATTGGGTTTGCTTTACCGGACATCGAGGTATGTAGCTGCCGATCATCCCACTGCAGCCTGCACCACATGGAGCCTAATTTTCTCACCCAGCAGGCAGACAGATTCTTTCATCGAATCAAATGTCTTGTTCAAGTTCATGTACAAGTTGCATTATATTTAAATCTCAAAACGAGAAAAAGCAGATAAGGAACAAAGATGAACCGAACATCACGCAAAGTCGTTACAGGTAGTTGATCGGACAGTACAAGTGCATCTGACAAGGATAGAACACTCGGATTCCACTCCAGGTAGTTTGATCGGAGACAGACACACTTGATCGATTCGAATCCCACGTAGTAACTGACATCACGCTTCCAATTAACGGTCCACCGATCCATGGATCACTCCGGGATGGCGACGAGCACCGGCCGCCACGGCCGTCTCATGAGCAGCCGCCGCCTGAACCCGCCGAACGCGAACCTCCGGTGGTGCACGGCCGCGCCGCCACGGCCTCCGACTGCCGTCGCCGCCGACACCGCAGTCGCCTCTGACCCGGCAAGCACCGCCACCGGCTGGCCCTGCTTCTTGGCGCACCGGCAGACGTCGGTGTCCCCAGGCGCGGCGGCGCTATCCGTGACCAGGAGCTGCTCCAGGGAGCTTCTGCTGAGGAGGCCGCTCTTCTCCTCCTTCCGGTCTTCCTCCGCGCCTCCCGCCGCCGGCGGCCTGTGGTGACCCCTGCGGAGGAGGAGGCGGCGCACCAGGGTCCAGAAGCTCTTGGCCTTGGGCCTGCAGACCCTGACCCTCCCTACTACCATCCCTCCGGTTCACTCTGTTTGGCCTCTGATGGACTGACTCTCCCGTGATGTGGCCGTACTACGCCGGTTATATACCTCTGTTCTTCCTCACATTTCAGATGGTCTGCTACTGTGTCTACTGTTGCTCACTTGAGATGGTCTGGGTCTCCTCTGGGATTCTGGAGCTGATCCTGGAATGCTGATCTAGACTATAGTAAGTGGACCTATCAGTTTTGTCATGGGGGCTAAGGATGGAGATGGATGTCTGGACATCCGAAATATCCGTATTCGTATTCGATAAAAACGTAAATATGGATATCCGTATTCGTATTCGATTTTAATATGGATGTCAAATGGAGGCATCCGAATTCGATTTCCAACAATTTTCTCTATCCGATTCCACATCCGTATTCGAGAAAAATCCGAAACATTCGACATTCGACATTCGTATTCGAGAAAAATCCGAAACATTCGACACAAATTAACTTCTCTTTTTAACTAACTATTAATTATAAATGATATAAACTGTTTAATCAATTTAAAAAGTATCTACATAATAATTACTAATTATATTGATTATAATATTACCAATGGTATATAAAATAAATTTTAATTAACTTTAAGATGGACAATCATATCAATTTTAACTACTTCCATTTATTTATCTAATTAATAAATTATATTATACTTACTAATGTACTATTTTCTTATTAAAATATTTTATATATTATGAAAATTATTTATATTTATATTGTATATTTAATTATTCAAATATATATAACATACATGAGATATATACACATAACTTACTCTTAAAACAATTCATAAAGTGAATTAACACACACAAAGATATTTTCTGTCAAAATCAACTAAACATCCGAATGCGAATCCGTATTCGAACTATTCGTTTTGTATTCGTATTCGATAAGATTCGTATTCGTATCCGAATTCGAATTAAAATGTGGTAAATAGTGGTATCCGAATTCGAATCCATTCGTATTCGATCCGAATCCATCCCATGGCCTCATACGGTGTTCTTTTATGCTGCAGGCGATTTATCCGCTTTCCACCTCAAAGTACGCTCACCATTTGAACAAGGCCCTTGACTGCATCTAGCTGCTGCTGCCGACAGAGCAACTACTTGACAAACAATTAGCCAAGGGCAGATTAGCACTAGGCATGGAGATCAAAGGTGCAGGCTGCAAAGACACATTCCCTTGTTTTCTTTGTTTACGTGTAGCTTGCCAGGGCCGCAACCGCGCCACACACCGCCATTTGGAGGCCCCATAGGGGATGTGCCTGCCCACTGGGGCCAAAAGAAAACCGCATGTGCCAAGCGTCCGCATCAGGATCACCGTCAGGCGCTAACCACCCTGGCGCTAGACGACGCGCGATTCTTGGCGGGGGATAGGAGAGAGAGGGGCCCGCGCGCTTGCCCGTGCTCGAGCCTGCGGACAAGTGGTCGGCGGTCGCCGCCGCCATGGCTCATCGTCGGAGGAGCGGCGCCCGGTGTATTATTGTAGGTCGCCGTCGGATCCCAGTTGCTCCGGGACAAGGCGAGGCGTGTGGCGTTAGTTTAATGGTGGCGAGAATTGACGCGTTCTGGGTTCGTGGACAGTGGAGTAGCGCTCTCATGCTGTGAGAGAGCCTGTGACCTGTTCCGGGCTTCCAGCTGACGTGAAACGAGTTGATCTCTCGTTTTCTTTTCGGTGTGGCATGTGGGGGTGGGGGTTGTTGAATTTTTTGGTTAGACGGAAGTAAGTTTGTCTGCGGTGTTGTTGAACGAACCTACTACTGTTGTTGAATTCGAAAACAGCAGCTGGATTCTTTTTTTGGGGAAAAAGAAAAAAAGGAAGCTGAATGGCAATTATCTTTCCTCTTTTTTTTTTAATCAAACCGAGTTCATATCTGTGTGAGATGGGCGGACCGGCCTAGTAATGAACTAATGATTTGGGCTTTATAGATTGTGTACGATAGCCCGGCCCGGTAGGCCTGGTCAGAGTGAGTAGGGCTTCGACAGGTAGTAAACCGACTGATCCTCAAAAAAAAAAAAAAAAAAAAAAAAAAAAAGGTAGTAAACCGACCGGCCGCGCTCCGTTGCGCTAAGCCGCCGCCGCCGTCCAGCCGCCGGGAAGCAGCACGTCTCGCACGGCTCAGGGGCAAATGCGGCCGATCCAGTCGCAACACCGAGAGATACTGGAGGGCGGAGGCAACCTGCGCACTGCGGGATAGCGGATAGCACGGCGAGATGCGGCGCTCATAACTGAGAGACCTGGCCGGCTGGTCGCCTCCTATTCAGGTAAGCAGTTCTACCTCTGTACAGTATATTGTATAGGCACACAGACTGTAGTTCTACTCTGATAAATGTAGCGGACCCAAGCTTGCCTACACGAGGCATACACGTTCAGCAATGTATGTCTGGTGCCAGAAATTTTGAGCGGATAAGAGCCAATGGAAACATGGTCATAACTCGCAATAGAGTGGCGATTCAGGATTTGGGGCTCCATGTCTGGGTGACGTGAGGTTATAACTTACAAACTTACAAGTTACAACCACATGTTACTTCAATGTCATATCCTGAGATCTTCAGCATATAAAACTCAGGTGACTTTGACTTGCAATGCCCCAGGCCAAGACAAATTTAAACATGTCCATCAGCCAATTAGAATAGGTATTCAGCCAATTAGAATAGGTATTCTGTAAGCACAGCTTGAATTTTTTGTTGCGTGTTGTTCAGTTCGTCATCACATTCCTCCTTGTTTATTTATCAACATGAAAGATATTATATACTACCCTTATACTTCATATACTACTAGCCTACTGTTTGAATTTGTGGCAAGCTCGTATTCTTTTCGAGTCTTGGGTACAACATGAGCTTATAGTTCATTATCAGTCAACAAAAAAGGGGAAAACTTACCCAGATAAATCAGCTCATTAGCAAATCTCTATACTATATACAACTCATCCGAAAGGGCTTTTTTTCTTCTGGATCAGTACATACAAGGACTATCGTCTCATCCACTAGCATTTGATGCTGCCGAGTGGGTAGTTGATTGACTATGGAATCTGTGGATTACCGAGTCAGGCGAATATTGTACGCTATTCTTCAGCAAGTGTGTGTCTTCCTTTGGAGACTTCGTATCCATCTTTTTTTCCGGGGAATCCCCATTCTTGATACAATTCAGGGCATCCACTACTTCCTTGATTGACGGTCTCAAATCCCTTTCTAACTGCAAGCACTGAAAAGCCAACTCAGCAACAAGATCTATCATTCTCTTTGTTTCATCATCAGTCTCATAACCGAGCTCAGGGTCAACCAGTTGCTCAACTTCGTGGTTCTGAATTCTGTTGAGAGCCATGTTGGCCAAGTTAATCTCACTGTGGCTCCGGCCCATGTCAACAGCTGCTTTAGAGGATATCAGCTCTACCAATACAACACCAAAGCTGTACACATCACTTTTATCAGTAAGCTTGTAGCACTGGTGGTACACCGGATCAACATAACCTGGTGTGCCCTGTGGGACAGTTGAGACATGGGTGACTTCAAGAGGGTACAGGCGTGACAACCCGAAGTCGGCAACTTTGACATGGAAGCTGTTGTCAAGCAATATGTTGTTGGTCTTAACATCACGGTGTATGATTTCAACTGCATGGAGGTATGCAAGTGCTTCAGCTGTTTCTATGGCAATGTTCATCCTTACAGGCCATGTGAGGCCCCGTTCTGATGCACGGGGTCCATGAAGATGGTCTGCAACGGTCCCATTAGGGATGTACTCGTACACGAGCATAAGGTCACGGCTGCTACGAGATGTGCAGCCATATAGGATGACTAGGTTCTGGTGGAGGAGACGGGACAAGATGTCTACCTCATTTATGAATTGCTCAACCCGTTTGTAGTTATTCTTGTAAAGGCGCTTAACTGCGACTACCCTTCCATCCCGGAGTTTTCCTGAAGGATAAAAAGGTACCTTTGTCATTGCAAACTCAGTAGGAACAATATATTTATTGAAGAAAACTGTTTCATGTAGCTCCAATCATTTGCAGTTTCACATGTTAATGAAGAAATGAAGAGATGCACGCTGCAGATTAAGACTGACAAGGGATTTCAGAAAACATGTTTTCCTACCTTTGTAAACAGTTCCGAAACCACCATCACCAAGTTCCCTTGAGTCACTAAATCCATCAGTAGCTTCTTCAAGTTCCTCATAAGTGAAAATATGGGGAGAGCCACCCAACTCAAGGTCTTTGCTGTATGATTGCATTGAGGACTCACTGCGCATGAATCCATTTGGAGCTCCAACTTGTTTCCTCCTCTTGCGCTTGTGCCAAATAACCAGAACAAGGATGCCTACTACCAATGTACCACCAACTGTTCCACCGGCTGCCCATGATAATAGTGTAACTGTGGTGTTAGCAATATGCAATAACTAATTAATCAAAGAGAGGCTGCAATATATGATCAGGAGATGAGACTCACCGATAGTGAGTATTTTTGTCGTCTTGCTTGCTCCTGCATAAGAACAGTCACTGTGAATAGCTTGCCATTTAAAATGTAAAATCATGTAGTTCAAATAGTCTTGCCATGAAAACTTTGCCCTATTTAGTCTATAGCTGAACTACTTTTGTAACTAGCAGATAATATTTGACATATATAGGCAGAAGAAAGCCTGTAAGAAAAGGAAAACGAAAATTTTATGACTAAACACAGAGATGATTTTCACCATTTGATGCCCAGTGATTAGTTACTATTTTGCATCTCTGTCCGGTATGAGAACATCAGTCTGTATGACACAGATATACTAGTAAATATTGGACGTTTTCCTATTACATACGGTGGAGTCCAGTCACCATTTCCACCTTCAGTATACCATGGTCAATCATCTGCATTTCACATTCATCTGGTCTTGAGAAAAATTATGAAAATGCTGAGGAGTCTGGCTACATTACGACTTAAACTGGAGTGTCAATATCAATCTTGACTTTTGGACCTTGGGCGATGACATACAGTCCATACAGATTATGTGGTCATAGTTACTTGGTTGAGTAACAATAACGCAGTGCTTTGTCTGATGAAACTACCATTGGCTCTGTCCATGCCTCCACGGAATGATAAAAAATCCATTATCATAGTCGATGGAACAAACCATCTATATTTTCGCCAGCAACTGGCAGAAAACTTAATATGAGTGGCAACTTGAGTGAAATTTCTGGCCTCAAAAAGGCCTAAAAGCATGAGGCAGTGTCTCAAACATGGATGCATGGGGCATACTGTTTTCAAGATGAACATGGGAGGGTTTGAAATCAATCTAGTCAAGGTCTTGATTTAACTAGCTATTCATTGATTCCTAGGTTCACTACACAGGGCCAAAGATACACAGGTATGTGCATCTTTGGATGGTAAGAGCTAGAAAAATATCCCTCAGAAATTCATTGCTAGAATGTAAACGAATCCTGTATAAAAGCCAGAAAAAGAAGTCCCGGTGGAAGTAAATAGACACGCTCACAAAATATATACTCTGCATAGAAGCCAGAAAAAGAAGTCCCGGTGGAAGTAAATAGACACGCTCACAGAGGGTATGCAGGAGCAATATGATGCAAAGAGGAAACAATCAAACATTAGAACCAAAATAAATAACAGCATGAATCTTTTGAGCATCAAATCAATCAAGTAGTTGTGTACAAGCCATGCTGACTGATCCATTTTGTTTATTTCTCCCTTTTGTCAGGGAAAAAAAGATAACTTTATCAGTGCGCTAGTCACAATAATTGTTAGTAACACTGGGGCAATACACTCTTCTGCAGTTCTTTAGTAAAGAAAATAGTATCATTTGGCTATGATTGTTCCCCCATTTAAATTCAGGCCTTAATAAATTAACTACAGTGTCCGATTCAACTTTAGAAACCTGATCCCGCAACAGACAGATTCAATTGTTGCTTAGAAAATATAGTGCATTCGTTGGAAGAATACTAGAACAATTTTCTTTAGTCAGCTATCACTAGAAGAAAAATAGGGATAAGAGCCATTGGTACGGCATCTTTATCGAATAGTGTAGTTGAACACTTCAACCAATGTGTTTGACTATAATACAGTTGGTGTCAATGTCCCTGTCAATGGAATAACTTCACTAATCAACTAAAAAGAAAATAATTTGCAGTTGAAGTAGACAAGCCACATATTCAAACGGAACAACATTTTATATTCGCTGTAGCAGTGCCACGCTAAACTGCAACGAAGACGACCTGTTCTTATTCAATTATTCTCGATAACGACTCTATGTCACTCGCAGGACCATATTTGCCACCCAAATGGACACTACAGAATCATTGAATGAATCCGATACTGCCACTTGCATTGCATGATCCAAGAACTACTACTGGTAATTGACTACTAGGAGTTGATTTTTTTCTTGCATTTCTCTCTATATTTTGACCCCCTTTTTTTCTATTTGTGTTCAGCTTAGCTGCTTAGGTAAGTTTACTCCCACTTCCAGATTAGTAGACTGATCCTATTTCTCTCAGAAATGAAAACTAAGGGAAATTGCTATGCTAATTTCCTAAACTCACCGCACTTCTCAGGGCTCAAGGTGCCGGAGCAATTGCAGGCGAACTTGTCGCCGTAGACGCATACCCCACCGCTCGCCATGCACTCCGGGCAATGCCCTGGCACCTCTCTCCACTCCAGGAGAAACCCGTTGTTCATGCCGGCGATGTAGTCGTCCCCATTTCCATCGGGAGCCCCGAGAGTCGGCACGACAGTGAAGAGGCAGCCCGGCGGGACGCCGCCCTGGATGCGTTGGCTTGAGAAATTCAGCCCGTCGCCGAGCCGGACGAAGGAACTGTTGTCGCAACGCAGGCTGCGGAACCCAGCCGGGACCGCCGCCGGCGAAGGCCCCGTGCACTTGCCGAGGAAGAGCAGCTCTTTGTTGGTTTTGCTGAAGACGATTTGCCCGCCGAAGATGGAGATGTTGAACGTTGGCGCTGGGCAGCCGGTTTTGAGAGGGAGGTTGGCGTCCACCACATGCAAGGATTGGTTCTTGGGGAAGATGCTGATCACTCGATAAGCCTGGTAGATGGATTTGCTCAAGAAGGCGCCGCTACTGTTGCACTTGATCTGGAACGCCGGCGGCCCGCACGGCGGCCGGCCGGGCTCCTCCAGCCAGAAAGGGTATGTGATGTTCAGGCCGTAACAATCCTTGGGCCAGCAGCTTGACGGCTCTGGCTCTGCCGCGCTGGCCGCCGCCTTCTCTAGGAGGAGGAAGGAAGCGAGCAGCAGCAGGAGAAGAAGAGGCATGACGGGTGGCTTGGGGGTAGGGGGTGGCAATGGCGGAGTAGTTTGGACTTTGGATTAGAAGTTCAGTCAGCGAACGGAACACAATGCAAGGACCAAATGGAGGATAGCGGGACGGGATATGAGATGAGGAGGGGAGAAAGCCAGAAAGGAGGGACCGACGGTGGCGACCGGTCGTGGTCCACGCCTCCACCAAGCGTTTGATTATTCCTCTTTTTTTTTCTCTCTTTCCCATCTCATTGACTTCTGCGTTGCCGACTCCCGGACGGCATGTGGCGGCGGCGAACACGCCTGCCGCTGCTGAGGACGACGACCGGCTTACGCCCGGCCTTATCAAATCATCAGTTGAGACACTAATAAACAAGCTGATGATCGGTGGTTCGGGTTGCCATGTCCGTACTCTGTAACCTCTATTAAACCTGCTGCGGCGGCTCTTGTTCAAGAAAAACAGAGGAACCTATGACTGACGTCCGGCTGCTTCGAGTTTTTTTAATGGCCCAAAGTCAAAGCATGAGCTTATAATTAGTTCCAAGAACGAACTTACCCGGCGGCAGCGTCCATGTCATGAGGAAGCCGTCGCTGATGAGTTCCTCGTAGTTGCTGGCACTCACGTTGCCATCTCCCCCAAGCACAGGCACAACGAGCGCAGTGCAGCCCTCCAGAAAGTAGCTGCTGGAGTTGCCCAGCTCGTTGTCATCGTAATAGCCCCCTCCGACGCGGGCAACAAACGTGCTGCTCCCGCATCTCCTCTCCACAAGCTCTTCTGGTGCCGGCGCCGGCGGCTTGGCGCAGTCGTAGAGGATGAGTTCCTGATTGATGGGGCTGATCGAGAACGGGAGAGCGATCTTTGTTGAGGTGTTAGTCGAAGGGAATTTGTATTGGTGGCAGTCTTTGCGGCTCAAGTTTGCCAGGTCGCCAAGCCTATGCGTATCCGCGACACGCAGGGAGCTGTTGCCGTAGAAGATGGCCAGGATATGAAGGCCGTAGGATTCGTTGCCGCGGCGGGCGTACCCGAGGTACGGAGTGTCATCCAGGCAAGTGACCTGGAAACCAAACGAACCACAGTTGCTCGCCGTCGCATACTCCGAGACGACCCCGAATGGCTTCATGATGTTCAGGTCGCCGCATCTGCTACTGGCAGGGCAATCGCTTTGCACGGTGGCCGCCGCCGCTGCTACCAGCACCAGTATCGACGACCACACCCACCAGTCCGGGGACACGAAGCTCGGAGCCATGACAATTTAGCAAGGTTTCGACGAACTCCAAGAGAGAAGAACGGGGAAGCTTCAGACAGTTTCAGTGAAGGAGAAAGGAGTGCTGGGGGGTTGTGTGAGGACAGGCGCAAGAGAATTGCCAGCAGCGTAATGGGATTGATAGAAGAATGATACGGAGAGATGGTGAGGGTGCCCGTACTAGACGGAACCTTTGACTGGAAAATCGGACAGGCAAAGCGACTAGAGTGGTGGGTGACTACTCGTGTGCGGGCGATGTGAACGGCGCCCGGACGCGCGCCATCATCGTCAGCTCCGGCTAAGGCACGTTTCTTCCTGCGACGGCGCGACCTGTCGGCCAACAAAACGCACCGTATCTCTCACTCTCGCTTTAGGGTTTTTGTCAAACACTTTAATGGTATTACCAAACGGCAACAAACGCACACATGTAAACCGCTAAATGCTAAACGGTAAATAGCGACTAGTGAACTTTCCAGGTGGCCCACACGTTTAACGTTTGTAAAAGCTATACTACTAGGCATACTTTGCCTTAAAATTCGAACCTGAATATGTTGGCAAAAGCTATGACAACCCAAGGATTTTTCGCCCCGTTCATTTCGCTGGGCTGGAAAGTCTGCGAGGAGAATAATCCGTTGGGCTGGTTCAATAGTATTATGTGAGGAGAATAATTCGCTGGGCTGGGATGATAAGCCAAAACGAACAGGAGGTTTACTCGGTCATTGTAGTACTAGTAATTGTTGCTACTTTTGCCTTTTTGTTTTTTTTGTGGTCCAGTTTTTTAGCATCTCACTGACTTCTGCGTTGCCGACTCCCGGACGGCATGTGGCGGCGGCGAACACGCCTGCCACGGTTGGGGACGACGACCGGCTTACGCCCTTATCAATCATCAGTGGATAATAAACAAGCTGATGATCGGTGGTTCGGATTGCGGTGTCCGTACTCCGTAGCCTCTATTAAACCTGATGTGGCGGCTCTTGTTCAAGAAAAACAGAGGAATCCTATGACTCTACAAGCTGTCTGGCTGCTCTCCTAGTTTTCTATAGGCCAAAGAGAAAGCATCATCCTACTAAGCTTGCTTTATTAGCTCCAAGAATGAACTTACCTGCTCTCGGTTTCAACGGTGGTGGCTGTGGTTGCGACGGTGGCATTAGCAGCTGCCACGTCAGGAGGAAGCCGTCGCTGATGAGCTGCTTGTAGTTGCTCGCGCTCGCGTTGCCATATCCCCCACGCACGGGCACGACGGTCGCAGTGCAGCCCTCCACAAAGTAGCTGCTGGAGTTGCCCAGCTCGTCGTAACTCCCTCCAACGCGGGCAACAAACGTGCTGCTCCCGCATCTCCTCTCCACAAGCCCCTCGGTGTCGGGCGCCGGCAGCTTGGTGCAGTCGTAGATGATGAGGTTCTGATTGATGGAGCTTATCGAGAACGGGAGGGCGATCTTCGATGAGGTGTTAGCCGTCGGGAATTTGAACCCGCAGTCTCTGTGGCTCATGTTTGCCAGGTCGCCAAACTTCTGCATGTCCGCCACAACCAAAGATCCGTTGCCGTAGAAGATGTCCAGGATCTGGAGCTGGTAGTAGTCCATGTTCTTGTCCTGGCGGTAGTACCCGAGGTACGGAGTGTTGCTCTGGCAAGTGACCTGGTATCCAAGCGAACCGCAGTTGTTCTCCGTTGCTTCATCTGGGACGATCCCGAATGGCTCCGAGATGGTCAGATTGCCGCATCTGCTCGAGCAATAATCTCCTTGCACGTTGGCCGGTGCCACCGCTGCCAGCATCAGTATCAACGACCACACCGCCCAGACGGGGGAGACGAAGCTCGGAGCCATCAGAGCATGGCAACCTAGCAAGGTGTCGACGAACTCCACAAGAGAAGAACAGGGAAGCTTCGACAGTTTCAGTGAGGAAGAAAGGGGTGCTGGGTTTGTGCGAGGAGAGGCGCAAGAGAATTGCGAGCAGCGTATAATTGAGCATGTCCTTTGCACTAGCCGGAACCTTTGACCGCATGATGGGGCCATCATCAATCCAGCACAGGGATTTCCGGGGTGCCCGAATGGACGGGGCAAAGCGACCACTGTCGTGAGTCGTGACTCATGAACCAGCGATGTGAACAGGCCAGGACGCGCGCCCTCATGCTCTTGCTCTCCGGCTATGGCACGCTCCTGTCGGCCAACAACCGCATCGTATGCTCTCAGTGCTCTTTTTGTCAAACAGTTGGACTGCTAGTATTACCAACAGGCAACAGTACACATGTAAACCGCTAAATGCTAAACGGGGACTAGTGAATTTTCCAGTACGTTTGTAAAAGTATACTGTACACACTTTGACTTAAAGTTTCTACCTGATTTGTTGGCAAAAGCTATGTAAGTGTATATAAAGGAATTTTACGGAACTCTATTTCTATTCAGCATTGCTTTTACTCGGTCAATTTAGATATTTCCTCCTGCGTTTGCACATGAAATCTGGGATCTTTGATTGAACATTGGCAATACCGAAAAAGGATTATGTTTGTATTTTCACTTTTCAGAATCTGCGCTCACTAAGGTAGCGATAGTTTTTTATTGGATATATATGTATAGACACAAAACACACTAATCAAAATAACAAAAAAATCTACTGGTTATAATATTTCAAATGAATATGTTAGGACCACTTATTAGAAAAAAATAGCATGCTTAAATGGGGACTACAATCATATTTTTTTTTAAAAAAGAATAACTAGAGTCGCTATTTTTCCTCGAGAAAGGGGCCACATGCACCCCCCCACACACAAAATGGTTTGAGTAAATCTAGTTAGCAATACTTTAAATTTATGTGAATAATGAAGGTAAAGTTGCTACTTAGCATGAATTTACACTACAAGAGAATGAGCTATCCGCAGCCCCCATAAGCAGCGGCCATTTTTGGACCCGGTGCTACCTTTAGCACCGGGTCCAACAAATAGAGGCCTGATAGTGCTGCGAGGGTTAGATGGAGAGCGCTTTAGCACCGGTTGATGGCAACATCCGGTGCTAAAGTCCACCCATTAGCACGGGTGCAGCCACCAACCAGTGCTAATGTGGCCAAACCCATTTAGCACCGGTTGGAGGCCACCACCGGTGCTAATGGGCACGCACAGGCATGCAGCAGCGCGCGCTGGCCCTCTCCCCCTCTTCCTTTTTTATCTCCCATCCTCTCTTCTTCTACCTTATCTTCTCTTCTTTACTCTTCCTCTTCTCACTCCGTTTCTTTTTCCCATCTCCAGATAAGGGCGGCGAGGCGAGGCAAGCGCCGCCGCGCGGCGGGCGCTGGCGTGGGCGGGGCACGTGCGTGGCGAGGCGGGCCCGCGGGAGCAGGCGCGCGCGGGCACGCGGCGCGGCGCGCGGGCAGCAGGCGGCGCCAGGCGACAGCACGCGGCGTTGGCAGCACGCGGCGCGCGGAGCGGGCCCGGCAGCAGGCGCGCGAGGCGGGCGGCGGACGCACGCGGGGCAGCGCACGCGGTTTTTTTTTCATTGGATTTGTGTTTGTATGAGTGTATATGAATGTTGAATCTTTGTATATGAATGTTGGATCTTTGTAATTTCATATGTATGTTTTGTTGGATCTAGAGTCTGTATAATCTAAATGGAGTTCTTACTACTCATATCTTTCTTTCTCATCTTATTTTTCTTTCCACCCTTTATCTTCTTTGTTTTTTCTGTTCTTGAAGGAACAAGAAGTTCAGTTCTTGAAGGACGAACAGGAAGAAAAGAGAGGAGAGAGAAATAGATGAGTAGGAGAACATTTATTTTTTCTGGCGCGTAGAAACCTTTAGCACCGGGTTGTGCTGCCATCCGGTGCTAAAGATTGTCTTTAGCACCGGGTATTTGACCCGGTGCTAAAGGAGAGTTTCCAACCGGTGCTAATAGCACCTTCTCCAGTAGTGTTATGGTCTATATCCTTCTCTTTAACCCTTAAATGAAAAGATAGAGCTCTCTAACTGTTCACATCATCTAGCTTACCTTGCAATATTAGTTCCTCATTATCTTATGGGGCGATGTTGTCAGCGCCAAGGGAATGGGGTCCTCTTAGCGTGACAAGAACCGGGGATCAGGGCCGGTGAAAATGAGGCCTAGTAAAGAACGAGCCCCCATCGATCGTGGGCCAGGCCCACTGGCAGGGAATCCGAACTCGGGACGCACTCAGTGCGCCCAAGACAAGGCACCAAGCCAACCTGGCAAGGCAGGAATCCCTTCGAGACGAAGGAAGGAACCCGAAGCAATAGCCAGCGGGGCGCGCCTTCCTAATAAAACACAATGATTACGGAGGAAGCGTGCTGGCTTACACCCTCGCGACGGGAGCGAGGAGGGCCTCCCCTTAGGCCCCCGTCGCATTGGAACGATGGTGGACACCAAACGCGTTGTCCCTGCGCCGTAGGGTTTTTTTTGTCGCTACAGTACCGGTTTTTTTTGGAATAAAAACCGGTCCGGTAAACCGGTCAAACCGGCCGGTTAACCAGTAGGAGCGGTTTGGTAGGGTCGGTTTTGAGCGGTAACCGACCCTATTATGCTACCGGACCGGACCGGTTCCCAACGGTAAAAAAAACCCACCGTCCACCATCTCGTCAAACTGACGAGCAAAGGACCCCCTCCACGACCGCAATCGACAGGGGCTAGGTAAAGACACCCGGAGGCACCAAAATAGGGCACCTCGGGACACCTGGCCTAGGGCCTGCAAAGCAGGGCACCCCGACCATCTACATAGCTCAAGCAAGGCAGCGGGTGGTGCGTTCGCACCAAAGCCGGTAAACGGCCATCTTTCATAAAGAACATGCCCCCCTCCCCGGCCCGGGGGATATAAATAGATCAAAGGGGCAAATGAAAGAACAGGTCAATCAGTGCGAGTAAGGGCTCTAAGGGCAGTCCCAACCCAAGAAACTACTCATAGTTTCTATAGCCTCCACATCATCAAGAAACTAGTACTAGACACTACACTCCCATTGCAAACACCACAATCTAATGCTTGAATTTAATGCTACTCATCTCATATAATGTCTTGGATGGTGTGTAGAAACTAGGTCTCATGCAAGACCCGGTTTCCTTCTCTTTCATCATTTAATCTATTGCCATATCATCTTTTATCATATGTGGCAGCTCATTTAATTCTATGGAAACTATCCTAGTTATTGGGTTGGGACTGCCCTAAGTAACAACAAACATAGGAAGTAGGGTATTATGTTCCCGAACGGTCCGAGCTTGCTTGAATTTCTCGCGTCCTCACAACTCATGATTTTTTTACGTGGACACTTAATAAATTCATCATCTCCCCTCTTTTTGGTGTTTAAGTGTATACGTTCTCATGTTAAAACTGGATCTTACATGATATCTAGTTTCTTACTCTCTCTTATACTCAATATAATGCCACGTAAGCTAAAAGTCATATACGGCAACCTAATTAATGCTATACAGACCATCCTGCACGATGGGTTAGGACTATCTTGCTGATATTAGTTCCAACGGATGGATCTAAGGAGGCTCAACTAATTCCTAACTAATAACAATTCTTAGCTAGCCATCTCACCCTGCGCGCTAATCCCAGCTAATCGTTAGCTCTGACTGATCAAACATGACCTAATAACACTAGTAGCGAATGGATCACCGCGAAGCACTACCAGCTTAGGCAAGTAATATTTCACCCGTTGAAGTGTCAGCGTGCCAACGAGAACAATCATACGCGAAGAGGACATGAAAAGGCTAATGGCAGGCCCCTGTTACTCCGCGACCCCGGCAGGGAAGAAGACATGGACCGCACACGCGTTTGCCAGGGATTGGGGCTTGGCCGGTGCCAGCGGTGCACCGCAGTCTTGTCAAATCGAATGGGGGGACACGAACACAAGAGACAACCACAGCGAACGGGAACGGATATGAGATGGTCGAGCCATATGGGGGAGAGAAAGGACGGCAGGGGCGGTTCGACCAGTCGTGGTCCGCGCCTCGAAGAGCAGTCTGACTAATCCCCGTGTATTTTTTCTTTTGTGTTCCCGAACTTCATTGACCTCTTTGTTGCCGAGGTCGGGACGGCAAGTGGCGGCGGCGAACTCGCATGTCTCGGTGGTTTGGGCTGCACGGTCCGTACTCTGTAGTCTCTACGCCGATGAGGCTCATGTTCTAGTTCTAGTGGAATACTAGGTGACGTCCGGCGGGTCAAAGTTTTCTACTGTATAGCAAAGCATTATCCTACTTCCTATCACGCTGATTTTATTAGTTCAAAGAGTGAGCTTACCTGCTGGCGGTGGCGGCGGTTCGAATGGTGGCAACGGTGGTGGCGGCGGCGGCTGCTGCCACGTCAGGAGGAATCCGTCGCTGATGAGTTCCATGTAGTTGTTCGCGTTCGCCTTGCCAGACTCCACTAGTGCTGGCGCGACGGTAGCGATGCAGCCCTCCAGGAAGTAATTGCCATAGCTGCTCAGCACGTCCTCGTCGTAACGCCCTCCGGCACGAACATAAGTGTTGTTGCGGCATGCCGTCTCCACAAGGCTGCGGTTCCTTCTCACCTCCTCAGCCAGTGGCTTGGTGCAATTGTAAAATATGAGGTTCTCATTGACTCGGCTGATCGAGAATGGACTGCTGATCTTGGTGGAGCTGTTGAGATATGGGGCTTGGCAGCCGTTGTTGCCCGCGGAGCGATTGAAGCTCACATGGAGCTTGTGGTAATCGGCGACGAGTAAGGAGCGCTCGTCGTACAAGATGTTGAGAATCTGGAAAGTGTGCCCAAGGTAAGGGGTGTCGCTATAGCAACGAACTTGGAATCCGAACACCGCGCAGTTGGTGTCCGTTGCTTCCCTCGAGTCCACTCCAAACGGGTACGAGATGCTGAGGTTGCCGCATGGCACAGGTGCGCAGCGCTTTCCTCCTTGCCCGACTGCTGTTGCCACAAGCATCAGCGACACCAAGGAGACGAGGAAGAGCAGCAAGCACGACGGAGCCGGGAGCCATGGGAGCATATGGGAAGGTTTCGACGATGGCAGCGGCGGGACGAACAGAGGGCCGGGATGGATCAGTTCTGGGAGGACGAAGACAGGCACAAGTGGCTAGCTAAATGGTGAAGAGTCCGCGCGTCTTGTGTGTAATAACTATAGAAGCCGAAGCCTTTGACTGGGCATCAGGCCGTCAACATCCGCGCACGGGAATTTCCGAGGCGCCCCGAAGGACGGGGCAAGGCGACGACTGTCGCGAGCAACGCACTGACGTGACCACCGGATGCGCGGCCTGCAGATCAGCCCCCGGGTAAGCCACGCTCCTGCCGGCCAAACAAGCTCGTCCTCTCGCTTTTTGTCGTCAAACCATGGACTGGTGCTAGCGAATGGCAACAACTGGTTGTACACACATACTACATTCCATTACTAGCAACGGAGACCTTGTTTGCAGCGGTGTCATTACTCATTAGTGACCTGCTAGTGAGGTTGTGCATTAGATATTATGTCAAAAGACGAAGTATCTTTTTTTTTATATCAAGTGCGATGTTTTTCTTTGAGTTTAATTCCCTTTTGTCTTTTTTGATAGTATTGTGCATCAAAATTGTTGAATCAAACACTTTCAAGTTATAATTTCATAGTTTGTCTTAGCTGTAGAGACTTTAAAGCATACTTTTGCTAGTGTGAATTGATGATAATGGAAGGGTCAAAATCTGAGTTGTATGATTGAAAGTTCCAATCAAGGCTCTACTGAAAGTTGGCATATGCTAGTTGAAAGTGGTCTTTGTATAGTTGGAAGTCATGGATCATCCCAGTTGAAACATTTGAATTCTCTCCTTTAAAGTTGAGGTCAAGGTCAAGGATATGTAAGTTAATTTTATATATGTTCCGGTAAGAGGAGTATAGCTGCACTCATAGTAGTAAAAAAAGTAGACTTTTTCGCAAAGATAATCATAGTGTGGGCCATGCCCTAGATATTAGTAGGTGAAAAGATTATAACCTTTTGTATCCAATGTTTTCTCTTTGAGTTGAATTCCCTTTCACCTTTTTGATAGTAGTATCCAGCTAGCTGTCTTCGCCTGATTAATCTCTGGCTAACTGTTAGCTCTAACTGATCCATGGCCTAATAAATCAAATCAATAACGTGTGGATCACTGCTTAAGTGATATTCTTCCCGTTGAAGCGTCAGCGCGCTAACGAGAACAATCATACGCGAAGAGGACATGAAAAGCTAATGGGCATGACTTTAATGATCTCTTCATAATTTAACTAGGCTTTAACTATTTGTAGGCTAATATGTACAGAATTTCAGCCTGATCTATTAAAGCTAATATTGGATCCTTTATCACCTCTAGTCGTGGTCCACGGCTCCAATAGTTTCACTTAGTCCCCGTACTTTTGGTGTGTATATGTGTTTTTTTTTTCTTTCGTCTTCCCGAATTTCTTGATTTCAGTTTCAACATCTCACTGACTTCTATGTTGCCGCCGAACCTCGGACAGCAAGTGACGGCGGGGAACAAGCCTATCGTGATTGGGGGCTATGACATGTGTTTCGCTACACGCCTATACTCCCTTATCAAATCAGGATAAATTAATAATCTGATCGGTGGTTTGGGTTTCGAGATTCGTACTTTGTAGTCTCTAGCGCCGATGAGGCTCATGTTAGTGGAATACTAGGTGACGTCTGGCGGTTTGAAGTTTCTATATAGCAAAGCATTATCCTACCATGCTGATTTACTAGTTCAAAGAGTGAGCTTACCTGCTGATGGTGGCGGCTTGAATGGTGACAATGGTGGTGGCGGCTGCTGCTGCCATGTCAGGAGGAATCCGTCGTTAAGGAGTTCCAAGTAGTTGCTTGCGTTCGCCTTTCCAGACTTTATGAATACCGGCACGACGATAGCTTTGCAGCCCTCCAAAAAGTAGTCACCATAGCGGCCTGACAAGTCATCGTAACGCCCTCCGGCCCGAACAAAAGTGTTGTTGCGGCATACCGTCTCCACAAGACCGCTTTTCTGCCTCACCTCCTCCCCCAATGTCTCGGTGCAGTTGTAAAATATGAGGTTCTGATTGATGGGGCTGATCGAGAATGGGTTGCCGAGCTTGATGGAGCTGTTGAACATTGGGGCATGACAGCCATCGTACCCGGAGGTATTGAAGTCCTTGCCGAGCTTGTCGGAATCCGCTACGAGTAAGGAGGCCTTGTCGTAGAAGATGTTGAGGATCTGCAGTCTCTGGAGGTAAGGCATGTTGTTGACATAGCAACTAACTTGGAATCCGAGCGACCCGCAGTCGTTGGTCTCCGTTGCTTCCTCCGAGGCTAACCAAAACGGGGGCGAGATGGTAAGGTTGCCGCATACCATAGGTGAGCAACCCTTTCCTCCTTGCCCGTCTGCTGCCGTCACAAGCATCACCGGCACCAAGGAGACGAGGAAGAGCAGCAAGCATGACGGAGCCATTGGAGCATATGGGAAGGCTTCGACGATGGCAGTAGCCGGACGAACAGAGGAGCCGAATCAGTTCTGGGACAAAGACAGAGCACAAGTGCCGGACTAAACGGTGAAGGTACGCGTCCTGTGTCTAACTGTAGAAGCGAAACCTTTGACTGGGCACTCGATCGGGCCGTCGACATCCGGGAACGGGAATTTCCGAGGTGCCCGATTGACGGGGCAAAGCGCTACGACTATCGAAAGCCACGTGACAGGACGCGCGCACCCTGATCAGTGAACAAGGCTCGTCCTCTCACTTTTTGTCAAACCATGAACTGGTGTTAGCGAATGGCAATAAGACAAAACTGTATGTAGACACATATGTCATACATAAGCTTGTCCTATCATTTTTGCTAATGTGAATCGGTGAAAATGGAAGGGTCAAAATCTGGGTTCTATACTTCTATGATTGAAAGCTCCGATCAAGGCTCCACTGAAAGTTGGTATGCTAGTTGAAAGTTGTCTGTCTACTTGGAAGTCATGGATCACTCCAATTGAAAATACTTCATCCGTTCCAAAATGTAGTTCGTTATGACTTTTCTAGGTTCATAGCATTTTATGCACCTAGACATACATTATATCTAGATACATTTCAAATTCTATGAATCTAGAAAAGCCAAAACGACCTAAATTTTGAAACAGAGGTGGTATGAATTCGCCCCTTTAAAGTTTTTTTAGCATCAATTCTCCCCTTTAAAGTTGAGGACTTGAGGTCAAGCTCAAGATGTATGTAAGAAAGGGAGTATAGCTGCACTCATAATAGAAAAAAAAGTAGATATTTTTTCTTATTGAGAGGGGGAGTTTTAGTGCACAGTTTTATTGCATGGTTATCAAGATTATCTGTGGTTTGATTAGTCATGGTCCACGATTAAGAGTTTGACTCGTCCCCGTGTGTTTTTTTTCTTTTTAAAATCTCATTGACTTATGTGTTGCTGAGCACCCAAACGTAAAGATGGTCATCTCGGTGGCACGACACGGGCACGACACGACGCGGCACGACACGGCGGGTACGAAGGGCACTTCGTGGCACGACATGTCGAACAGAGGGCACAACACGGCACACAGCCTCTTTTACCGTGTCGTGCCGTCACAATGGCACGGCGGTGGCCCAACGTGCCGAGCGTGGCCTTGCCAGCCTGCAGCACGGCACCGTCACCATCGCGCGTCGAATCCCGCTCGCCGTCATTGCTCGCGCGCCGCCTCCTGGCTCGCCATCGTCGCCAGCTCCCGCTCGTCGTCGCCATCGTCGAGTGAAGGAGTGGAGGGAGCGGCGGAGGTGCGGGAGAGAGGCTGGCCGGCATCGATCCGGTGGCTGGAGGTAGGGAGGAGAGGCCAGCCGGCGTCGATTCGACGGCCTGAGGGCCGGAGGTGGGGAAGAGAGGACGACCGGCGTTGATCCGACGACTGGAGGTGGGGAGGAGAGGCCGGCGTCGATCTGGCGGACGGAGGGCCGGAGGGGGGAAGATAGGGCGGCCAGCATCGGTCCAGTGTCCAGGCATGGGAGGAGAGGCCGGCCGGCGGAGACGGAAATCTGGCGGCCGAAGGGCCGGAGGTGGGAAAGATAGGGCGGCCGGCGTCGGTCCAGCGGCCGGGTGTGGGGAGGGGGAGGAGAGGCCGACCGGCAGAGATGGGGAGGAGAGGCGGAGGAGCATGGGAATGGGGGAGTGACGACGGGGATAGGGTTTGTGGGGACTGGGGAGCAGGCGCGGCCGGTCGCCGAGTCGACTAGGCTAGGTGGGTAATGGGCCGCGTGTCGACCCACCGTGTCGTGTCGGGCCAGCTCATTTCGTGCAGTGCTGGGCCGACACGGTGGGCCGGAGACGGCGCCCAGCCCAGCACATTGAGCGGGCCGTGCCAGCACGGGCCCGAAGCCGGCCATGTTGGGCCCGGGCTCATGTCGGGCCATCGGCTCGTGCTTTGAGCCAGCTTATGGGCCTCGGTCCAAATGGCCAACTATGCCCAAATGGCAAAGTGGTGGCGGCGAACACGCCTCCGCGGTTGGGGACGACGACAGGCGTTTCGCTACACCCTTATCAGCCAGTGGATAAATGTATATGGTGGGTGATCAGGGGGTTGGTTGCCAGGTCTGTACTCTGGAACGGCTTACACGCTAGCTGATGATGAGGCTCGTGTTCTAGGAGATCGAAGGAGCGCTATATATAGGAGACGTCCGGCTGTTCCCAGTTCCTTCTATAGGCCAACAACGCATCATCCTGCTAAGATGCTTTAGTAGTACGACGAAGAGAGTGAAGGTTTACCTGAGTTTGGTAGCGCCTGCCATGTCAAGAGGAAGCCGTTACTGATGAGGTCCTTGTATCTGGTCGCGTTCGCTTTGCCTGGTCCTCCAAGCACCGGCACGACGGTAGCGTTGCAGCCCTCCAGAAAGTAGCTGTCGTAGCTTCCGGACACGTTGTCGTAACTCCCTCCGACCCCAACAAAAGTGTGGCTGCAGCCGCATATCGTCTCCACAAGCCCGCGGCTATGCCTCTCCTTCTCTGCCATTGGCTTTGTGCAGTTGTAGAAGATAAGGTTCTGATTAACAGGGCTGATCGAGAATGGAAGGCCGAGTTTGGTGGAGCTGTTGTTCGTCGGGACGTGGCAAGGTTTGGAAGCAGAGCTATTCAAGTCTTGGAGCTTGTGGGTATCTTCGACGAGCAAGGAGGCCTTGTCGTAGAAGATATCGAGGATCTGGAACTGGTGACTGTATAACCGATTGTACCCGAGGTACGGGATGTTGTTCTGGCAAATAACCTGGAAGCCAATCGCACCGCAGCTGATCTCCGTCGCCTCCTCCGGGACGATCGCGAACGGGAAGGTGATGTTGACTTTGCCGCATGGAACAGGCACGGTCGGGCAGTGCTCTCCTTCTTGCCCGTCTGCTGCTGCCGCGAGCATCAGCGGCGCCGACGAGACGAGGAAGAGCAGCAGCAAGGACGACGACGGAGCCATGGAAGCATGGGTCATGGGAACTATGGGAAGGTTAATTTCGACGATGGCAGAGGAACAGAGGGGTGGATCAGTTCAGTTCTGGCCTTCTGGGACGAAGACAGCCGCCCACAAGTGGCTAACTAAATGGTGAAGATGAGTCCGGGCGCCCTGTGTCTGTGTGTAACTGTAGAAACCGAAACCTTTGAACGGGCCCTCGGACCGTCGACATCCGCGCGCGGGAATTTCTGAGGTGCCCGATGGACGGTGCAAAGCGACGACGACTGTCGCGAGCCACGCACCGACGTGACCGATGCACGCTCCTGCCGGTCCTCTCGCTTTTTGTCAAACCGTGGACACACATAATGAGCCGCTAGATGCCATGCGTTCCTACGGAGACCAGCTTGCGGACTTTGAAGATGGTCGCCCCAGAGCACTAACGTACGCTTTTGGCTTAAGTTGGAACGTGACAATATGTTGGCAAAAGCTACGAGAAAGTGTATTAACAACAACCTGAAGTGTTTCTTTTTTTACAGAAAACTCGATTACCAATGTTTTCTTTTTGGTAAGGTTCATTTAGATTTGCTTTGCCAAGACGAAATCGCACGGTATCATCTCTCTTAAATTAAACCAATGTGTTCAGGTCGATTTCCTAGCAGCAGAATCCGTGGGCAAAGGTAGCAGTAGCTTTTCACTGGACAGGCACGAACATATATATACTCTTGCTAGGAAAAATATACAGTGGAATCATGGTCACTGTCAGTGAAAGTAAGAGTTCTAATATTTCCATGAAATCCTTTTTTTTTGCGGGTCATGAAATCCTTACTTGCGCAAACAACTGGCAAAAAGTTCGAAACAGTATATTGTTTTAAAATCTTAGATTAGCGAAAGCACTAATCTATTATTACTCTGGCTTTTACTATTTGACTTCGTAAGAGGAATTTAAGCTTGGATTGTTCTAAGAGAAAAGCACGAGCATTCCTAAATAGAGTGACAATTCAAAGCGAAATAATAATGCACATTCCGTAACCTCGCACCTTACTGACAATTTTATTCGGCATCCTAAGTTGTACTTTTATGTGCACATCGTTCATAGCGGTCCTGGCGACCTAGTGGGATGTGCCTTAGATGTTATGTCAAAAGATTAAGCATCCTTTTTATATCAAGTATGATGTTTTCTTTTATTTGAGTTTAACTCCTCTTTTCTTCTTTTGATAGTGTTGTCCATCAAAATTGTTGAATCAAACAGTTTCAAGTTAGAATTTGATAGTTTGTCTTAGACGTAGAGATTTTGAAGCATATTTTGCTAGTGTGAATTGATGAAAATGGTAGGGTCAAAATCTGAGTTCTATGATTGAAAGTTCCAATCAAGGCTTCATTGAAAGTTGGCGTGTTAATTGAAAGTTTTCTTTGTCTAGTTGGCAGTCATGGATCATCATCGTCCCAGTTGAAACATTTGAATTCTCTCCTTTAAAGTTGAGGTCAAGGTCGAGGTATATGTAAGTTAATTTTATGTTTCAGTGAGACAAGTGAATATCGCTTGGGACCATGGCCTAGATGTTAGGTGAAAAGATTATAACTTTCTTATTGAATGTTTTCTCTTTGAGTTAAATTCCCTTTCACCTTTTTGACAAGAAATTGTCGGATCAATCACTTTAAAGTAAGAACTTGATTGATGTCGAAGTCAAGACTGAAAGCATAGTTTGGCAAGTTTGAATGTATGAATATTGTAAATCAATAATCCAGTTCTTTGATTTAGAAGTTTCAATTGACATTATATTATTGTAAGTTGGTATTTGCTAGTTGAAACTTGAAAGTTGTTTCTTGACTAGCTGGAAGTCATGGATCTCTACAATTTAAACATACATATCTTTTTTAAAAAAACAGATTCTTTTTTTAAAAGTTTAGATCAAGAGATGAGAGTAGTTGCATCCATAATGGTAAACAGTAGATTCTTTTCAGAAAGACAGATTAGGTATAATAGTTCAAAATTAGAACATTAGAATGAAACAGGCATGCTAGTGCAAAGTTACCCTACAATGAAAAACATCACTGGAAAAGTCGAGGTTTCATCTTTTCTGTTTTTGGCTAGTATTTGACTAGATTTGTGATTTGTCACAAGCTTCTCTAACATGGTGTGTATTCATATAGGAAAATGTAGGTCTCCTTTGCAAAAGGGGAATAGAATGAATCTAAGATGTTTCGAATCCTACATGAAATTTCTTATGAAATGTTTTGTAACCAAATAATAAAATGGATACTATGTGTAAATTGTTATATTTCGATAAAAATTTGAAGGACCACGAGGCTCGAAGCCACACTGAAAGTTTCATTTCTATCAATCTCTTGCCTCAAACTCATGTGTTTTCCTTATGAATTCCTTCTAAATGGTTATTCGTGCAGTTTTTTTTTCACGATAAATCTCCGAGCTCTAAGCTTAAGAACACAAATCTATGAAAATTTGGAATTTTTTTTCATAATTTATAAAATAGTGACACTGCAAGCTAATATTTGCTTGTAGTCTGGGTTTGGGTCCAATGACTGTAAACTAAGCCTACTTGAGACACTTGTCCACAAAAGGTGCCTACTATATTGACTAGAAAATCAAAAGTGCCGAATTGGTGGGCACTTGCGACCCCAACCTTTACGCACTTCCAAGCTCCAAAAAAAAAAAAAAAACCTTTACGCACTTCCTGCACCCACTTGCCACAAATGGACACTTAAGCTAGATACAGCAATGCTAATGGCAGCCTAGTAGTGGCAATAAGCTATGGTTAAAACCGAAGCTTCAGGCAAGTGAGATAAGTATATCCCTCCGCTGATGCATGCATGTGTCAGCTGAAAGCCAAATTAGATAATGGCAGGCGACAGCGACGCCCAGGCAGGGGGCAGCCCCCCCCCCCCCCCCCCCCCCCCCCCCCCCCCCCCCCCGCGTTGCTCCACGCCGCGGCGTGCACTCCGTTCTAGCTACTGCGACGGCAGGGAAGACGACATTGACCTCACACGCGTTTACCCGGGATTGCGGCGTGGCCAGTGCGCGCACCACACAGTCTTGTCAACTCGTCAATGTCACTAATGGCCAATTGGGGCGGAACAACTCAAGATAAGCATCGCGCCAATCCACCGGTGGATGAGGGAAAAGCGAGCCAAGGTTACTGAGAGTGAGAGGAGAGCTACTGCAGCGCTCACGTACGTGTACGGATGAGATCGAGCGGGAAAGGGACTAGGACTACTCACCGGAGCATGTCGAACCCACGCGCCTGCCGACGGGGCAGAGGCACCGGAACGCTCCGGCGCCGGCGTCGTCGTACCGGCACTGCCCGCCGCTGGCGTTGCAGGCGGCGCAGTCGCCGACGCCGGCCGCGTCCCACTCCAGGAAGAACCCGTCCTTGAGCAGCCGGCTGTAGTTGGCCGCCGTCATGCCCGCCGCCGCCTCAGACCCGAGCACCGGGACGTACGAGTACTTGCACCCTCCCGTCGCGATCGCCGGCGGCCTGTCCCAGTAGTACGCCCCGCCGAGGTAGGCGTAGATTGGAGCACTGCAGGTCGAGGTGGCGTTCACGTACTCGTCGCCGTCGCCGGCGTCGGGCCCGCTCGTCGGCACCGGCACCGTGCCGTTGCAACCGTAGAGGAAGCACAGGGCGCGGTTCCGGGGGCTAATCGTGAAGAGGCTCAGCGCGATGCTGACCGACATGTTGAAGTCGGTCCGGCACACGCCGTCGGCGCCGGCGGCGACCCTGGAGTGGGAGGCGACGAAGGAGGAGTTGGTGTAGTTGATGGCGAGGACGTGGATGGATGAGCCCTTCAAGGAGGCTACGCTCTGGCTGCCGCTGCCGCTGCACCAGACCTCGAAGGCCGGGTGGCCGCAGGGTGAGGAGGTCTGGTTGCCGCTGCCGAGCCAGAATGGGTATCGGAGTGTGAGGTTCCCGCATACCGGCGCCGGCTCGCACTCGGCGCTGGCATGGTCTTGCTGGAGGAGGAGCAAGGAGGCGACGACAAGAGGGAGGAACAGCAACGTAGGATGCATCGAGCTTGATTGCTACTCTCTATTTACTACTCCGTAGTATCAGTGGAGGAGTGTGCAGCAGGCTGAGAAATGGAGGGGGCCGAAGGTCCAAAGGGAGAAGTAGCAAATAGCAAATGGCGTTTGGAAATTGTCTGACTAGTCTTTCCGGTTTGTTGGACATTTTTAATCAGCACGAGCAGGAAAGTCACTGTTGTCCTGTCACTGAAATTTTCATAATTATTTTTTTCTTTTGCAGCTCCTGTACGTTGACTTGCAAGGAGATAAAAGGGGCTAGCTGACCGCTAACACGCTTGCTCAAATGACCGAATTCGCAAGAAGTTACATGAACACATAACATCGGACAGGTTAGGTTTGAACTTCGGGAGGTCTCCGGACTCACAAGGATGATCGGGACGGTGGGTCAACCCGCAGGCAGGCAGCAGCGTGCGTGACGGTGCGACGAGAAGGTCCGCAGTCACACAGGCTGACAGGCAAGCAAAGTGCTGGACCAGCATCATCACCATGAATCTGACAGACGACTGGAAGGGCTAGGGCAGGATACAATGCAAGTTAGGAGGGCAGCTGGGGATCTTCATCCAGCGATCAAGGGGCACGCGTCGACTGTAATAGCCGCTCTCAAAGGTGAAATCGCTTAGATTACAGGATCCTAAATTATGAGTTTCAATTTGTCTTGGTTGGACTTACTTGAAATGCGTTTAATTTTGTTAGGCCTCAGCCCATGAGGAACACAATCATATAGAAAACATGACGCCATAAATTTTGAAGGACGCGGGTTTAAATTTGACTCGAAAGTTGTACAGGCCGATAACCCCTTATCAGGTCTGTATTGCAATGGCTAAGGGTTCTAGTTTGATTCCTCCAAAGTCACTCTAAAATAAAATAACGTTTGAAAAAAATCAAAACACAACCGATATTATATCTAACGTACGTATGGTGGTACTGCATTAGTTGTTTGTTAGGTATCCCAAATTGCCAATTAGTGAGCGAGATTGGTGGAAGAAGTGCATGATAGAAGAAACAGGAGAGAAATTCGACTTTGTAGAGAGCTCAGATTGTCAAAGACAAGAGATCGGAGATGAAGATGGACACATGTCTGAATATTAGACCAGCCCATTTCTTGTTTACTCTACCTGCCGCGCGCCAAGCTAGGATTGAGGGAAATAAAGCGAGCCAAGGTTATTACTGAGCTGGAGTACGTGCAAATCGGGGCAGTGGTCAGGACCCAAATCCAATGAGCGTGGGCAGCGCGCCCGCGCCACGACACGCCGCGATCGGCACGATGCAATGCAATGGGGCCAAGAAAGTCTAGCAGCTGGCTAAAAAGCAGCACGTGCCGTGTCGCCCGCCGGCGTCCACACACGCTGACTACTGTAGCCGGCACGTAAACGTGTGCCGGTGTACGGATGAGACTTGTGGAGGACCGGAGGAGGGATCGGATCGGAGTACTCACCGGAGCACCGGAACGCCGCGGCGTCGTTGTTGTACCGGCACTGCCCGCCGCCGGCTTCGCAGGCGGCGCAGTCGCCGACGCCGGCCGCCTCCCACTCAAGCACGAACCCATCCTTCAGAAGCCGGCTGTAGTTGGCCGCCGTCATGCCCGCCGCCGCCACCTCCGACCCGAGCACCGGGATGTACGAGTACTTGCACCCGCCCGTCGCGATCTCCGGCGGCTTGCTCCACGAGTAAGCTCCGCCGAGGTAGGCATAGATGGGGGCGCCGCAGCTGGAGGTGGCGTTGACGTACTCGGGGCCCCTCGGCTCCGTGCCGTTGCAGCTGTAGAGGAAGCACATGGCACGGTTGGTGCGGCTAATGGTGAAGGGGCTGAGCGCGACGGTGACGGACATGTTCAGGTCGGTGCGGCACACGCCGTCGTCGCCGCCGGCGACCCTGATGTGGGAGGCGATGAAGGAGTTGCTGGTGTAGTTGATGGCGTGGACGTGGAGGGTGGAGCCCTTCAAGGAGGCAACCTTGCCGTCGTCGCTGCACCAGACCTCGAAGTCCGGGTGGCCGCAAGGTGATGTGGACTCGTTGATACTGCCGAGCCAGAATGGGTATCTGAGTGTGAGGTTCCCGCATCTCGCTGGCTCGCACTCGGCGCTGGCATGGGCTTGGTGGAGGAGCAAGGAGGCGAGCAGCTGGAGGAGGAGTAAGGTCGGATGCATCGAGCTGCTTCCTGCTGGATCAATGGAGGAGGAGCTGGAGGTAGTAGGCGGCGAAATGTGGAAGAGAGGCGAAGGTCCAAATGGAAGAAGGAGCAATGGCATTATACTTGCTTGTCTGACTTAGTCTATCCGGTTTGTTGGACTTTAATTTTAATCAGCAGGACTGCAAGAGCAGGAAAGTCAGCGTTGTCCTCTCAGTTGTCACTGACCTTTGTTATAACTTTTTTTTTTCAACTCGAACTCCAAGGAGATAATAAGGGCTAACACGCTTTGCACAAATGGCCGAATTCGCGAGAAATTTACATGACACAAAACCGTCACATGGGTTAGGTTTCAGAGCTCGGGAGGTCCCGGAGTTAGAAGGATGATCTTTGACGGTAGTCAAACCGAGGGCAGTCAAACGGCATGATGGTGCGACGAGAAGGCAAGGCAAAGCGATGGACTAGCCCGGAAGCACCATCTATCGGGGCAAAAAAGAGCACCGCTGTGTCAATATGGAAGAAGATCATCAGGACGCAGCTGGATGTTTCGCTGTTTAACTTTTTCGTCGCCTATCAAACAGTCGCTGTCAAAGGTAAAACCTTTATCTTAGGTTAGAGGGTTCTAAAGCTTGAGTTTATCTGTAGAATTTATGTCGGCTGTACTTACTTGAAACACGTTGACTTTTTGTTGGGCCCATAGGAACACACCAGCAGAAAACATAACACCACAAATATATGAGGGATGTGTTTAAAATTTCACTAAAAGATGCCAATAGTACCTTAACACACGTTTGTGTTGTAATTGCTTTTTTTATGTATTGCAATTGCTAAGGCACTCTAATTATTATCTGATTCCTCCAAGCTTCAATAATAAAAGTAAGCTTTGAAAGATTCAAATGACACAACTAAACATATTTATATCTACCATATAGTACTGTGTTAGTTGTTTGCTAGGTATCTTAATGTGCCAATCACCAATCAGCCAGCGAGATTGGAGGAAGAAACTAAAAGAGCGATGAAGCAAAGAGTACAAGGAGAGTAATTAGACTTTGTGGAGAGAGCAGGCTGTCAAACACAAGAGATCGGAGAATGAGATGAAGATGGACACGTCTGAATATTAGACCAGTCCATTTCTTTGATTTGACTTTTCTACAGATGCCTTGTCATTTTGTGACAGGATTAATTTTCGTCGTCACAATGTAAAAGACGGAACAACGTACCAAAGGAAAATGAAAATCCATCCCAAATCCCAAGTGCGTTTCTTCCCCGAGGAAATGACTAACGAATTGATAAATGGCCGGGTATTGCGTAGATATTTCGTGAGTTGCGACGTATCTTTCTTCCATCAGCATTATGCGCGCGCACTGACATTGCTGGTCAAGAATTCAACATGATGCAACGTGGCACTGTATGTTATTCCGGTTTCAGCATAGCATTTCCGAGACTAATATCAACGATTCTATAGGCTAGCAAACGTGCACTCAATCATTCAGCATCAATCTTCAATCATCTAAGTCATCTTCTAAAGTTTATTTGTCCCATCAATGGCGGCTAGGATTATCCCCTTCGGTTCAGTCCTAAACTTCTAATTATACCGCAGGAAAAAGAAGATTGCGCTCGTACGGAGTCATGGGATCAGTAAGTAAAGTAGTAAACTCACCACGCGTGCACGTCGCCGGCTGACTGCTGCCGTCGGGGCAGAGGCACCTGAACGCGTTCTCGCCGGCGTCGAATCGGCACTGCCCTCCTCCGGTCGCCTCGCACGCCGCGCAATCGCCGGGCACCTTCCACTCCAGCAGGAACCCTCTTCTCACGAGCCTCCCGTAGTCTCCCGGCGCCCTCAGCTCCAACCCGGGCATCACCGGCACGGCCGAGAACTGGCACCCCGCCGCCGCGATCTCCCGATCGGCCTCGCCGCCATGCTCGTCGTGGCTCAGGTACACGAACCACGGCGCGCCGCCGGCGCCGGCGCCGGAGCCCGTGCTGCAGTTCATCGGAAGCCAATCGGCCGGAAGCCGCCGGGCGCAGTTGCCGCAGAGGAAGAGCTCCCAGTTGGCGGGGCTGATGGTTAGCAGCGACAGCGCGATGGCGGCGGACATGTTGAACTTGTTGCCCCGCCGGCAGCCGGTGGGGTCGTCGGCGTCGGCGAGGTTGGTGTGGAACGCCACGAAGGAGCTGTTGCCGTAGTGGATGTCGAGCACGCGGAGGTACGAGTCGTTCAGCAGCGGCGGCGCGCGGCCGGCCGGGTCGCAGTCGATGCCGAAGGATGGGTACCCGCAGGAGGATGGCTGTTGGCCGCGCAGCCAGAATGGGTATCTGATCGACAGGTTCCCGCACGACGCCGGCGGGCAGTCGGCGTCCAGCGCGGCGGCGAGAGCGAGCGGAGGGAGGAGCACTAGCAGGGCTAGCACGGCGGCGGCGTGCATTATTATGGATATTGGAATTCGGAGCAAATGCCGAAATGAGCATGGACGCTTAGGGGTTTTTATTATCGCATTTTTGTGTAGCTTGTGAGGGTGGATGATAGGTGAAGTAGATAGCGGATGGAGAGAGGAGCCGATTTATCTGACATTGAGTGCTTGATTACGAGAGATTCACATGAAAGAGTTCAGTCAACGGAAATTGTCTTACGGTGCTGTTTTAGTAGGAGTAGAACTTTCTAAATTTGACTTTCATGCAGTATAAACCGTGAGGAATGTGTTTTAAAGTACTTTCTTCGATATAAATTAGTAACAACCTAGAACATGTGCAATCGAACTGTATTAACTTAACTAAAAGTCTAAAATGCGTACGTGTTGTCAGTGACTAGATCATACTCATACAGTTTGGTTATGTAAGGTTCTCATCAAAATATTTTTATTGTACATTTTTTAATATGTGAAGATAATGTTACTGATTGAAGTATGCTCCATAGTGCTTCAGAAGTTTAAAAAAAAGTCATGTAGTATGCAACAGACAGCAAAAAAGGAAAACTCCCCCGTGTGTGGTGAAATTGTCAAGATACTGAAACGGCCGTGGAGGAATTTTAAGCTCAAAATAAGGAACACTTAGGCTACTAGAAATTGTCAACATAGAAACAATTGGCCCATATTCAACAATTGTTTCTTTGAGAATCAGTTGCACAGCATGTCTATGTAGAATTAGATAATTGGTGGGATTAAACACTCATTGGCTTTGCGAACTGAGCGTTCAAGTCCTCGAGCACTGGTGCTCGTATTTGCCTGGATCATTATACTTAAAAATAGGATCAGTATACTTTCATATTTCTGTTCCGCTCCTCACCATATCTCCCCAATTCAACCCACCATATTTTCCATGAGTGGTCAGTTGACAAATTTTCATAAATTTCAACCAAATTTAGTCATTGACTAGTCAAGCAACTGGATCCATGTCTGAGTTTTCCAAAGTTCACCCATTTTAATGAGAACCGTTTTTTTTTTTTGCATTTCAAATAAGGGGTTCATATGAGGCACTTCGCAATGCATTTGCTAATCAATGTACCATGAAATTGTGAAAACATCATCAGTCACTACTGAATGCATTGCCAATGCATTAAGGTCACACTAGGCGAGGATGAGCCAGCACCAAGGCTTGTTGTACCAGTTGCACCAGGCCCAGCTTGGGCCTAGATTTTAGGATTACATCTAACACATATTAACTAGTTTTCCAATCCATACTAAAAAAAAACTAGTTTTCCAATCAAGGGAGTATATCCTATATGGCTATATCAGGCCCCCCTTAAACATACAGAAATGTCCTATAAGGGAGTAACTATGAGACGCCAAAGTACAAATGAATGTTGGTTATCAGTCTTCAGTATTGATTTTCCTAATTAGGTTGATGAGATTTTGTCGTTGGTCCGATTTTTCACTTTTCTCATATGAGTTCTCCATGAAAAGGCATTTGCATTTGCATAATCGTCCACTCTCAGTGACATTAAAGGTCTCTTTAACATTTTAGAGTGTTAGCGCCCTTGCTCAATTGGAATTTACAGAAGAGTGAATAAAAATAGATTTTGCCATATCGGTAGAAGAATGGATGAGATGGAAGACATTGTAATAGCACGTGACATGGCTTAACCAAAAACTTAGTTGGCGCTCTAGATAAAGAATTGTTTCTTTGACGCATGCTAATATCAGGCCCTTTTTATGTGTTCTGCTAATAAACTATGTTGGTTCAAGTCGAATATAGAGGCAAAACAGGACGAAAGAAACAGTAAGAAGCATAAAGATACTCACTTTCGCAGATAAACCAGCCGTCGTCGCCGTCGGCGCAGTAGCACATGAACGAATCGTCGGATACATTAACCCGGCACTGGCCGCCGGTATGCGTGCAATCGTTGCAGGCCCCAGGATCCGTGTATTCGAGCAGAAACCCGCCCTTGATTAGCCGCTGGTAGTCTGCCCCCGTCGCTCCCTCGTCGTATCCCAGCACCGGAATCATGGACTCATTGCAATTCATCGGCGGCGGCATCCCAACACCATCTGGTGTGTACTTCTTCCCAAGCAAGGCAAACACTGACGAGTTGTTTTCCGGCGTCGGAGGACAGGGCACGCGCGTCCAAGAACGAGATGTCTGGGTTTCCCTCAGATCGCAGTCGTAGAGGAACAGCTCCTGGTTCTTGAGGCTAACTTTGAACGGCGAGAGGCCGAGATCAGAGGAGACATTGAAGAGCGTGTCCAAGGCGCAACTGTCGTTCGACGGCATCGGGCCGACGTTGGTGATCCTGAACGAGTTGTCGGGGTAGAAGATGTCAAGGATCTGGTACGTCAAGAACGAGTTCGCCAGGAAACCTTGCCCTGCTGCTTGTCGCATGTGACCTCGAAGGCGTTGTAGCCGCACTCCGGCGGATGCGTGCCTGAGAGCCAGAACGGGTAGGCGATGTTGATGTTCCCGCACAGCGCCGCCGCGCAGGGATTCCAAGTGTTCCGTGCGGGGACGGTGAGGTTCCCGCACGACGCCGTCGCGCACGGCGTCGACGTGTTCACGGCGGCGGCGGGACTGGCTAGCAGTAGCAGAGCGAGGAGGAGCATGGCTGGGCAGAGCATCATGACAGCTGGTGGTGCTGGAACACGACACGCAAGCATCTTTGCAACAGGAGATTGCTTGAGCTGCGGGGGACTCGATAGGAGGAGACGATTTGGGAAGAATACGGAGAAGAAGATGATGCAAGTATGTGGGCCAGATTATGTAGTCAGGCTCAGGCCGGAAGGCGCGAAGGATGTTGCCGAATGTGCTGACCGGTCCTCGTCCGAGTTTGACCACTCTGTTTGGAGCCTTTGGAGGGGCACTGATGTGGACTTCAAAGCTCTGTGGGAGTAGGGTAGGGCCGACACGTGGGACCCCTTGCAGTGGGCCCTCACCTGTCAGGGACTGGTCGCCGTTTGGTAAAGACTTGGTTCTGAAAACATCTTATGTTTTCTCTTTAGGATTGTTCTCTGAAAGCATCTTTAACTACCCCCCGATTAAAACAACGTGCCTAGTCCAAGCTGATGACTAAAGGACTGAGGGTATTTGATGGTGTGCATCGTTCGGAGAATATTAGTGTGTCAAGTGGATCGTGTGGAGAATGGAGAGACTGTCGTGTTGACACTTTTGT